>CM073500.1:50430786-50778286 GCA_037074585.1 Biancaea sappan | reverse complement strand
AGAGAGAGAGAGAGAGAGATATATATATATATACGAAGAGTTACATTTTTGGCAGCAGCACTGAAAGCTTCACGATGAGGAATCTCAGGGTTGGCTGCTTTGATGCGCTGTATTTCCTCTCTGCCATGCACATCAAATCAACTCTTGTCGTGAAAAAAAGAAAAAAAAAGTCCTTTAAATTGGGGTTCAACTTTAAATTTGTT
Source organism: Biancaea sappan (assembly GCA_037074585.1). Classification (NCBI taxonomy): domain Eukaryota; kingdom Viridiplantae; phylum Streptophyta; class Magnoliopsida; order Fabales; family Fabaceae; genus Biancaea; species Biancaea sappan. The sequence goes on along the minus strand of CM073500.1, from coordinate 50,778,083 downwards.
TCACACTGTTTTTTTAATATTAACCTCGTTATAAAAGTTGTTAAGGTTTTCTTAACTAATGGTGTTATTCAAATTACTTATAAAACTAGTTAATTTATATATATATATATATATATATATTGTCTGAATGTATCTGATCATGACTTAATATCTCACCTAATAACTACCCTTAACATATAAAATGAAACTGATAGAGAAAAAAGTATGTATACATATATAGAGGAAAAAAGAGAGAGAGAGAGAAGGAGAATGTAAAATAATAGTTGAACTTACTTCATGAAACGATTGTAAGCCGAAGGTAGTCGGTGTTTCTTTTCAGGTGCTTCAACATTAAACACAAAAGAAAAATGAAGAGAAGTTAATTTGTAAGTGAATATATAATATTATATAATATATAATTTAATTTGGACATTGGAGAGTTCATAAATTAAAGGGGTTGGTGCTTATGAATATATCTATATATACGTTTTACAACAAAAGGTGCTGCTTTGGGGGACACTGGATCACTGGACGTAATTAATGAGGACGACGACGTCGACGAAGACGATGCTTGTCCTTTCTTGAAATCACTATAAAACCCCTGCTTCCATGGAAAACACTCATACATGTATACACACACATATACAGAGAGATTGAAAAAAAGAAGGCAAAAACAGAAAGCTACAAAGTTAGTTAATTAAGGACATGACGATGGACCTGTAGGGTGAGTGTGTGATCAATATTGTTAGTATTGGTTTCGTTGTGATGAGATGGAGGAGGTCTGGTGCTCAGAAACGAGAGGTTGCTGCAGTGTCCACATTTCACTGTCACTGTGTCCAGCATTCTTTTGCATGGTATCCCAACCTAAACGGACAACAAACAACAACAACAACAACAACAACAACGTTACTTATATATAACAGCATTGTTTCTATGATTTTGAGATCTCACATCTCAGATATATACCATTGATGACCCCTGCCTTAGAGTCATCTTTGCTACTCTTTTGTTTATATATGACTATGTTCTTTTCTGCTATACATATATAATAGCTCCTATGACTATATATGTTTGAAGGAGAAAAAAGAAACATTACATATATGTCAAACTACATGTTACGGTGTAATTTTGAAAGACCTGGATTGATAATAGTACACGAACATTTGTATACATGCATACACACACATATAAGCTATATATGAACTCCACATGTAATATATGTCATGCATGTGATATAAAATGAGACTGAAGTGGCTATATAGAGATAGAAGAGGGTATATAGATAGATCGATAGACAGAAAGATGATCATGTGATGGGTTTTTACGAACGATGACTCATTATGAATATAGAATGATAGTTTGTATGAAAAGACGAATAATTATAAAGGCGAAGTTAAAGTAATAAAATATGATTACCGCAAGCACAGTGTTGCAGAAGTTGCAACGGACATAGCAGAAGTGTTCAGAAGGTTGAACCAAGTCCATGGTGACTTTCTCTTCCAGGTTCATGATATCCAATGGAATCACTGAGCAAGCGAGAAAGAAAGAAAGAGAGAAGGTAGAGGTAGGGTTTTGTGAGGCTTCTGGTAGCTATGTATGATATATAATAGAAGAAGTGATATAGATATGCAGATAGAGTTGGAGGAGAGTACTTTATATTTATAATAATGAAGAAAATGTAGCGTCAAAAAGAAGGTATAGGGTAGCTAGGGTTTCCACTGATCGCAGAGAGTTGTACCATTGCATGCTGTATTTCCTGACAAAAGAGCTGCACGGGGCACTACTACGTTATCCCTAAATATCTCCTCGTTTAAATTTCTCCATTCCATTTCTCACCACCTTCCCACAATTAAAAATATCGTAATTTTTCATTTTTCACGCCTAAATATATATTAACAATCATCCGATTTCTAAATATTATGTTTGTGTCGACTAATTTGAATTTGAATTTGGTAAGGTCATAATGGATAATAAAACTTTTTCTACCAAATTTTTATGTAACAATATTTTTAAGGCTTGAATTCCATATAGTTAAACTAAGACAATCTTTTATCAGTTGTCCTACATGTTTGGTGGTGTCTAAATATGTATTTTGAACGTTAAAAAAATGCACTTAAAATTTTTCTCTTCTATAGCCAAAGTTTGCGTTAATATGTGCTATAGGAGAGGTAAATCATAATTAAATTGTGACATTTGGCTTATTTTCAAGCAAGAAAATGCACAAAACAAAAAAAATAACCGGAAAGAAAAAATGCAAAAAATACACACAAATTTATACAATTCAATCAATGTGATTTACGTCTATAGGTAGAAATAATTCTTATATTTCCTTAAAGTGTTTAATGTACAATATGAAACCGAAACAAAACATATACATTAAAATACATAATTGTTTCCAAACTAGGAGAAAATGTGAAAAGGAGTCGATCCATATGATCGCTAACAAGCTCAGACATATCAGTCATCTCCCTACTCGTCCCACAGAGATAGACCTCTAAATTTTTCTCTTTTCAAGTTGCGCTCCTCAAAAAAATCAATTCGAACCATAATACGATTCAATGAATAATTCAAAGCCCTCAACACTTATCAAAAAAACACTTAATTTATCCTAATATTAGAGTGATATATGACATCAATTATGCAAACCTATAGCATGGGCAACTCTCAAAGTCTCAATCCAACACCTTCTAGGCTTCTATTGATATTTATACTAATTATAATTACAAAAAGCTAGAGCTGCAAAAATTGTTATAAATAATTCGAAAAACCACTAATTATTTTTCTACTGAACTTCTAGTCACAAATATATACACACACAAATGCATACCAAAAAATAGTTGAAATAAACGCTAGTTAGCAATTAATATTGAAATGTAGTTGGGACAACAAAGATAATTAAAAACTACTGTTTAATTGTTATGTAGTCAGACAGCAAATTGATTTTAAAAAAATTAAAAGAAATCAGACAACAAATATAATAAAAAATATTATTTTAATTTCAATCAAACTAATGCATATATTGTCACGAGAAATTGTTCCCATATATATATATATACACATATATTATCCATTATAAATACATTTTATTTTAAATTAATCTAGTTAAAGAACTAAGAGCAACAAGGATCGAACTAATTAAAAGTCTACCTAGCTAGTGTTCTAGATTTGTTATGTATTATTGTAATAACACTGCTTTTTAATTATAACTTAAAATGATCAATTAATTAATGAATGCTCACTGTAATATACAAAAAAGCCAAGTTGCTTTGTTTGCCCACATAATTTGGCAACGTTTCATTTATTAGCAGTAATTGCACCAGCTACAAAAAAAAATGGTGGGGGTGGCAACGAAACTGCATTGGAATCAGAAGCCTGTCCTGTAAATATTTAATTATAAGTGCAATATTAAGGTTCAATTTGGATAAATAGTTTAGCTAAATGTTTGTAGAATAAGGCCTTATATATGTGAAAAATTTTTATATTATATGTGTTTTTTAAATTAAGTTATTTAGTGTTTGGATACATATTTGATTAAACGCTTTTAAATTATGATTGTGAAATAAAGGAAGTGAAGAATTTAGTTTTTATGGAATTTCAAATTATGATTGGGATATATTTGTTTTGTAAAAATGTAAAACAACTTTCTAGTCATGTGAATTTGAGCTTTCGCACAAAGCTTTTTTAAAAAGCTTTTAAAAGTGACTTCATAAAATGAGCCAAAAATAATTTGTTTAGAAATTAATAAGTTACTTATTTAAGCTTATCTAAACACTTTTTTTTTTACATAAAACACTTATACTAATAGAGAAGCTTTAATAAGTTATTAGCTATACTATTCATTTTGATCACTTCTTTCTCACTCGCTCTCTTATCATTCCACAACACACAATTAATTTATGAAGGCATAAGTACTTTTTATATCATAACGTTTACATCAAGTTTCAATTTCGTCTCTAATTTTTTATTTTTTTAGCGCCAGTTATGTCCTATATATTTCATTTTTGTTTTAAATTTATCATTTTTACTAACGTAATTTAATCCATTAACAACAAATGCTGACTAGGTGATAAATAAAAAAAAATATTTAAAATAAAAATGAAACATGTATGACTCAAACCTACCATATTTAACTCTCTAACACTTTTTTTTTGTTAGTTATGTTTTACATGTTTTATTTTTATTTTAAATCTATCATTTTTACTAACCACCTATTCAACATTTTTCGTTAGTGGAATATAAAGTGTTAGTAAAAATGATAGAATTGAAACAAGAATAAAACATGTAGAAACTAACCAAAAAAAAGTTCAGAATGAAATTGAAATTAGTATAAATATTAGGGTCTTAAAAAGAAAAAAAAAACTTTTACTGTTAATGAAAGCTAAACAAAGTATAACTTTGAAGACATTGAGCAGCTAGCTAGCTAGCATCCCCATAGATGATCAACTGAAAGTAAATTAGATCATAAAACGATCAATATTTATTGTGTTAATTTCTCTTTTTTTTAATTAATAGAAATTGTATAATAATATGCCCGAGATCATACTGCAAGTCCCTTTGACTCCATATATATATATATATATATATATATATGGCTGCTATGTATTCTTCCAACAAATAAAATCAATACACGTTATTAATTAAAGAAAAAATTGAAGTGCTAATTAATATGTAATATAACATGTCTCCATATATCTTATGTAAGCAAACAGATATTAAACTGGTGATCTGACTTGTGACATTGATTTTGCATTTAAATGAAGAGTAAATAATTGATTTTGTAATGAAAGGTTATATTTATTTCAAATTCTTAAAAAATAAAATGTTTCAATTAAATCATTACAAAATTGCATTTATTTAAATTTTATTCATTTGTTTGTCAAAGTCAATTCTGACATAGACAAATTTAAAATTTAACAACAAAAGATAAATTTAATATTTTAATTACTATAAAATGAAACATTTTATTCTTTTTAGAACTAAATTAATTAAGTATATGTTTACAAAATCAATAAAAAGTTTTGAAACTGTTTTGCAACAACTAATTAAATAATGTTTAGTTCAAAGTTTCAAACCAAGGTTTTGTAAAACTGATTATACCAATATCTTGATTTATCATGAAACAATTCTAACTTGTTTTTATTCAAACATTGGTTTGTCCAAATTAAACCTAAACTTCTCAAACTATTTTACAAACAAGCGCTAGAACAGATAAATATCTTTAACAACCAAATCAAGAATTTACTCTTAAAATGAATTGATACTGGCAATTGAGCTTTATTATTATTATTATTTATTTGGTGTCTAAACATTAAATATGTGTTAATTAATTCATATTTGAACCAAATATTAAGTTTTAATACAGTTATATTTTCAAAAAATCGAATTCAAGATGTATGATTAAACTATAATAACTACCTACTAATTAACTTATATATTTAGTAGTCGAGCTTTACTAATTACGGGCTCTAAAAGATGAGCTCATTAAAACGCTAGGGTTTACAATCAAGCGAGAGCAAAAGTGATATGTTTGTACTTTTCTGATTAAAACAACAACAGATGCATTTTCGCAGGCTAATCCAAACATGCCCAAATGCAGATGTTCAGATCTGTTTAACTTTAACGAATGAACAAGTTGAACCAAAGACTGAAACTCACGTTTTGATGGTGCCAGACACAGGCAGGCAAGCCTTTGACAAGATAGAATCAATTGAAACACAAAAACCGAGCAAGAAACATATGTATAAAGCGAACTAGAAGACACTATAAAGCTAATTGGAAGATCCAACCAAAATATCAGGAGATGTTTGAATGGAGAGGGAAGATTATAGTTAAAAGCAAGAGAGAAAATACAGTGACGAGAAGGAGACCTGCCATGAAACCCCTCTTTTTTGGGTGCAGGACCAGAAAGGGAAATGTGATAGAGACAGCAGCTAGAGTCACAAGTCACTGTCATACAAAAAAATACCATGAAGGCTTGAACTTTAGACCCCGTTCCTGGACTTTTTGATTTTGGAAATTAAATTTTTGAATTTCCAACTTGTGAGTGTTGTGTATTTTTGAATTATTCGGTAAACTAAATTTATAATTTGACCGAAATTTGAGTTCACAACTAGAAAAGAGGAAATATTGAAAGTTGCGAGGTATGGAGCAACCCATTTTATATCTTTTTCTTGAGCTCTTATGTATTTTTTTATATATACATTATCTTTTTTGGTTCCATCATGTATTGGGTAATTATAACACTTTTGACTAAAAAAAAATATAATGTCTCTTTGTCTGTGAATATATATTATATTGACTTAATCACATAAATTTGTATATGTTATTCGTTTTTGTTATATTCCTTCTATATTTTTCTGCAAATTTCATGATAGGAAGAATAGATCTTTTTAATTTTTTTTAATAATTTAAGGTCAAGCCTATTTGAGACAACTTCGATTAGTCTAATGATTTAGCATCCCATGTTAAAGGTTTTTTTTTTAAGTATAATTCACCTAAACCTTTGGAGCTTGTAGGGCTAGGACAGGGCTTATGTTATAGTTTATTTTACTCATTTAGAAGTTTAATCTAATTTTTTAAAATTTTTAGTGAATTAAAGTGGGCTAAAATTTTCAACATACAATGTATATAAATTTGACCAAATTTAGTTTATATTTACTATTAGCCTTAAAGCTGACTCTATACTATTGTCATTCAAGATCTTTCATATGTCATATATGATGATTTGAGAGTCTAAGGTGATAAGAAATTTAGGCATACGAAAAGTCTAGTATGACAAGATTTACTACCATTAGATAAATTAAACCAAATAATTACCTATTTCTCAAAAGTTTAAAAAAATCAGTGACTTGATTTTCCAAATTAAAAATTTAGGGCCTACTTAGTGACCCCAATTTTAAGATTCTTTTTTTTAACTATTTTTTTCATTTATATACATAGGCAAAAATATTATTTTTGTCCATAAGCTTGCGCAATCAAACATCTGTTAACAATTAACACGTTGTTGGACTTAAAGACAAAATCAAAACTAATTAAAAAAATGTGAAATTAAATTGACATAAATCATTAAAATTTTCGTAAAATGTTGAAAAAACATAAAATATAATTCTTTGGCGTTGTATATAAAATTAAGAGGAACTCTATAGAAAACTTAATCTCTCAAGAAGTTGAGTATTTTCACCATTTGATCATTTTGAAATCTATATAAATTATTTTTTTATTATCATATACACAGATCTAAAAAATACTTCAATGATAGAAACACTCAACCTCTTGAAAGAATGAGTTTTATGTAGACTTACCTAAAATTAAAGCAGAAACGAAGGAAAAGAAAGCACAAAAATTAGTACTGAGAAGATGGGAGGGAGGAATAGGAATTTGAATGGAAATAATTGTGGGGGTGGGGGTGTGGGTGTCCTTTAGCAATGATGGGACGATTCCCTTCCACAAGTGCCGCAGAGGGAAAGATATGAAGTGCGTCACTTGAAGGCCTCAACTTTCTGTGCTGGTATAAGCAACGACTTTCCCGATGCCACCTTTTCTCGATCTGATTCATTCGTGAATGACAGTGGAGTCATTCATTTAATAATGGTGGTTTGCTTCCCTTCCTTTGCCTTTATTTCATTTCCTTAGCAGCTGCAAAGCCAAAGAGATTCCCTTGTCTTGCTTCAACTTCGACCCTTCGCACACACTCCCATTCACTACTCATTCCCAGATGTAGTTCTGTTCTTTAACTCTTTTGGATACACTCATTTCCCATGTTTTCCTCACCGCTTCTTATCCATTTCCAGAAACTTAGCTTCCTACCACACACTCACCTCCTTCTCTCCCTTTTTCTTTTTCCTTTTTGAACAATCATCCAGTCAAACAATTAACGCACAAATAAAGATGATAATGGCAAGAAAAACTATAAAATATACATAGATTTAATGTGATTTGATCAGTGACTTGTATTAATGTACAGATAAAATTCTTATTCTTTCATTAGCAAAAACTGTATATGAAAATCGAAAAATAGAGCATATATTATAATTACATAATTACACATATCATAAAAATTGATCAATGGTCACTCTATACTGTGAAAGGCTTCTAGACCACAACCATCCAAGTCTTTCTCCTTTTCGGGTTGTGTTTCCAAAAAAAGGGGCCAGGCTGGGTCACCATATAATTTAAATCACATCTAATATCTAAACACTACACGAGTATCGGCAAAGTTCTTCCTACCAAGTTTTAATACAGCTGCATTATCATGAAATCAAACTCGATACCTCTAGTTAAGCTATGACAACCCCTTACTAGTTGATTTACGCACTTTGTGGTTATTCTCTCCCTTTTTTCCATCTATCTTATAAATTTGCTTAATTGTTCTAAATGCGCCTTATTATATTATGGGTTTGTTGGTACGCAGGACATAAATTGAAAGGAAAGGAAAACAAAAATAAAAATGAAAAGGGAAAAAGAATAAAAAAAATGTTTGGTATGAGATAAAAAATAATAATAAAAAAGGAAAAAAATATTTGATATATATTCTTTAATAAAAATGAAAAGGAATATATGAGGTTAATTTATTAAATTACCCTTGATTTTTAAATGAATTTTTAATGTGTTTGTATTAGAGACTCTCTCTCTCTCTTTGTGCCTTTCAGTTCTCATCTCTCTTTGCCTCTCAGGTCTCGTCTCTCTTTCGATCTTGTCTCCCAATTGTCTGGTTCGTCTCTCTAGCCATTGCCAGGTTTAATCTTGTCGCTCTGTCTCTCTCTCTCTCTCTCTCTCTCTCTCTCTCTCTCTCTCTCTCTCTCTCTCTCTCTCTCTCTCTCTCTCTCTCTCTCTCTCTCTCTCTCTCTCTCTCTCTCTCTCTCTCTCTCTCTCTCTCTCTCTCTCTCTCTCTCTCTCTCTCTCTCTCTCTCTGGGGCATTTCCAACATGAGGATGTGCACTCTGGCCTTCCATGCATCTTCCCTTTCCCAGTCACACACGTTTCCATTGTATCAGGGCAAATTTGGAATTTCAAGGCCTTTTCTTGATGGAAAACTAGTTTTCGTTTTCCATCAAATTTTTTATGGAAAAGATCAATGGAAAAAATAGCCTCTAATGGAAAACCGATTCCATCAAAAGCTCTCCCTCAATTGTACCAAAAAATGGAAAATAGAAAATAGGCTGGAATTCCCCTCTTCCCTTCTCCCTTTAAAGTGCTACCAAGCGTGCCCTATATCTCACAAGTAGTTTTAAAAATTTTTAAACATTAATTGCTTTTTTTTTGGTTTCCTGAAGATATCCTCCATAGGAGGAAATTTTTCTTGAGACATTGTCGAACACTAAATGAGGGCACCTTTATCAACAAGGATTCGAACCTAAATTCATTACTTGATGGAATAATATCCATTCCCATTAGATCCAATTTCTGCCAGTAAACATTAATTGCTTTGGATACATCTGTTACTGACATGTATTTGATGTGTATAGATATTAAAAAAATGTTTATTTGATATTTAGATTTAGAAATAATATCTTAATATTCAAATATATATGTTCTAATTCAAACTTTCTAATCTTAAAAAAAATGTCTTTAAGTAAAATATTCCCGTCACTTTTTAAAATATATTGCTTTTAAATGTTATGTCATTGATAATTCTACAAACAACAAAGAAACAAAATTAAATAATTATGTCTTTTAATGAAAAATAATAAATTTTTAAAATTATAATTAATTAATTAAATATCACATTAAAAAAAGATTACCCTGCAAGCTACAATGGGTAGGTTTGGACATGTATATATATAACTATTTAACAAGGTTATGTTTAATTTGGTGTTTAGACTCTTTAGAAGTCAGTTTAGACTTTCAAACATGATTTTATATATAAAAATAGTCATTTAATTTAATATTCATCTCACTTCTCAAATCATATTTTCTTTTTTAATAATTTGTCACGAATAATTTTGACTAACAAAATTAAATTTAGAAATAAAGTTGATCCAAAATCAACTTTGATAAACTCCAATCTAATTACACACTAAACCTAACATTCCACTGGCCCATTTAACAATATTAGTAAAAAAAGGCAGACTAATTAATATAAACGTATCATTTAGAAAAAATAAATATAAAGTGTATATAATTTTATAAGTTTACTTTTTAAGCAAAACTTGGCCCCAAAAAAAATGTCTATCACACGACACTCTCATAAACTCCTTACATATGTAAAGGATCAAAGTACGTTGTATCACACTTTACAATTCACCTAATTGCCTATTATGTCTTATTGTGCATAAAATTGGGGAAAAAAAAAGAGAGGATTTCGTTCATATATAATTTATAAATGGATTAAATGAATTGCTTCTTTTTTTGTCGTTATTAAGTAGAATTATTTTTAAAAAAAAACATTATTTCTTTTGAATAAATAAAATAAATTTATTATATATAGTTTCAAATATACTTTTAAGTGAGATATATTTATAAGTGCAAAAAATGATTACACTCCACTTGGCGACTTGACCTCCTGTTTGTATAATAGAAGTGTTGGGCACATAAATATCGTTTAATGAACGCAGACAAATGAGATATATGTAGGTTCTATCTCAAATGACCAGTATTTTGGCAGTTTATTATACAAAAGAAAATCCGATTCCTTCCACTTGCCCAACGAACAAGGTGGCTTCCTCTTATCAATGGTTTACATAAAAAAAATACCTTTAGTCCTAACCCCACCTCATCACATTGTTGAGGTTGCTTTGGATTACAGGATTAGTGTATTTTATTTATTAAAAAATAAATATTAATAATTTTCAAGCAAAGAGACTTGAAACTTTTACCTAGTAAAACATGTTATTTTCATTTTTGCATTTTGTTCGATTAACACTATTTTATGATATTTTAAACAATAACTAATATATAAGATATAAGAGAAATGAATTATCTATTTAACTTGTGTTTATTTGAGTTGTTGATTTTAAAAATTAATGATTTATATTTTAAGATACTATTTATAACAAAAAATCTTAAACTTTGGACGTTGATTTTCAAAATTAATGGTCAATATGAGTCAAACATCCTACTTGATTTTAAAAGTCAAACAAGAAATCCATTTTCAGATATAAGAGGTGTTTAAAAATAAAAAGGTAAATTACATTAAGTTTATCATAATTTGACTAAATTGCATCTGATAATTCTTTTGTTTGAAATATTACACTATACTTCCCTCTGTTTTTTTGTTGGGTCATTAAAGTTAACTTGTTACATCTTTGGCGTCCAAAATAACTGTGATGGATTGAAAGTTGACCTAGATGGTATCTCCCTTTGTAACCTTCGCAAGGTTAGCTTGCCAACTTTAGCATTTTTGTAACTAGATTGACTCTAATAATAGAGTGATTAATTTCACTTGTCTAATTATGTGATCAGACTATTGGTGTATGATTACGAATCAGAAAGCTGACAGCAAAAATAATTATTTTGGTATTGGAGCCAATTCAATTTCAACATTTTCTATTATTTTTTTTGTATCTCCAAAAAAAAATGGCCCTAAACCGTTTCTTGAACCTTGTCCACTCTTAAACATATAATTGGCACGTACATTGCATTCAGACACTAATAAACTTCTGAAGAACCCTCTGACTTGCATTATATGTACAAACACATGAATGTTGACAAATTAAATTGTAATATCCCAAGAATTTTCATGAATATTTAAAATTTATTTGAAGTTTATTGAAAAATTTAATTACATGAGAAATGTTCTTTTTGAATTAGTGAACGAAATTTGGAAATAGAAATTTCAAAAATTTTAATTTAGGACATTTTACAAATCCTCAAGGACTAAAACGAAAAGAAAAGAAAGTATGGAGTACTTTTGAGAAATGACCAAGTAGGAACCTGAGAAGAAGAATAGAGCTTATGGGAATGAATTATGAGTCCGGTACCAAAAAGATGACGGATTCGAGGTTAAAGTGGAGTTTGAGACTTTGAGAGGGACTAAAGTGAAAGAAGAAAATTGTGGGGCAATTAGGATTTAGAATCACCCGAGGTGAGATTTTATGAATTTGTTTTTACTAATCTTGACTGAGGGTCAACTGAAGAGCAAGTGATAATTTCACCCCGGGCGAGTAAATAGGCGGCCTCACCTAAATTTTCTTCATTTTCTCATTTCCTCTCTCTCCCTTCACTTTCTCTCCTCTCTTTCTCTCTACACTCCAACTCCACAACCGAGCTTGGAGGGTGGATCTCGGGCTACGGGGCGAGCCTCTAGGAGCCAAGCATCGTAGGAAAAGCAAGGAATTGAGGTAGAAATTTCTATTTCTCAAACTTTTTCCTATTTTATAGTTTTCAGAAAGTTTGGGGTAAAAATCGAGATTCCGGCTTCGTTTCTCGATTAAAATTGGTGTTTTTGGTGTCTAAATGCTCCTTAGACATTAATAGTGAGATCCTATGGAAGAAATCATGGAAAACGGTGAAGATTTGGCCGGATCTGAGCCAAAACCGAGAGGAATCGCGAAAGGTCGCGATCCTGGCGCCCAGGCGCCAAGGTTCAGAAAATTTTGGGAAGAAAAGGGACTTGGCGCCCAGGCGCCAGGCTTGTGTTGGCGCCCAGGCGCCATGTGTGGCGCCCAGGCGCCAGGTATGCTGAAAAGCCTTAGCTTATTTTTCAATCAGTCATAACTTCTTCATCCGGATTCCGTTTTGGGCAAACTTTATATCGTTGGAAAGCTCTTTGAGTCTAGTTTCCAATGGTATAAATGTCATTTAGAAATTCATTACCGGTTAGGAGTTATGACTTAAGATGTGAGTAAAGGTCGAGAGTAGTGATAGGAAATTTCTCTATTTTGTAACCCTAATGGTTTTTACCTGGTTACAATAGGGATTTTTGGGGGCGCAAGGTGGGAGCGCTGAGAGCGTGGAATCCAGGTGAGTAGGCAACCTTGCAAAATTAATTTAATAAATTAGTCAAAGCACAATATAAATCTCATTTGCGTTATTTGTGAAATTGAGAAAAGTATCAGTGTGTGTTCAGGTTGAGAAAAAGTACAATATCATTGAAAGGTATTTTATTACCTTTGAGAATTGATTTCTCTAGTTGACTAAAGATCTAGATGTGATTGTTCCTTGAATAAATTGGAACATTTTGTAAGTGAATAGCCTTACTAAATTAATGTGATCTTATTAGATAAAGTACAATACAAGTCTTGTTTATAATATTATTGAAGTGAGAAATAATCAGTCTCGCTGTTGATAATATATGATGATTGTTATGGTTGATGATAGACATTCAAGGGAATAAAAGTATGTGTAAATTCATTTATTTCATAGTAATTATATTGTGATAAATTGTCACTATTTTATTGATGAGCAAAAGATCTACGAGATCTAATACACGAGTTTGAAAGGGTTAGAGTCCCATACTACTCGGTGTATAAATGTGAAAAATCTATGCACGAGTTTGAAAGGGTTAGAGTCCCATACTACTCAGTGTATAAATGTGAAGACCTATGCACGAGTTTGAAAGGGTTAGAGTCCCATACCACTCAGTGTATAACTGTGAAAACTTATGCACCAAGAGTTTGAGGGTTAAATTCCCAAGTCACTCAGTGCAAGTATCTATGACATATAGTGCAAAGTGATTGAGGGATTGATCACCCAAGAAATCATACGCAAAAATTTAGACAAGTGTATTACTATAATTATTTACAATAAATGATAGATTGATTGTATTAGTAAATGTGGTGTTTGTGCTTATGATATTTCCATGTACAGTTGTTTACTCACTGAGTTATGATAAACTCACACTCTCTATGATTATCTTTTCAGATACAATGGTTGAGGAGAAGAATTTATAGCCTTTAAGGATATACTCCACTTTTGTCTGGTAAACAATTGGTAAGAATTAGGAAACGCTCTGTAATCTAGTAGGTCACCTAGGCTTGGGAGGTTGTATAGTGTTTGAAGGTTGAACATTTTCTGAATATGTATACAAAATATCTTTCTTGGAATATTTATGATTCACATAATTATGGATATTAAGAATGATCACAGAGATTATGGGGTACCACGGAGGTACACCCTAGGTATTTTATGTTTATATCACATGTAAGTTTTGGGATGTGACATAAATTCTCTGCAATTAGTACAAAAAATGTAGGTAGTCCTTTTTTTTTTATTTCATAAGGTATATTTTGTTATATACAACAATAAAAGAATTGCATTATACAAATTTAGCGCTAACCAAAGAGAATTCAAATTTGCATTCTACAAATTTAGTGATGTCTAGTTTAAGAAATTAGACAAAGAATATCAATTTTTTTTGGTCAGGTTGTCATAATTAAGTTATGAGGAAAAAGTTTAGAAGCTAGTATTTGCCAAAGTTCAAATTTCAAGGTCAACATAAAAAAGCAAAAAACACCAAAAAAAAACTCATTTTTTAACTTTTGATATTTTGCAACTTAATTATTCTTTCAACTTTAAAAAGTAACAATAACTTTTCTAAATTGTTCATTTTGTACAACATAATCTCCATATATTATTATTATTATTATTTTGTGTCTAGCACTATATAATAGACTACAAGATGTCAACTGAATAATTAAAAAAAAAATCACTTGACTTTTCATTTTAAAGGTGAAATAATTTTTTTAAATACATTTTTGCCACAAAAAAAAGCCTCTTAAGATGATAAGTTAGATTTTTTAATTGCCTTTTTAGCCTATATAAATAAGTAGTGTAAAAATTTTAGATGAAAAAAATTAGTGAAGAATTATATTGCATAGAATTAAAAATTAGGAAAATCTACAATATCAAATTGTCACCGGCAACGGCGTCGTTTTCATTTTTCCTTCAACTTATGTAGATTTGTTCCTCGTTTTAGTTTAAGAGAATATAAAATGGCGCGAAGGACTGGAGATGGAGGGAACGAATGGACTAGTTAAAAACCCTGCAAAGTGAAAACCTTCATCTGTAAACATCGTTTTCGTTCTCGCCACAAAAAGCCTCTTCTCTCTCGTTTTCTCCTTCCAATGGCGAAAACAAGGTCCGCAGAGAATCTAGTACCAGAAGAGAATTCAGACGGCCTCGAGATCATTTCCATCGGTTCGCTATACAAAGGTTCCTGGGACAAGAAATACTGGAGCAGCTCTAGGGTTCGTGTTCGGTCTTTTTCCTCTTCATCTATTCTATCCTTTTACTCTGTCTGTTTGCTTTTTAATTTCAAGTCTGAGATGCAAATGTTGTGTAATTGCATTAACCGAATATTGTTTTGGGGATGAGATATGATCTGATGAGCGTTTAGGATTTCCTTCTAGTTCAGTTGATTGCTGCAAGGATGTTATGAAGTGATTGTCAAATAATATCTGTCTAGTTTTGAAGACAAAAACAGCTAAATTTAAGCAAGTTTGAGCACCTAACCCCGACTATTAAAAAATAAAATATATTTGGTTCTTGACGTAATATACTAATATTACATTTGGAGAGAAGCTTCGTGGTTTTGAAGAATTGGGGTATTTGTTACATAGATGATAAACAATACTAATGTGACTAAGTGATTTAGATTTATTAAAGAACTGGCAAATATTAAGGCATTGGGGAAATTGTTGTACTGCCTCTACCTAAGTAAAGGGTTTTAGTGTTGTTATGGAGTTGTAGTATCAAGTATTAACATTCAACAAAAATGAAAATCAATATCATGGTCCAGCCTGAGTTTGGTGTTTTATACTCAAAGACATTAAATCCAAAATACCAGAGAATTAACTGTAATGAAACTTACCTAAACAGGACTGAATAACTAAATTAAAATTCCCTTATCTTATTTTCACATTAACCAGTAGTGTCTTGCAAACTAAATTTTTACTTAAAAATATAAAGTCGTGAATATTATAAATAATGTAATTCAATTGAACATGCAAGGTGATGGGTGTCAAGAAATAGGAAGGTACTCCTATCCTAGCATGCATGCAGATTTGCATAACAAGTGACAGAAAACTATATGACTCTATCATATGGAGCTTGCAAGTGAGGTCTTTAAGATCTGTGTATAGATCTTTCCTAGCTTTTGCATGCTTGACCACTATACTCTTTGGAATGAATGGTTGGTAAGGTAAATGATTTGTAGGATTATTTGACAATGTCTCAAAGTAGAAAAAGGAATTAACTCTTCTTAGAATGTGAAACAGTGAATCAAACTGTGACCTGATATTGTCTCATTTAAAGAATAGGGTCAAGGAGATTTCATGAATTACAAAAGTAAGAGTCATGGACTCATGATTACATGACGTATTTTTAGAGGATTGAAGAAAAAGAGGAGAGTTGAATGATTGAAGACAGTTTATGATTAGAAACAAGCTAACAACACCTATATTGCATGAATTGAGAGCTGTGAGAAAGATTACTGGCATGGGAAAGAAGGACTAATCTGCATTTCACTTAGTTATCATACATTTAATGTGTACTACTGTGTAATTTGTTGACTGTATATTGCTTTAACATTGTCATTATGTAGGGAAAGGATCGGTATCCGTATCCGGTTGGTTATCAAGCAACTAGAGCTCATAGTGGGACCACATATAAGATGGAAATTTATGAAGGTGTTAGTGGGCCTAGATTCGTGGTTTGTAGCAAACCTTTGTTGCTCTTTATATATGCTGTGATTCCCTTTACTTAAAGTCTCAATTTGCTTTAAGTAGTATTAAACAATGTCAATTACTTCCTGCATATGCAGATTACTTCTGCTGATGGGTATTCCTGTTCTGGAAAAACGCCAGACATTGCATGGAAGGAATTTCAGAAGAGAGTTTGCCCCCGCATGAAGATTTGGCATGGGAAGAGACTTTCATCCAAGATGGACGGTTTGGAGGTAGAATTTGGTGCAACTAAAAATAGTTACTTGTTTCAAGTTCATTTAAGCACATCTACTTTACCATTGCGCTATAACTTTTTATATATTTTTTTTAAAATATCTAAAATGAGAAGAGATATCCAAGTCAATTTGAACAGCTGTGCAGGCATGTTGAAATTTTGCTCTAAAGGCTGGTTAAAGCTTATATTTCCTTCCATTTAATACAGTATATCACCTGAACATGCTTATTGTATCCTTTTTCCCCTTGGCAACCATGCTGACAATATAGCTGATGCTATATTCATTGATAACTTTAGAGTTAATATTCATAAGAAAAATGGTGCAACAATGGAGTCATTGAGAGACCTATTTAATTTAAGGTATGATGATTCAAAACTTAGTAATTCACAACTTTTGTTAACAATTATAAACCAACTTTCTTTATGAAACACTAAGCTGAGTAATCTGGGAGTATACCGTTTCCCTTCGATTTTTTGAAATTAGTTTATTTAATTTATTTAACAATAGTTGGGTGCAATGTAATTATTAGGGTTTGGAAAAAAAAAAAGTGATTAAGGAAGACTGCATTTGAATTTGATTCTACAGAAACAAGAGGCAAGTTTGCAACATTGTTAACTCTCCTGGGTTCTGGATGTCAGATGCGAACTGAACTTATATCTACCACCGGTATCACTTTACAAATAAAATGACAAGAACTGATGAATACTTATAGATATGAAATTAGATCTGATTGATCACGGAGTTCTGATGTCATAATTCTCAGTTAGTCAGTCCCTTGTAATGTGTTTACTATGCAATGCACGTTGAAGCATATTGCAGGACTGCTTTTTACTTGCATAACACACTGTTTCTCAGACTCTAGGTGTCTAAATTTTGTAACATCGTTAGTCAGTTCCTTTGTAATGTGTTCATTATGCAATGCAGATCGAAGCATATTGCAGGATGGCTTTTTACTTGCATAACACTGTTTCTTAAACTCTAGATGTCTAAATTTTGTAGCATTGTTATTACTTTTACTGGCTTGTGTAAATATCAGATTGAAATAACAACTAGCGAACTAGATGCTTTGTGGAGATTGGCTAATCTAGTTGCTTGTTTTAAATAGACTATACAACATGTTTAGAAGTAGAGGAAGTTTGAAATACAAAGAATAAAATAGTGGTCTACAGATCGGAGTTTTGATGCATTAAAATTAAAACTCATAGCTATGTTCATCCTGTCTGATTCTATACACATATTTGATCCTTAACAAGCTAGTACTAGAGGGCTCTCAAAAACTAACATAAAAATATTTGACTATAGAAGTTGTTTATATTGCTTAACCTCTATTGTCATCTCGTATGCAGCTTTTTGGGTTCAAAAATCCGTTCGTGCAAAGGTTGCTTTGGGAACTAGTGGCAGATTTAAATGGAAAAGCCGAACAGAGCTTGAACATCTGCAATGAGATTTCAAAAATAGAGCATGACGATTGCTGCCAAAATGTAGGCACATATTCTAACTTACAACTTTGCTTGGGAAGACCACATGCTACAGGGAAGAGAAGTAGGAGATGTGAAAATAAAAATGTAAAGTTACATGGGGAAACTTCCCTTAAAAGATCTCGACCTCAGGAATCCACATGTAGTAGCATAGCTTCAAATATTAAGTCTAAGAGTATTAATCTGGGGAGTCCTATAACACACAATTTTTCAGAAGAAGAGAGTGAATTCCACAATCGCACAGGTGTCTTAGCACCAATGCACATAATGTCCTCTGTTCGGGAAAGTGCCAGTTGCTTTTCATTAAAAAATGGATTGCCATTAAATCATATTGACATTTCTGATTATCAAAAGGGGAGAGCTTTACATGCTGAAAGAACAAGTGGCGTTGTTGATTCTACAAATGGCATAGCTACAGAAATTGCTGATAGCATTTCCAAAGAGGAAGAACATGTAAGCACACTATTGAATTTTTGTTCTGTTACTGGCAGTCTATTGAATGAACCATTATTCATTGACGATACGATGCTTCCTAAAATATTTTAATCTTGGTAACCCTAATTCAGCAGGGAAAAAAGAATAAACTTAGAAGTGACTTGCAAAAATCCAGGCAAAAGTATTCTATGATTTATTCTGTTATGCAAGGAAAGCTCTTAACTTCTTGCAGCTTCATAGGTCACAAGATGCTGAGCTGAAGACGTCTAATTTTTTGGTGGCAGAAGAGGACAAGAAACTGCTAGCGTCAATCTCTAAAGAGTCTGAAGGTTGTATTAACATTGATATTTGTGCTCCTGATACAATAGATTATGCCCAAGGTACTTATTCTTTATGTGTTCGACTGTTCGTATATATGTCTGTTATGGTTGTACAATTGCTGATTTCTTTCCACTTTTAGTGCATCAACATCTACTTTCTCTTTCCCACTCACTTATTCTTGGGTATCCTACAATGAGATGGAAGACCTATTTTTGGCTTGGATGTATGACATGCTTGTAATTCTCTAGATGTTTGTTATCAGGTTCATCCACAAAGAAAATGACAAGCACATTTTTTTTAACTCAACACTATTGTCAAATCCTTCAAAAAAGTTCTTTCACATGTTATATTTCTATTGAAGAACATGATAGCAAATATCTAAATAACATCACGAGGTATGTCCTATTCTAATTTGATGGTTACAAAATGACATCTTCTTGTGAGAATGCCCAATGTAAAACTTTAAATGAGCTTTCCATTATGGATGGTCTCAAATACCAAATGTAAAACATGTTATCAAAAATTCTGTAAAGCTAGAATATGTTCTGGAGTATCTTTTTTAGTAATATTGCAGTGTTTATCTGCGCTTTCTCCTTCAATATCCAGATGCTCTCTTGAATCCCCCCTCCCCCATTTTTTCCCCAGATGATTCTACATTTCTTACCCTAGTTAACTGCAGAAAATATTTCTGATTCTATGCCAAGTACCATGGATAAGAATGCTTACACAGAGAGAGCCTATGAGATCACCTCTGGAGATGTATTTAGCACAGAACATCAAGAAGTTCTCAAATCTAATTCAAATCCAAGCTTGGAGAAAAGTGATTTTGATTCAGGTGGTGAGGATGTAGCTAAGTCAATGATGACAGTCCTGCTTCCTCAAGCAATTCCTCTTTTGAAGAAGGATTCAACGAATAAGAAGTTAACAATTGAACCCCCAGGGATGTTGCCTTCTATCATGAACTCTAATGAGGAAAACAATAAAACCGGAAGCCTCTTGGAAGCAGCTTCATCCGGTAATGGTAGTTATTGATGCAAATCTTTCTAAATAGTTGTAAATCCTTCACATAGATTAGTTCATATTGCGGCCCAGAATTTGTAGTATGATGTATTCTTATTCTTCTAATTTTTCCCCTTTAATTGTGCCTGCGTGAGTGTGTGTCTGTATTTGCTTAATTGACACATATTTAATCTGCATATGTAGTGGCGACTGATAATGTATATATGGAAAGAGAGGAAAAGATGCATATGCCAAATGCAGACCTCAGTTCTATTGTCCCAAGTTCTGAACATGCAAAGCTTGTTATTGCTGACAGTTTTGAGCCTAGCCAATGTGAGGAAAGAGAGGAAAAGATGCATATGCCAAATGCAGACCTCAGTTCTATTGTCCCAAGTTCTGAACATGCAAAGTTTGTTATTGCTGACAGTTTTGAGCCTAGCCAATGTGAGGATCATAAATCTGACCACGCAATCTTGTATTTTGATAATGCTGAAACTAGAAGAGCTAGTTTCAATGAAGAAACATGTTCTCCAAGTAGTCAAGAACAGCATGACCATGGAACTTTTTCAAATGAATCATCAAAGTGCCATGCTGATATCGAAAATAAGTTGTGTCATGTTTCAGAGTTGGACTCTGAAGAATTACCTCAGGATCGTGATGTTTGCGTTCCTGATTCTGTTCTAGACCACATGTCTCCTTTGAACAGAATTATTTCTGAGAGCAGTAATGATGCTTGCACAGATTTAGTAGAAAATTCACTGCAAGTTGGATTAAATACTGTGGAAAAGGACCTAAAGGCTGCATATGATTTCACTGGAGGTGAATTGTTTATAATGTCAGGCATTTTTTTTCTTTCTAAAATGCAGATAAATATGGTTAGAATGGTTTAAATGTACATCATATAATCTTCTTGTCTGATGTTAATTGAGATGTGGTTTGCCGATCCCAAGATCTCGATTAAAATTCAATTGCAATGGCTGTAGAAAACTTACATTACTATTTATTCTTTGGTATCAAATGCTCAGGTCAAAAAAGAAAAATAATGATCTGTGATTTCATTATATTGTTATCTGTTCTGATCCAACATATCATCTAAATTCCTCTAAATTTTTTAAAAATTCAGGTACCAGTAATGTGCCTGAAAAAAGGACAGAGGACGAAATTGTGGGTAAAACAGGCAATGATAAAGCAATGATTATGCCTTCTCTTCAAGTACCAAATATAGTATATACCAGAAGAAAGGTCAGTGCTACTCCTCCAAGAGAAAATTGTCTGCTTGCAGAAAGAGCTACTAGTGACAAGTATGAAGAACATGTCACTTCTGAAATGCATATTGCTACGGGCACTTCACCTCCCTCAGAAACCATTCAGTCTGATAATAAACTGTGTAACTGTAAACCAGATTTATTGGGTAATCAAGCAATGGATGAAGGGCAGTGTGATGATTTGCAAGTAGATAATTCTATTACAAGTTCTCATCTTAAACAGAGCCCGACTGCGTCAGAAAATAAGCCATCCTTGTGCGCCACTAAAGAAAATATTTTGTGCCCTGATGATCTTTCTGCTTTGCATGTAGAAAAACCTCAAATCCGTAGTGATGTGCTGGGTGGCTACAGAAACTTTGCTGAGTTAGACAACCCAAAATCATGTTGGAAGCCAAACCCAAGCTCTTCTGAGAATAACTGCTTTTCCAAGGAAGAGCAAGTTATTTCAGAACCAAATCCTCATGGAATCGGAGATTTTAACGATAATCTGAGCAGCACCATCAAGTTTGTGGGATGCTACATCCACCCAATGCCTGTTTCATCTCTTCTTTTAAGCAGAGGAGAGAATGAAATTCTCATTTATGTTTTTTGTGGCCCTGTGGTGGATCAGGAAAGGACTTTGTTCACCTACAAGGTGGAAGTTAGTGAATCAAATGTTGGATGCCCATCTTTCATTGCCTACACATCATTACTGCTTCCGGATCCAAAGCATAACATCATGAGAGAAGTAAGTCAGTTCTATTTTTTAATTTCATAATAGTACCTTTTTGTTCGTTACGTTTGAGGTCAGCTTAAATTTTGTCCCACGCGTTTTTTTTTTTGGTTGTCAATTTTGTTCTATATGTTTATAGAAATTCTCATATACAGGGTGAGTTTTGACTGAGCTGATTGCTTGAGTATATACCCCACCTCTTCTATCCACTTCCCTTGCTAACATCATCCAAAATGTTACTGGAATTGGCTGACTTGTTTAACATGTAGCCATTAGAGGATGCAAATATAGACACCTGATCTATTAAGCCCAAATGGCGTCGTTTTGTATTTTCTAACCCTAACCCTCCTCTTCTTAAGAGGTGTTAGGTGAGATATTAAGCTAGATACCAACGTAGGCAGATGAAATTGACACAAAAAGATCACGTGGGACAAAATCGAAATTGATCCCATGCTTAAGGGAGGAAAGAGATACTTTTGCCATTTTCATTGTCTTCTGGCTTATTTATTCTGATCCTTTGGTGGTGGAGAATTTAATCTCAATATTTATTGTAATTATATGTTAGACCGTGGTTGAGAAATGTGGTGTGCAGTTGACTCCTGATGGACAGTGTATTGTCTTACTTGGCAGCATAAAAACCCCCAATTGCAGGTTGATTATTTCTGTGTTTGATTTGAAACATAATTAATTGAAGCCATGTTAAATATGATATCTAATTACCTCATCTTATGATTCCAGGGAAAGAAAATTTTGTTGTTATTGCTCATCATGCATGTCAGTCTGCTCCGAGGAGAATGCTTTGAAGATTGTACGAGTAGAACGTGGTTATGTTTCAGTCGTGGCAACATTGACAACTGTTGAAGTTGTGCATTGTATATTGGTTTGTGAACCTAACCAACTTGTATCTGTTGGTGAGAGTGGGAGATTGCAAATATGGATCATGAATTCAACATGGAGGTGATTCTGAATTTCTGATGACACTATTTGTTCTTGCTTTATCCTCCGAGTCAATTATGTCTTTTTTTTTCAATTAATTATTTTTTTGATGATAAAATTACATATTTATTTCTTATTTTGTTTGCATTTATAGTGGAGATCATGGAAATAATTACAGGGGAAGTCTGTCTTTCTTTTTAGCAACTCACATGAGAAAATTAGAACAACTGTTATAGTGGTAACAGATGCTTTTCTTGGGTAAATTACAGTTTCTCCCTTGAGGTTTAGCTTATTTTCACTTTTTCATCTTTTGGTTAAAAAAGTTAGCTATGCTTCCATGAGGTTTCTTAGTCAGCACTTAACACACGAGACCTTTTTTTTCCCCGGGGGGGGGGGGGGGGGGTTGTATGTAATCTAGTTTAATTCTTTGTTGGGTCACCTCTGCATAGTTGGGGAGGTTATGGGCTAATGGGATGAACCCCAGGAGGGCAGACAGACAAACTTCGAACCACAGGACAGCAAAGCAAAAACAGGTCAAGCCATAAGGGGAGAAACTGTGATTTAACCCTTCTTCCCTTGAGTTTTAAAGTTGCACAAACTTGATTGAAGTTAATTAGTTTATAGGCCTTGTTTGGATAAATAGCTTAAACAAGTGATTATGCAAGGACTTATCATATGAGCTCTAATTCCATAAGTGCAGTCTAAACATAAGCTGCTTCGTACAAGTCTCATGTAGTTAAAAAGATCAATGTAGTCCAAAATTATTGTAGAGAAGCCTTTACATGAAGCAGTTTTCAGCACTTATGGGTGCTTATTTTGATAAGCTTCAATTTGAAGCTATGAAAACAAGTTTATCATCTTATTGTCATTGTAAGCATTTGTCATAATTTACATGCTTATCATAATAGACAAGTTCTAATAAGCTTCTCATAAGCCCATTCAAAGGGGTCGAGGATTGCAGAACTTGGGTGCAGTCATTGTTTTACACATCTTTTTGAATGAGCACGGTCTTTTAAAAAAATAAAAAAAGAATTAGGTATAAACATTAGTTTGTAGCACAAAGTTTAATTCATTCCATTGGCCACTAATAAACCATGTCATGTTCTTCAATGCCTATGATCCATATTAGATTCTCTTTGTTATGGCAAATAAAATTTGGTTTCTTTCCCTTTGCAGAGAGAAAATTGAGGATTTCATCATGCCAGCTGATGACACTAACTCCCCTGGCATAGTGGAGTTGAAGAGGGTTCCAAAGTGTGCCAATTTGGTTATTGGTTATAATGGTGTTGGCGAATTTAGTTTATGGTATGTTATCTTCAATTACGTAGAAGGTCCATGAAATTAGCATTGTTGAACTAAATTTGATTTACTAATAACTACTGGCTGTATAATCCCGTCTAAAAATTTCCATACGTCTTTGCATTATTGTCTCTATCACCTCTGTTTAATCACTCTTTTATTTTTGGTCTTTGGCGTAATAATCTTTGTAATTTACAGAATGAAATTAGTAACATGTTGGTCATCAATGAATTTCTTGCTTGGGTCTTTTTACCAGCTACAGGTTGTCCTGTACATGAAGATACAGCTCACAGATTCCCAAATTATGGGGAAAATGCTAATATCCCCCTTCAACTTCGGTTCATTTGCAAATTGTCAACACATCTTTCAAAACTAGATGATACCTATCTGAACTATCACCCTTCAGGATTTAGATCCTTTTGTCCAACCCCCGTTAATGCCTTAAACTGATATTTCACTTCAGACATTTTCATTTATCACATGGCACGCTTTCATTGGCCTGCAATAAAAGCCCACCAAATTTCACACCCAAATCATCCATTCTACATTAAAAAAAAAAATCTGTAGTGATTTGAAAATTAGTAGGACTTTTGAGGTGTGGAGCTCAAGTTGCTAGCAGTGGAAGCGTGCTACATAACTGTTGAAAGAGTTTAAACTAGTATCTCAATCAATGGTGTTAATGGGAAATTGGATAGAAGGATCTAAATTCCTCAAACTGATAGTTTGGAGGGGGGATCTTTTCTGATTTTGAAAGTTTAGGGGGGTGTTTGCAAATAATCTAAAGTTGAATGGAGATATTTGCAGTTTTCCCTAAAATTATAGATAGTTGTAGTTATAGGTGCCCAATTTATTACACTGGACTTGGTATTTGTATACTTTTATCGCCCTTCACCCCTTTTTTCTTCTGCACAACCTTGAGCAAACGGAGGTTTTTACCATGAGCTCTGTCTGTTTTAAATTTGAGCAATGTGCTAGTGCTCTTCTGCTAATTTTGTATGCACTCATATGTCAACTATTTTTTTTCCCACATAAACCTTCCACATTCATGAAACAATTGGGAACAGAATCAAGGGTAATACTTAAGAAAAAGAATATCTATATTTTGTTTTGCATATTCAGTTTAACATCTCACCCCCGCATCATTTGAACTCTTTCCCCAGGGATATTTTAAAGCGCAATTGTGTTTTAAGAGTCTCTGCTTCAACAAATTCAATTAATCAATTCCTACCAGTTAGTGTGCTGAACTGTCAAACAAATAGCCTGGGATTCAACTATACCAGTGTAGAGGAGCGTGTTGATTATCTTCTGGACGCAACCAATCTGGGGTTCTCAGAGCACAAAGAAACCTGCTCGTTTCTTCCATCAGAGGAAGGAGATATTGCTATGTGGATTCTTGTCTCAACTGCCTCTGATGTTGAGTCTCAACATAAATGTATTTCAAGTCATTGCCAGATAAATACAGCTAGAAGTTGGAGGCTTTCTCTTCTGGTGAAAAATAGCATGATTTTAGGAAGTCCTTTCGATATAAGGTACCATAATGATTTTTTTTAAAACTTGAAAATAAGTTAAGCGAGAGCAATTTCTGATTTTCCAAATTTTTGGTGGTACAGCCTTAGTCTGTCCCATGTTTATTGCTGTGTTTAAAATCTTTAGTATTTTTCACCACCAAGTACCAACTAAAAAGAATGGAGATATTTTATTGCATTGAAGGGATTATAAAATAGAATCCCAGACATTATGTTTCCCGCCTATTTTTTGTTTATCATTGGGACATGATTAGAGTGGTTACTAAATGTTCCTACTGGATTTCTAGCCATGATTAACATTTATTTCCTCCTTCTCCTTTGCTGATGTTCAGTAGCTTATCATTCATTTGCAAATGGAGCCGCTGCCAATATAGGATCAATCAGGAGTCTAGGATGCCAGTTTATATCTTTTTAAATTTTAATGCAATGGATATATGATATTGCATTTGAACAACAGCTGATGATGGGATACCCTGTCAATTTTATTGAATATCTGCCAAATTATAGATAACACTGCAATTTTAGCAATTAACTGACACAAGTTATGATATGCAGAACTACCGCAATTGGTGTGTTGGGTGGTCACGGAATCATCAGTACATGTGATGGACTGGTGTATATTTGGGAATTGTCAAGAGGATCGAAGGTTGGCACTCTGCACCATTTTAAAGGTACGTTGCACTTGCAATTATACCATTTCCATATATGAGCTGTAGTCAAGAGTCTGCTTTTTCATTGTTCTAAGCTTTATGGTGTATGGTATTAAGCTAGGTTTTCATGCGTAACTAATAAATTTTACTGACAAGATCTATGTACTGGAAACTAATATCGAAATACCTATGATTTTTTTGTCATGTTCTCGGACTTTATGTCTAAAGCACTGATGACTTATCCCATCTTTTCCACGTTTGTGAAATAATTTTTTTGGGTAGTAGATGGCACTGTTACCTGTATTGCTACTGATGATTCGAGAGGTGGTGTATTGGGAGTGGCTGG
The DNA here is from genome assembly GCA_037074585.1 of Biancaea sappan. Taxonomy (NCBI): domain Eukaryota; kingdom Viridiplantae; phylum Streptophyta; class Magnoliopsida; order Fabales; family Fabaceae; genus Biancaea; species Biancaea sappan. Next base: position 50,751,300 of record CM073500.1, on the reverse strand, counting down.
TGGTGAAGGTCGGTTGTTGGTTTATCTGCTCCATAATCCACTGGATGCATAATAACAAGTAGATAATGAGATTGCTATTCATCCTCATTGGTCTAGCCTACAAGCTCTTGCAGAATTAATGGCCTTTCCAGTCAATACACTTGAAGTTCCAGCGGTTTAGAATATCTCTAAACTGTACATAATGTTCATATCTTTTCTTTTGTTTTTATATGTAAAATTCTATATTTCCAATTTTACTCCTGAGTAGTTACATTTTCAACTTACATTGTATATAGACTAGATCAATGTGTTTGCAGTTACGGGGTAATTGATGCTTATGTTTCATACTTTGGAAGGGAAGAAGGGGAGGGGGTGATCTGTTTATGTAGGGCTATGCATGATCCTAAGCATAGCTTATGTTGACTGAACGATAATCATTAAGGAGAACCTAGAGAATGTGCCTCTTGCCGGTTTATTGGATAAATTAGCCGGTCTAATTCGATTTTCAATACAAAAATAAGTTATTATGTAAATGAATCTTTTGGCTCGAGTATAAATTAACTGAGCCGAGCTTATTACCACCTATACTTTGATATCTTATAATTTCTGTAGTAACTTTTAACCATACAATATTTATATAGTAAAATAAAGAACATTTAATTAAATTTTCTTGACTCAAGTGCTATCTTATTCTTGATGTACTTAAGTTTGATCCCTAAACAGCACACAGGGGCTTGACCCAAAATAAACAATACATATAGGCTTGACTGGCCCCATTTGACAACTATACACTTGAACGAGAGGACAAGGAGGAAATCGATGTTATTGATAGACAATCATTGTGACTCTTAGACAAGTGATGAGACGAACAATAAGGAAATTTTGTTAACATCTCTATCTTTCAAACTCTGGTCGAACTACTGAAAATCAAATTCCCCTCGTCCATTCCATAAAAATTACTAAGTTGGCAGCACTAGAGAAAGAGAGAAAGAGGAAAGGATTGGATTCAAATGATGGAAGAAAAAAGTCAGTAATGGATAGAGGAACCGATAGTAGTTGGAGATTACTGGTTTCTTATGATATACTAACTCATTGACAAATGATCAGAGGTTTAGTTGAGTCATAATAAAGTTGAACGAGTGATTAAATATTTAAATAATTGGGTTATATTCGCCAACTCTAGCGACATCCAAGAATAATCTTTTCAAAATTTCATAATTTGAAATTTCTATCACTATGCAATAAAATTACGATCGGAAAGGGTGTTTCATACAATTTAAAGGTCGGCATCTATTTAAATATAATGAGAATAGTGCAGCTATCTCGTCGGAAAGTAGGATGTAATTTACCATCAAATGACAGCTATTTTAAACACTACAAATCTCTACTTAGCGTTTATTTAAAAACTATCACGTCCAATGTATGCTCATTTAAAAATTAAAATCACGTGATAGGCTACTTATAAGATGATAACAAAAACGTTATATCAATACAAATAATAATAATAATAACTGATAACGATATGATTACCACGATAAAAAATCTAAATCACAAGAAACTACTAACTTAAAAAAACTATAGATCGCAACTATGAAAAGTTCACTTGGCAGGGCCATTAGCTTGAGTTGGGCCGTTAAGCTCATCCCAGGCTTCAATCCAAGTGACCATGGCGTCTGCTAGTTTGATGAAATAATCATCAACTTTTCCAAGTTTTTCCTTGACCTGCTTTGAGAGTTCAATGTAGCATTGTTGAACAGAGGTGCATTCCTTGGGAAGGGTGGCAGCTTGGAAGAATGGAATGATCTCTTCTTGCCAGAAAATACCTTTGTATTCCTTTTTGAGGTTAACAAATGGGTTGCTTGCTTTGCTGTGCCATATGTATGGCAGACCAGTTTTGACTCCCAAGCCCAAATGGTCACAGATAACCTGCAAGTTCATCGATGCATCATTATATAATCTGTTTCTCGTGTCGGGTTTTTGAGGTTCTAATAAAAACATCATATTTGATTTTTACACCTCAGCACTAAATGATTAGATTTTCAAAAAAAATTATCCTTTTATTATGTTTTTATTGGATAACATGATGCCAAAAATTTGAGGAGTATTATCTAATCCTTAAAAGAAATGTACCCAGAGAGCAAGATATTCAGAATAATCTTCTCCAAAAGGATATTTGATCTTGTAAAATAATCATGGGGATGATTAAAAGTCACAAGGAAGTACATTAAAAAGTAATAACTTGAAGAATCAAATTGATAAATGAAAACATGTGAATAAAAAAAATGTTAATTAAACAAGACAAAAACATGGACGAGGCTGACTAATTATGGTTGCAAGAAAATTACCAATTGATAAAGATCCTGCAATAATGCTTGATTAAAAAGTTGCTACAGAACAGAACAGGTAATTAATGTTATACCTTCATGCACCAACCGGCCCACATATCATCGTATCGTCCAATAGGCTGACCATCACCCATGAGTCCAAAGTACATTGCAGGTCCAATCAGCTCGCGGTGGAATGCCAGATTCATACCACACATGGGGAACAATGTTCCCTTTGGTACAGTCATAACAGCATCAACATACCTGACAATACAGTTAGACTTTAGTACTAAGCTTCATGATGCATATCAATAATGTTTAAAAAAGTATGTTTTTATTATTTACTACAAATTAACCTGGTGTTCCTCTCGCGAGGCTTGACAAGCTGTGTTGGAGCATCATAATCAGGTATGTTGAGCCAGAGGCCATGAGAAACAGCAGTGGTGGCACCCTCACGAAGACTAAAAGGGTATCCACGGACAAAATCAGCACCTTCTCTATAAGGATCATAAAGAGTATTGAAGAAATATGGAGTGGAAGGTGATAGGAGATTCTTGATGTGCTGCTCAAGTGCATTGATATCGTTGCCAGATGGATCTTTAGCAACCTGCATATGGACATATATAAAAAGATATTTAGCCAATCATGTTCATGTTCTGGACTAATCATAACACATACTTTTACAATATTATTCAGAAAAAGTAATCGTTATCATCACAGATATCAACAGTATACAGACAAGTTCGTAAGATCTGGAACATTTACTCTCATTATTTGCTACGCAGATTTCTGGAAAGCTAGTGAAAAAGAAAACCCAATAAATGTTAACAGTCTGGCCAAGATCCTTACCGGTCAATGCAAGCATTAAACATATTAAGCTATGTAGCGCTCGACCAAAATTTAACTAAACAAATCAACCTCAAACATACAGATTTAAATATCAGTTACTTATTCAAGAAAGGCCATGAATATATTGAATTAAATACTAGCACCATCTTCATAGTCAACTAGATCCAGAGCATCCAAGTTCACCCGGCATTAACAAAACGATAATAACTACATTGAGCCGTCCCCTTCTGTTCAAAAGTTTCGAAAGGGAAAGCAGCCATCATGTTAAAAGTCACATTGGCATGGTTTCTGTGAAGTTAATGTACTGAGCATGGAGAATCGCCTAAAAGAAAGATTCAGTCAAATCACGCTCAGCATAAATTACTCAACGGGCTCAAACATATCAAATCCTCATGCTACGCCAGGAAACAAGCACACATAACCACAGAATCTCATATTTTACCAGACATCGACACCTAAATATAGTCAACAATTAGTAAGATCTACGAATATATTGAACTTAATTTCACCATCTCAGCTACAAATCAGAAAATATGAACAAGAAAATCAAGAAATGGAGAAGGTAAGAGAGCTCACGAAGCAATCGTCATCGATGGTGTAGATGTACTTCTTCTTCGAGACCATATACCCAAAGCAGCGGCAAGCGGAATCCTTGAAGGAAATGCAAGATGCCTTAGGACCTAAGATCCTGTTGATGTCGTTCCGATTGTAGAGCTCGTAATCGAATCCTTCAGGGACCTTGATGGTCTTCGATGGGTCGCCATCTTGGACGATGATCAGGTGATACTGCTGGAAGAATGGCCTCCACATCTCCAAGAAATCCAGGTTCCGAATCGTAGGGATCACGATGTCGAGCTCATCCTTCAGAAGAGGCACGGGTTTGACTGAAGATTCGGCCATCGGAGAGCAGAAGCAGAAGCAGAAGTTGATGGAAGGGAGAGAGAGAGAGTCGAGAAGATGAGCTTCTGTTCAACGCGGCAAAATGCGAGTGTTTGTGCTCTGTCATATATAGGCAAAGCCAAGTTTTGGCTTTCAATTTGTTTTTATTTATTTATTTATTACTCATTTATTGGCTTTTGACATTTTCGATTAAACAAAAAATATCTTCTTTCCTTTGGTTATAATAGTCAAAGTATAATTAGCAAACAAAGGAGATTTGTTAGAGGTTTGTCCTTTCAAATAATGCCACTAATGTGCATGGCAGCTTCTTGCTTAAATGAATAAACTACTAACCCTTTATGAAAATTTTCATATAAATTTTTTTAAAAAAAGTTGGATATCGAAAAATCATTATTTTTTTATTTTTTATACAATAAGGATAGTTTGTGTACTTAAGATATATATATTTTTTAAAATACTAGTTTTAATATATTGAGTGGCTTAAATTATAATAAATCAAATTATAGTCTAATTCGATATTTTGAGAGCACGACTTGAAAGGATAAAAATTTGAAGATATGTGGGACGAGTAAGGTGAGGACCAATAAACTTGAGCATGGAGCGATCTTATTTAGAGCAGTTATGTAATTTTATTATACATGTTTTCTTTTAGGTTCCATACTGTAAATTGAACTTTTTGCTTGAAGAGATACAATAATTCTCTCTATCTGTGAATTTAAGTTATATTGACTGAATCACGTAAACATATGTGTGGTCTTTGTTGTTGAGTTAATTCTATGACATAGCATTTGAATTTAAATTCAAATAATTAAAGCAAAGCATATGTGTTATTAATTATTAAGTTAATCTGTCACTGCCAGAATTTACTCAGTCAGTGTGATTTTTTTTTCTTGGTAATGTGAGAGTGATGTATTTTGATGAGGGAGCTATTAGTATTAGTATCATTATTATCTTATTTTAATGTTATTATATATGTTAATTCGAATTCTCCTATGATCCTTACCATAGAATTTTATTTGATTAGTTTATTCATTATCTATTTAAGATTTATACTCTTATTATTTTATTTTCTCTATAGTTCGAAAATTATCTTAACACTCAAACATAGATCATGTAAATAAAATCTGAGATTTAGTTTTGAAAGATACATTTCCAGATTTAATTTTCTAAAATTATTCATTAGTTATATTTCCTAAAATGTATAGCTTCTATTTCTTGTTTCTTTTAAATTTCGAAATCTACATGTACATTTTAAATACTCAAATCTTAACTTACCTAATTAAAAAAAATATAAGATTTGGTTCAGATTTTAGAAGATATTTTTCAGATTTAGTTGTTGATATTATTTATTCTTAATACTAATTTAAGTTTGATTAGTTTAGATAATTGCTTATTTCCTTTATTTATTCATTCGCATTATCCTTTAACAATTTTCTTAAATAGAGAAAATATATTCTTTCCTTTTCTTACAATAGTCAAAGTAAAATATAGCAAAGAAAAAGAAATTTGACATGTTTGTCTTCTCAAAAATTGCAATTAATACACATAGAATAATCTTTCTTACATGAATGAAGTACTTAACTATTATGAAAAATCTAATGTAAAAAATGTGAGGGAGTAAAAAAAGTAACAAAATATTTTAATTTTAAACTATAGTTCTGTCAATGTAAAAAAGAATATTCAAGCTCATAGTTTTGTCTCGTAAAAATTTTAAATATTTTAAAATAGCATTTTCTATTAAAAAAAAGTATGGCCATAAGAAAGAATTTTCTTACAAACAATTTTGTAAAGCAACGCCTTTTTACACTATGATAGAATGTAAGTATACGGTTTTTGTTAAAGAAACTACCTCTGATTTTGTTTAATTATTATGTCAAATAAACCAAAATATTCCCACTCATTTAAGTACAAAATATAATTTTCTTGTCATTTAAATAATTCTAAATATTGTTATATTCAGTTTCTCGTCACCATATAATATCTGTATTCTATTCATCACACGTAAATGACTGTAGGTTTTAAAAGGTTCTTGAATTCTAATAAATTTTCTAAATTTGTATTGTGTATATGATGGTAATGAAGATGTCCAATTGTGATCACAGATTGTCTTTTAATTTATTGTCAAATATGGAAAATCATTACTTCCATTAGAAATTTCTCGTTTTTGATACAATATTAGACGTGTGTGATTACAAGATCAAATTTATTCCCCAAGTAAGTGAAAAACCAAAGTATAATGGAATTACATTTGAAGAAAGTGATTGATTACTTAGTTTAGTAGAAAGGAAAGTGATATGAAAACCACCATGAACCATGTATTGACCATGTTATTGAGCATAGCCTGTTTAGTTTGAGTATTTTTTATTTTTATTTTTATTGAAAACAGAAAATTGATTTAAATATGAGTTTAGTTAAGTTAACTGAAAACGTTTTCTTTAATACATTTCTTAAAATATGTCTAAATCTGAAAACACCAAAAAGATATTTTCATTGTTTCAAAAAATACATTTCAAAAAATAAAGATTGAAAATAAAAATAATAAATATTTTCATAAACTAAACAGAAGTTTGTGTTTCGAAAATAGTAAGCAAAACGTGGTTTAGATAAATTATAATTTGCATAATGCAGTTTGGATAAATTTATGTTTGGATGAATATAATTTGTGTTTGAAAAATAGTTGAATAAATTCATATTAATATTGACCATAAACGTGATTTATGTTTGTATGTTAATTTGTAGAAACACTTTTAATGTGTAATTATTAGAAAAAATATAAATTTTATATTTTATTATTACCAAGCAACTAGGCATGGCATTGGACGAAACCATGAGTCAAGGCAGAACATGATTTGGACCTGTAAGCTAAACGGGTTTTCAGACATGTTAAAATTGGTGCTAAATGTAATTTATGTAGTTCTGAATATGGGTTAGCTCCTCTCAACGCGTTTCCAAACAAGCATTAAAAAATGGAGAGATTATTAAGAAAAAACAATAAATTAAATTGATCATAAATAAATATGTAAATATATTAATAAACTTTTATTAAAAATTATTATTGAAATCGCTATATGTCCATTAACTTCTATTAACAAGTACGAGCATGGTGAATCTAGCAGACATAATTTTTTTAAAGATAAATTATATTAATTTTTCTTAATGTTCGGATAAATTATGTCTCGTATTTCTCTTATTTTAAATATTATATTTAATTTATTTTGTAACATTGAAATTAATTTTTTGTATAATATATGTTATTTCTAGTAATAAAATTATTTAAAATCTGTTATTATCATAATAAAAATAAATCCATAATGTCTTATCAGGGTAAAACATTAATTTGACCTCTTTTATTATTATGTTAGAAATAAAATAAAATTACTGCATTATATTATGTAAAATGTTAACTAATTCAACAAAAAAGAAATAAGGAAAAACGTTTTATAATATGTATTAAAATTTCAAATAATTGAAGCTTAATATTTAAATAAAAAATATCAAATATAATTCAACCTTAATGTAATATTTTTTTTTTATGATGACGACTTTTCATCTATGAGACGGAATTATAGGGATTAATGGGGCTTCCATTCTATTTACCTTTTACTTTTTAGGCAAAAGTATTATTTATATCTCTAAATTTTGATCAATATTTTAATTATAATTTTGAATCTTATTTTGTGTTAATTATAATCCTTATATTTTTATTAGTTTCAATTATGCCCCTAAGTTTGGCATCGTTCAAAAATTTAATGTCAAATACTAACATGACATCTGATTTTACATACATTAATGTCAGATCATCTATTTTAGATGTGTTAAATATTATATATCAACTTAAAATGAATAAAATACCATGTAATTTTCTTTAAAAATTATACTATATTTTGGTCATTTTAAAAGGTATATGACATCTGACATATTTAATATAGATGATTTGACATTGACATATGTAAGATCGGATGTCACGTTAGAGTCTAGCATTAAATTTTTGGATGATGTTAGGCTCAAAGACTTAATTACAACTAATTAGAAACATGTGAGTTATAATTTATACAAAATAAAATTTAAGGTTATAATTGAAACATTAGTTAAAATTTAGGGATATAAATAATAATTTTACCTTATTTTTACCATCATACTTAAAAACTCATTGGGCGTCACTATCCTTGTCTAAAAACATATCTAAAATACTTATATTTATCTTATTTAATAAACTTATCTAAGAACTTTACTATATTTAATTGTCCTTTCCTTGCTGTTATCCATGCAAGAATGTTAAAATTTGAATGATGGTGGTAATAACTAATAATATAAAAGTGGAAATGGGCCACTTCACTTGAGAGTAGTGGGCTCCATGAATGTGAAAAGGCCTAAGTTTGAATATTTGGAGCAAAAGTCATATAATAATTAGAAAGAGAATAAACAGAAGCACTTAGTTAAATGGTGTTTGATTGAACCCACCCAAAAAAAAAAAAAGAATTTTGAATTTTGGGAATAAAAATCAACAAAGAAAGAATATGCTTCTTCACATTCACGTGTAGCATCCCAATTTTGCAAGTAGTTTCCACGTTCGCAAATCACAACCACACCTCATGACTAGCTGCCACATAATATATATATATATATATATATATATATATATATATATATATGGATGTTGCCCCACATAATATATTTGGTAATTTTTTTTGTCCTCACAAAAATTTAAATATTACCTATATGATAAATTATGACTAATCATTTTACTAAGAGTATCATATGTAATGATTTTTTTAAAAGAATTGAATTTAAAATCATTTGTACCTCATCACAATAACACCCAATAAGTTTATATATTGTATATTTTATATTAATTTTATCACTTATGCATATTTATAATATTTTTTTGATAAAAATATTTATAGATTATTTCTTGTCCCCACTAACCAAAATTTCTAAATCCACCCTTAAATATCATGACAAAATCTGTCATTAAATTTTAGATGACGTTAAACTTAAGGGAATAATTGAAACTAATTGAAACATAAGACTTATAATTGATAGAAAATAAATTTTTAAATTATAATCAAAGCATAGGTCAAATAATACTTTTACCATATATATAAATTTATATTATTTTTTCTTTTCTTTTTGTTTAATTATCTGTCTTTCAGCTGGCTAACTTGGCAAGTGGCAGCTCATAATATTCTGTTCTCTTAGTGCTTCCCTTCTAATGCATTGCATCTTCCTGGTCTACTAGATGCTTTTGTTTTATTAGGTTGTTATTATAAAAAACTAATTTTTTAGAGTAGTGTTATTTAAATATTTAAGAAATTATTTGCTAAATATAAGAGACTGTAGTAATCCTCACTTTCAGATAAAATTAATTTTATCTGGAAGAGAACAGAATTACTACAGTATCTTGCACTTACAAAAAATACTACATCTTGTTATTACTCCTGATATATTGTACATATTGTACTTAATTCTTCAGCAAAATACATTTTGTTTCACAAGTTGATTTCCCTTCACTTCTTCCCAGTCCCAATCATGATTTAGAGAATTAGATTAGATCAGTTAGATTGACCAAAAAGTTGGTGAACCAATCAGATCTCCGACTAATTTGGTCTGTACATGGGAACCGATGAGCATTTAATGAAAAATCGGTCAAACCGGTCGTCAACCGGTAAAATCAATAAAACTAGTTGATTTGGAAATTCATCCAGTTTAATTTTTTTGAAATTTTTACTGAATATTATGTATTTTAAAGAAATTTCCAAAACTTGAAGTTATTAGGAGAAGATCTAGGACTGGCAGCAAAAGATCTTTATTCAGACACAGGGGCACCCCAAAAAAAAATTCCTTAATTAATTTTCTTAAAAAATATTTACCAATTCAAATTTTTTTATAAACTAAATATAACCCCTCAAAAAAAAAGTTTAAGCCCCCTCAATAATTTTGTTCAAGACCTGTCACCGAGGATTGGTATAAATATATATATATCTGTAACATGACTTTAATATTTTAATATGTGTAACATATACATTAATTATATATTTTAAATATCACTGATTCGACCGCAGTTTGATTACGATTTAATTATTGACTCTAAAATTGATATTTCGAGGTCCGATATTTTAACCTTGGTCCCAATGTGAATGAAACACATACATAGCACTCCCATTTTTTCATAAATGACAATATGGAGGGAACCTTTTCCCTTTTCCTACATATGTAACTTTCTTTTCAAAATGCTAGAATTTTAATAATTTTACAAAAGATTTATTTAAACCCAGCTTACTTCAAAATGCATTTGAGCTTGATTAGTCCATCTCATACATATTATAACACTTGTAGTATTCAATGATGCAACACCAATATATATTGGGTCTAGCTAATACCAACTATTTTTTCAAATGGAATTTGCCGAAACTTCTTGCCTCTGCATGATGATCCATGCTGCACATTGAACAAATCATGATTAAGAATTTATATTTACATATATTATATTCTTCATTATTTTGAATTTTAGAATTTATATATATATATATATAATATATGAAAAAAGTATTTTTTTACGTTCTAACGTTTACACTAAGTTTTAATTTTGTTCTTAACTTTTTTTTTATCAATTATGTCTTACATGTTTCATTTTTGTTTTAATTCTACTTTTTTTACTAATGTTGTTTATTACATTGACGAAAAATACTGATTAAACGGTTAGTAAAAATGATAGATTTGAAATAAAAATGAAACATATAGCACATAACTTATACAAAAAAAAATGTTAATGACATAAAAAGGGTAGATTTAAGTCCTACATATTTTATTTTTGTTTCAAATTTAACTAACCATCCAATTAATATTTTTTGTCAGTAAAATAAATGACATTAATAAAAGTGGTTGACTTAAAACAAAAATAATCATGTAGGATATAACTGACTAAAAAAAAGGTTAGGGACCTAAAAATGATATGTTTGAGTCCTACATATCCTATTTTTATTTTAAATTTATTTTTTTTATTAACCACCCAATCAACATTTTTCATTAATAGAATAGATGAAATTAGTAAAAAGAATAGATTTAAAACAAAAATGAAACATATAAAAATATAACTGATACAAAAAAAATAATTATAGTAAAATTAAAATTTGGTATAAATGTAGAAAATGCAAAAAGTAGTTTTTGCCTATATATATATATATATATATATATATATATATATATATATATATATATATATATATATATATATATATATATATATATATATATATATACACGCTTTCGGCATAGGTGTGTCAGTCTAACAAAGTAGAAAAACTTACCAAACAGGCATGTAGATCATCACATCCACACAAGAGCTTCCCATTTAACATATCCACAGCTTGAAATGATCCCCCTCCTTCACTTCTCTGCATCGTTACATTCATTGCTCAGGGATTAAATTGAGACATCTTATTTTTTATTGTTTGGTTAAAGATAAATATAATTTTTCAGAGATCAAACAAGTAATTTTTTTTTTGTTTACCTTGTAGAAGTCAACAGCAACAAAATTGGCCCAGCGATTACCAGCCTCCTTATAACAAGTAGAGAGCATACCGATGAGGTGTTGTGAATTATCTTTGCACGTGGCTTGCTTCATCGGAATGGTTCTAAAGTGATTCACCAAAACCAAAGATTTGCTTCTGTCATTCAATGCAGCCGACTCCTTACGTTTAGGACACCTTCCCTTCACCATCCCTCCCTTCCCATCTGCATTCTCACACCAAAAAATCACCTTAAAGAATTGTTGAAATTAAGTGTTTATTATTAGGTCAAAAGTGATAATTTTTAATCTCGATGCAATTTTACTTTCTTAACTTACAGCATAGTAGATGCTAAAATACTATAGTTTAATTATGACTCGGCTTCATTCTCTAAATTTTTAATCTGGTGCAATTCCAACACAAACCCAACTGACCCGGCCTGTCTCGCCCCGTTGGGTCAGGTAATTCAACCATTGATCAGGTAATGAAAATGATATGTGTGAGTTAAGGGTGAATACGGGACAATATCTTTCCCGCCCTGTATATATATATATATATAATAAAGCATAATGATATAATTTACATGTGACAGGATTTCGATGCCGGGTACGTGTGAGGCAAAAAAAAACCTCAATGAGGCAACTAGGCGGGGATAAGGCAACAGGGTAAGTATAAGGGGCGGGGGACAGGTAGTAAAAATTTGTCTTGATAAGCCCCATTGTCATCCTTAATTTTTTTAAGTTATTTGTTCAATTTAAACCGTTTATTATGAATAGACATTCTAGGTGAGGGAGATGGACTCTTAAGTTTCTACCAAAATTTGAGAGAATTTAGTTGTCTTACATAGGCCTTTGCTATATATGGGACAATTGATGTCACACATTAGCCAATAATCTTCCTCGGTTGAGAATCGAAGGGGCGGGGTAGGGCAAGTATGTGTGAGGCAAAAAAAAAAACCTCAGCAAGGTAACGAGGCCAGGATAGGGCAACGAGGTAAGTGTAAGGGGCGAGGGACGGGGTAGTAAAAATTTGTCTTGATACGCCCCATTGTCATCTCTAATTTTTAATGAGACATTTGGACTATTTGTTTAAAAGGTGCTTATTTTTTTAAAAAGATTATTCATTCAATTTAAACTGTTCATTATGAAATGGACATTTTAGGTGAGGGAGATGGACTCTCAAGTTTCTACCAAAAATTGAGAGAATTTAGTTGTCTCACCTAGGCCTTTGCTATATATGGGATAATTAATGTCACACATTAGCCAATAATCTTCCTCGATTGAGAATCTAAAGAGTGGGTTAGGTTGGGGCGGGGCGGGGCGGGACAGGGCGAGTACATGTGAGGCAAAAAAAAAAAACTTAGTGAGGCAACTAGGTAGGAATAGGGCAACGGGGTAAGTGTAAGGGGTGAGGGACAGGTAGTAAAAATTCGTCTTGATACGCCCTATTATTATCCCTAATTTTTGGTGAAATATTTGGAATATTTGTTTTAAAAGTGCTTATTTTTTTATTTGTCTATTTTTTTTGAAGTTATTTATTCAATTTAAACCATTCATTATGAAATAGACATTCTAGGTGAGGGAAATAAACTCTCAAGTTTCTACCAAAAATTGAAAGAATTTAGTTGTCTCACCTAGGCCTTTGCTATATATGGGACAATTGATGTCACAAATTAGCCAATAATCTTCCCCAGTTGAGAATCGAATCTATGACCTTAGCTTTAATACTAATTGTAAGGATCAAGCACTTATTACTAGACCTAAAGCTATACATTTTGATTTTAAGATCAAGAAAATAGTCAAACATAGTGAAGTATGTATAAGTGGGACTCACATTGATTTTCAACCATGTAGTTCCACTGGTAAGCTATGCCTTCAGTTTCTTGCTTATGACTCTGTGAGGTGAAGACAATGAGCCTGTGGTTTTTTGAGACCATGTCTTTGACTAAGGGCCAGTCCTGGCCATCTTGAGGCATGCTTGTTAGGGGAAACCAGTATTTCATCAACCCAGAGTCTTTGAACACTTTGGTTAACCCATTTGGTGACTCAACATAATCTTCCAGAATCAGTGTCACAATTTCTGAGGGATTGCCTGATAAGAAAGCTTCCACTTCCTTCAATGTCTTTATTGCTGGTTCCTATCAAAATCACACCAAATTAAGAAAACATTCCTTTAGTCCAATGTTCCAAGGATCAAATTAAAAAAAGAAAAAAGAAGCTAACATATCAGTTTTGTCATTTCATTTTATATCTGGCTTTATTTTCATCCGTAACTTAATAAAATTCTTATTTGATCCTTAATTTTACTTCAAGTTTCATATTGGTCATTTGATTTTATTTTGTTCCAATTTGGTCATTTAACCCATCACACAACAATAACACAATTAGGGCTGTCAAATGGGCCAGGGTCAGCCCACCCCAGCCCAAAGTTTTACAGAGTTACGAGGCCAATGAAAAGTATGATTTAGACTAGGGCGAACCTTATATAATTTATGACTAACAAATTTTGACCAATCTTAACTCATCATGAGCTATGAGTTGGTTCCATAGACCTATTTATTTTGTTTAAAAAATTTATTTTCAATTATTTTAATAACAAAAACTAAATATTAGAGCAATTAAATTTCAAAAGATCAAATTAAACTTCAAAAAAAAATTTAAAATATAATTTTAATTATTTTGAATGAGAAAAATTAGGTATTGAAACTTTGAAACTTCAAAAAATAGAATTAAACTTTTTTAAAAAATAGACTAAAGCTTACAATATAAAAAAAAAACCTCACAAAGAAGCAGCCCATCCAAACCACATAAGTCCAAGAACTTTGATGAATCGGACTAAAAAACATTCTTCAAAATAAATTATTAAATTATTGGTTCACCACATCCCATTTATAGTGGATCAAGTCTATTTTAACAGTTCTAAACACAATTGCTAACTCAATAAAGTCTCTTGCTAAACTCTTCCCTTAATTTTCCTCCTCTCTCACCATAAACAAAGTCTTGCTAAACTCATTCATAAACATGCAAGAGACAAAACATTAAGTGCCCTCATGCAATAGGATGGTAATACATTAAGCTACATACTTTCCAACTCACAATGTTTCAAAATATTAAATGACAGCAATTTCTGGGTGCAACAATGCACAAGACTTGTCTTTTAGCAATTTATGAAGCCAAACTTTAACATATTTGTCCATACATGTAGGTTTAAAAAATTACTAGCACGTGAATCCAACTTACAAATGCAGTATATTGATGACATTTTCCCTTGAGGGAATGGCACAGCCATATGTCTCCTTTGTAGTCGTAGGTGTCCAACATAAGAGCCCGAACCCCATTCTGCATTTATTAATAGAGGATTAAAATTAATGTGTTCATACGCTACCAAAAAAATAGAAAGATAGTGGCGACAATTTAGTGACAGTTCTAGAAGTTGCTGCAAAATCAAGCGTCACAAATAATACTATTAAACGGGTCAAATTAAATTGAACTGTCACAGGTCAAGTGTTAAACAGGATGACTCATTTAGGCTCCCAGGCCGACTCACTAAGACCAAGACCACTTGCCTTGGTTTGTGGGCTACTTTTTATTTATTTATTTATTTTTAATATTAAATTAATATAATTTAAAAAAATTTAGTAAAAATTTAATAATTTTTTTATTAAGATACAATTTATACATGTAAAACATTACTTCTTTAATATTTTTAAATAGCCAATAACTTTAATTTTCATATTTTCTTTCAAAATTAACAAAATTATATTTAAATTTAAAAATTCTATATTTATTTTTAAAAAATTACAAAAGTTTTTATATCTAAATTTACTATATTTATTGAATAATAATATTATAAAATTGACAATACTGGCCACTAATTATGGTCAGTCATGGGCCAAATCGACAATACTAACCACTAATTATTTAGTAGCGATTTCCAACACTTTTGATTATAATCGCCACTAAATATAATTAGTGAAAACTTAAACTACCACTGGATCTTTGAGAAAAATTGAGATTTAGTGGCAGTTGAAACCGCTGTTATTTTGAATTTAGTGGTGTGAACCGCCACTAAATATGTCAGCATAAATTTTCTTCTTCCATTCACGTCATGAAAGCAAATATCAATATAACATGGTGATATTTGTTCTGTTCTTACATGTAACTGTTGGGTGATACTGTCTTCTTGATTTGAGAAGGTGACTCTCGGAAACTTTGTAAGGTTAGGGTTTGGGGTTTCCCCTTTTCTAATTGCAAAGGAGTTGTGGGTTGTTAAATATGCATATTTGTTGAATGGCAAAGAATTGTCCTGCACAATTGAACGTTGTTACATGTTAGTACCTCAACAAAATAACATAATCATAATTTGAGGTCTTTGAATAATTCTATGATAAGAATTGTTGTATAAACTGATGATTAACGCAACTTGAGTCATGTTATAAGACACTATTCTCAAGAAAATATTTTACAGTTGCAAAACTTTTCCCTAAACAGGTCATTCTGATGTAACTGATAAATCAGAACAATAGAGGGAGAGAAATTGTGCAACCCATAATATTTCTTGAAAAAAATAAAAAACCTAGAAAATCGTGAAACTTGACCTATCCAATATGTTATGTGAGTAGGGAGAAATTGTTTATTTGCACTAGACTAATTTGACAATATGAGCACATAAGTTCACTTATTCTTCTAATTCTTTTAAACCCATTACAACATGTAGATTTATAAAGTGTCACTCCCTTTTACAAAATAAATTTATAAGTATCTTGAAGAAATACCTAAACTCTCGCTATCTTTCCCTTTAACGTAATTGTTAATGTTTGACACTAGATGCATGTTTCCTTTTAAAATTTTCTTATATATGAAATAAATGCTACACAGATTACCAAAAAGCAAGTTAACACTTATAAGTGAAAAAAAAAAAACAGAGGAGTTGGTGTATTATCTTTAAAATTAGAATAAATTAATGATTTAATCTTTAAATATCTTCTCTTAAAAGATTATTTTATCTCATTTTAATCTTTTACAGATAAAAGTATCTTAATTTAGCCCCTCAACGTTCTCACTCAATCAAAATGGTCCATTCAAAAAATATTTGTAGATTCTTTTGATAAAAAAGGGGTCATTTTGGAGTTGAAAACCCTGTCATTAGTTTACATTTTAAGATTTTATTCTTTCCTACTTGAGGAATTAACTTGATTGCGACAAGAAATGTTTTTAACACCTAAATTGAGAGGTTCGTTTTTCTAAAAGATTGAATTGAAAGAGAAGTAATTTTTAGATGATCTTTATGGACATCATTGATTTACTCTTAAGATCAAAAGAGACTTAGATATAATCTTCAAATGAAACTTTATTACAAATTAAAAGTAATAAGAGTCCGCGTAAGAAGAAATAATCTGCACTAATAGATCGACATATAACACGATTTCATTGAAATCTAACATAAAACATACTAAGAAGATGAACCAATTCAATACACATATGACTCAAGTAGTGTGATTCGTGAGCATATCAATGTTCTAAAAATCGGATTGATCATTAAATTAATAGAGACACCGATTTAAAATCAATGATTGGTCTACTTTAAAATATTTTAAAAAATATATACATAACTAAAGACTATAAACATAAATTCACAAATTTAATTAAAAATATTATTTGATATCATATTACACAAAATAACATTCATAATAAAAAATTCTCAATAAAAATTGACTAAAGTATAAGGAAATATTATTAATTAATATAATATATCAATATATTGACATCTCCACTAAAATTGACCGATTTGTAATATTAATTTTTTTATTACCTGATTATAGAATAAACAAAATTTAAATAATTAAAAAATAAAAAAAATCCAAGGGAACATGTTCATTTAGCACCGGTTTGATCGGTTCTTGATCTATTCGATTATTCACCAATTTTAGTGGTTATTTCGGACTAATCTCCTATTCAGTTCTTGATCTAACAAGTCGAACCGGTCTATTTAGTCTAATTTTAATAGCATCAGTTCTTATATGGTTTGACTAGTTCTTAACCGGTTTGATCATTCGCCAATTTTTGTGATTATTCTGGACCGGTCCCCTAACTATTTCCCAGTCCAACCGGTTGGTCCAGTTCAGTTCTAACAATACTGGAGTATATACACTAAAAAACTTCAAATTTTAAGAAATAGTGGAGTAGAAGAGAAAGATAGCGATGATACCAGGAGCATGAATGGGTTTGACGTTGTTGATCTCACACATCTCAATCCCTGAAACTTGGGAAGGCAAGAGCTGCAAAACTGACCTTCTCCACACTCTCTATCAGATGAACATTTTCCCAGAAGCTGCAAATTAAATGCCAGTGCAATTTGAAATATCATGCTTTGATACTTACTAGAGAAATGTCTGAAATTATAGAAAGGCAAGACTTCAACGTTGAAACCAAATTACCTCAAAACTCTGATCAGGAAAACCAACAGCAGCAGCTGAAGTGGTGAGGAAGACTGAAACGATCACCAAAGGCACACCCATTGTTGGAGAGAATATAAAACGGTGAGTCTAACAATAATATTTATGTGTGTGTGAGTGAAGGTGTGCATTTATGGATATAAAAATAAAATCTGCTTGGTATAAAATCGTAATCCAATATGGAACTGCTGGAGGGGAATCTGGAAGATACTTACCATTTTTTATGCTATTTTAAATTGCGATAGCCAATATGAATGAACTTAAAAGTGAAAGATCATATAACGTAAACGAAACGTTGTGCATGATGAACCGTCTAACGGGCCTCTCTAATAAATCAAAGCATTATAAATAAATGGTACAATGAAAAGCAGACGGTACTCGAGGAAGGTTGAGAGTGATGGGGTTGAGGTTGGTACTTTTGGGAAACTACCAGGAAATTACTTTAATTTGGGGGATTCTCATTTCTACCCAATCATAGATATAAATGTTTGTTTTTGAGAGTTGTAAGAGTTCGGGTTCTCTGTTTGGTCAAGCATTGTATTTGGTTAAGTATAATTATTCAATTAGCATTAGTAAGTGGAGACTATGTAGATTTTATCTAATTGGACGCCTCTGCTTGGCCAAACATGATATTGGTCAAGTAGGGGATCATGAGTGAGTTTTAATTGCATCATTCTTACCAATTAAAAAGAAATGTTTGTTTTTTTTCTTATATATCTTTGTTATCAAGTTCTCAATTTGTTATGAAAATTGTAAAAAAATATATAGAAGAAAAAGAAAATTAAAACAAAAACAGACACAAATTTACATGGTTCCATCAATGCATGGGTAGAGAAAAAAGTTTTTTATTCCTCAGGTAAAATTGTTACAAATCAAACAATTCAAAAACCTTATACAACATATACATAACTGAACCAAATTGAGTTGCTCTAGAACAAAATATATATAAAACGAGTCAAGCTCATACCAATGAAAAATTTTCTCCTTATGAGTTGGATTATAAATCTATTCTGGTTCACTGAAAGTCAAGGCACTCAGCACCATTAAAATTAGGACATATATAGAATATTCAAAACTAGTTATATAATGATGAACGGTAAAAACATATACAATTAATTTTAAAGACTCTACATTTTTAATCCAACAACTGTGCATTTATTATATTTTGATTAAAAAAACATTGAGTAAAGATAAAGTTTGTCCATCACAACATTCAAAATTTCCAGTTATGGTTGGGCCTAATGTTTTAGTATCCGTTAATTGATTTATGAGATAATTGCAAAGTAGCAAAATTTAAATCTTGTCGTGCTCTGCATTGCGAAATTTGATGTTAGTAAATATTTTAAAGATATATGAAGTCGAAATATTATAATTAAAAAGTAATATCAGTAGCTCATAAATGGATGCAAATTAAAAATAATGAGAAGAAAACATCATACAAATTAATTATAAGAAAGAAAATAAACTAAATACATATATTCAAAGATAAATGTAGCATGGCAGCCAGTAAGTGGATATGAATTGAAAATAACGAAAGAAGAAAAAGAAATATAAATAAACTAATGGTTTAGCATGTATTTTGAAAGTATAAAGTCATTATTATTTTAAAATAATAAAAAAATAATAAGAAATTATTTAACTTCCTATTTTTTACTTATATTTTAATTTTTTTAATATTATAATTCATATTGTGTTTTGTATAAGTGTTAGTCATTCAAAGATAAATATTAATATAATCTCTGTCATAAGACGACTAATTTTTACTAACTCCATAATTTATAAAGATTAATTCATTTGATATTTAAATTTTAAAAGCTAAATAATAAAAATTGTCTTTTTGAATATCAATTTACATCATAGATTTAACAATCAGACAAGGTCGGTCGGTTTAAGAATTGTTTATTGGTCAGGTTCAGTTAACCCCTAAAACTAATAAATTCAAAAATTGATATGGAACTACTTGAAATAGTAAAAAAAATTGGTAAAAATAGATAAACCGGTTGAACCAGTTTTTATAAAAGCAAAATGAAAAAAATTATTATTTACAAATTATAATTATTTCTCACACTATATGGGAGTTAACAAGTTTTTTTGTAATCTTTTTTTATTCTTTTTTATCATGTTATATTTATTTTTTCTTCTTAATTATTTTTTTCATAATAATATTTTTTTCTACAAAAACAAATAAAAGAACAAGAAAAAAATAAAAAAATAATTACACACACATACATAATAATAATAATAATAATAATAATAATTATTATTATTAAAATTAAGTATGAAAATGTTTATTAATTTATTATATTATACATTTTTAATATATAATATATATTTAAGTATTAGCAATTCGACTACAATCAATCTAATAAACTGTAAATCAATAATTTTACTAATACAGGTCCAGTTTTCAAAATGTTGATTTACATACTTTGTTTTTTGGGACAAATATTGATTTACAAACTTGACTAAGCCCACATTTCTGTGTAACTCCAGAAACTTTTAGGCCCAATGCTAAAACGACATCCCAATTCATAAACAGCGAGTCAAGCAGTACTAGATTGCGATGGGTGGGAACGTAAGAAAGCGGGAGGAAGAGGGAAGAAGGCGAAGGCGGGAACAGTCAAAGTATCTGCCTTCGCAATCCGACGTCTCATCGGTCTTTGAAGCTTTCGAAAAGAAGACGAAGACCCACTAACATGGCGACCATTTCAAAGTTGTATACGATGCAAGAAGCCTCCCAACATAACACCAAAGACGATTGCTGGGTCGTCATTGACGGCAAGGTACCAACGTGGTTTCTTCCTCTGTCATTTTCTCTTTCTGGAGTTCCTCATGATGCTCAGTCTCGTTCTCGCTTCATGGATGGTGGATATAACATGTTTTGTCCCTGTTTTATTGAGAGCAAACTACTATTCGGGTCCTTGAATTTTGTTTTTTTGGATCAATTTAGTCTTAAGATAATTACCATCTGACCCTGAAAATTTTTAAAATCCTGCGGTGGATTAGGTTGATAGTTAACTTAATCATGGAAGGATCATATTAACGGGTTTTAATGACTTTAGAGTAAAATGATGGTAATTAATGGAACATGCATCTTTAAGAACCAACTGGTAGTTTGCTCCTTTATTTATTTGTCTGGATTTGATTGGCTTTGTGAATGGTGGCTAGTTTATTTATCTCTCACTTGCCCTCTAGGATCTATTTGGGTCTAGTTTAGCTTTGCTGTGGATATTTTTTTATTTTCTTTTGGATGATGCAATTGGATATTCATCCCTTTCCTGTTATATATAGTCTGTAATTCAAGTTTATGGCCTCTGTTGGACTTGATATATCGTTTGACATTATTTTCAGCAAAGGGGAAACTGCATACAGACTTTTCTTAGGAACTTTTAAGGCATTGGTTAGACTGTAAAAGTATCTAAGATAATAAAATAGCTTGATAATTTTCATGTCCTTACTTCAAAATCAAAAAGCAATATAGGAGTGTTCATGACTTTGGGTTTAGTGTCTCTGACTGTTATTATAAAAGTAAAAACTTAAAGCCATGTGTTATGTGATAGTTTTATATAATGCTTCAGTTTGTGGATACCATTTCTTTCATATGTCTGCAACATTTTGTAAAATCCCGTGGTGTCAAGAAGCTCATGAAAGGAAAATCAGAACCAATCCTGGAAGGGGAGCATAAATGTTTGCTGGAAGCAGTTAAATTTGGTGCACTATTGGATGGCCTTTGTGAAAAAATTAAAGCATCTAATATTTTAAGGTCCGTTTCAAAAGTAATGCATGAAATCATTCACTTTTGCCACTGGACATAATGATCACTTATTACCATAGGTCATCAAATCATGTGGGTGGGTTTGATTAAAGTATCTATTCTCATTCTGCAGTCATATGGTGCTGCACCATCTTTGGATGTTGTGTCTGTGGGAGTGTATAGGAGAGATGTGGGAGGAGCTGTTATTTTTGTACATTGGGTAATTTATTTTTAATGAGTTTTTCTTTTTGGAACTAATTGCTAGGATATAATAGCTTATCTTCCTATGACTATTGATGCCAATCTTCTGTATTTTGTGGTCAAGAAGTTATAAATTGAAATCACTTTGTAGACATTATTTTAGGATAGCATTTTGCCATGCAGCTAATATTTAATCATGGTTGCTTGTTAGGTCAAGGAATTCTAAAACAGTGCTAGTGTTTTTAATCCCCAGTTTTCATTGCATTTGACTGATATTTGTTTCCATTACCTATAAACCTGATAAAATATGTGCTGTGTGTATATACCAGATACCAGTAGCAGCAGTTAATTGTGTGTATATACAGTAGCAGTAGTTAGCATCAGCAACAGTAGGCAGAGTAGTTAGTGAGTAGTTAATATCAGTTAATTGTTTTAGTTAGTCAGTTGATTAGTTAGCTCAACTTTTATATGTGTTAGTTAACAGAGCAATTAATTACTTAATGTATATAAATAGATGAGCCCCCACTGTACGTATTTTTTTTCTGATGAAGTAATACAGAATACTGATATTACTCAGCTATTCATTGACTTTATTGCTTCAAACCTGAATTGCTACCCCTACGAGTTCTGTTTTAGCTACAGCACACGAGTACAACAACTTCACAAAACCAAGCAGAAAACAAAAGACAATTTGAAGAAGCGCATTTAGTATTTTGCCTTTTTTTGTTGTTCCCCCTAGTGTGTTTCTAATAAATAACATATTTTTCGTTGGTCAATGTAGGTATATGACGTGTCATCGTATTTGGATGATCACCCTGGTGGAGATGATGTAATCATTGCCGCAACTGGTACTTCCTCATTCTTCCCTATCCTATTTTTATATGATACTATGGACAACAGTCTTCAACTCTCAGGGTATGTTTGAATTGAGGAGAATGATGGAGTAGGGAAAGGAAGTAAAATTTTGATTTTTGACATTTTGGATTTAAATAAACTATTTTTTTCTTTCCTTTTCATACATTCTTATCAATACAGATGTATTTGTAAGGACAAAAAATGTTGTTTTTAAAATTAAAATTAAAATTCTACTTCTCTTACCTTTCCCTCCATTCTCAAGGGGATGTTTGGGTGGGAGATAATGAAAGAGAACAGAAGGAAAGGTTTGCCTTTGTCTTGTTTGAGAGTTATTGATAAGGACAGGGGATAATGAAGGGATTCCAACAAACTTCTCAAAATCCTCCAAAGTCCTCCCTCCATTGTATTTTCAAGTTCTTCTCCTCACTACTCTCAAAGATACCCTAAACAACAGAAGAGCCATCCAAATTATGATTCAAAATCATCATACATTTCTGTATGTTTACAAAATGTAGGGATAGATGCAACGGATGAGTTTGAAGATGCTGGCCACAGTAAAAGCGCTAGAGACCTTATGGAAAACTTTTTTATTGGCGAGCTCGACACATCAACCCCAGTTTCCTCCGAGAAGCCAGTGATAGATGATTTTCAAGGTTTCTTCCACTTGACAAAGAAGCATTGGGCTGTTCCTGTAGCTGTTGTTGGTATTTCAGTGGCCGTCGGCTTTTTATACTTGCGTAAGAAGTAACAATACACTGATTTTTTCCTCAGTGTTGTTACCGGGAGATGAATCACTCTGGCCAATTTTGTATTTTTAGGAGGATGACATGGATTAGAAAACTGGCCTACTTAAGAATATTAAAATTGTTTAAAAATTCATATTGCATTGAAGGATTGGTATAGGAATTGAGGATGATTGTTGTAGATTATTTACTATTAGCTCGTATGCGTCAATAGTATTTCTCTTTTTCATGAGTTTCATAGTTGACAATCTAACATTGATGTATAGTCTGAAACCGGTGTCTAGTTTTTGATTTTTCATTGTTTTGTGGATCACTAGAACGGGTTACAGTCATGCCATGGCAAAACTTACATATGGTCTTCAATAACGTGGACGTTTATCTTTCAACTCTACATCTTTAGAATGGGTTACACAGTCATTGGTGTGCATGCAAATTGGTTCATTTTTCTTTCCTCGCTGAAACTTATAGAACTTCCAAGAATCCAGTTTTATATTAGCCTACAATTCACGTAGCTACCTAGTGAGCACAATTGTCGTTAATTCATTAATTGCTTCAGATGATTCATTATTATCTGAACTAGGTGACCACGCTTGTAGCTAACGGATACTTGAGGGTAAACTATACGTGACTATCAAGTATGGTTATCTAATTTAAAGTAAGGTGAATATAAAATAGACAATTATAATTTAATCAGAATCTAAAAAAATAAAGCCTAATTCACGCCCTTTCTTTTTTAGGTCAAAGTATAATTTACTTGACCTAAAAAAGAAGATACAAACATCTTTTTGGGTCAAAACAAACGCTTTTCTTTGGGCCGATAAAGACTTTTCTAAAATTGGGCCCTCTCAAGGACTAACAAGCCCATTCGCGACCTAAATGCGCCTAGGAAATAGGAAGTTGGAGTGACTTTCTTCATAATAAAAAAAAAAAACACAGCTAGTCATCGTAGTTTTCAGTGGCAGCTTCTGCAAGTGCTAGCAATGGCGATGCAAGGAGTGCAGAAGAACACTCTGTACGTGGGTGGGCTAGCGGAAGAGGTGAACGAGGCCATCCTTCACGCTGCCTTCATACCCTTTGGGGACATCAAGGACGTCAAAACTCCGCTCGACCAGGCTACCCAGAAGCACCGTTCTTTCGGCTTCGTCACCTTCTTGGAGAGGGAGGATGCCTCCGCCGCCATGGACAACATGGACGGCGCTGAGCTTTACGGCCGTGTACTCACCGTCAACTATGCCCTCCCTGAACGCATTAAGGGTGGTGAACAGGGTTGGGCTGCCCAGCCAAGTATGCTCTATTCCTTTTCTTCCATTACTGCAATCCCTAATTCCTGAATTACTATCTCCCATTTTTGGATTGTGTTTTGGATTATATATTTATTTCAGCTTTCTTATGTGGAAAAGAAGCATAACATAGGTTGAATTACTTTACTGTACTGTCGCTCAATTTTCGATTTTGTCCCATAGTTTTAAATTTCTGCCACTGTGTTGTGGCCAATTATGTGCCCAAGAAAAGGGGGTGAAATTAGACGTAGTGAAAATTACTCATGTGTCACCTGTGATGCTATCTATATTAGGTGACTTGATATAGGTTATACATGGCTAGCAGTATTTGACAAAAGAGACTAAATGTCTTCATCTTATGTTGGTTAGCTTGACAAAAAGGTAACTTCGCTTTGTGAAGTTAATCATAGAACCAACAAGATGGAGTCATTTAACATGTGGATGGGACTAGACTTGAAATCATCCACACTTGAATGTTTAGTCACTATTTGGTCAGTGACTTAATTAGAGGCACTTGGTTCAGTTATGCCAGCTGATTGCTGAATGCATTTGTCAATTTCATGGTCATTGAATCGTATTTACAGTTAATTGGCAAATTGGTTTCTCCATTTTAATGGAAGGGAGAATTCGAATCTACTGTCATATAGATTTAGTTGATTAGATATATTGAAGCAGAAGGAAAATTTGTAGGGTTGGCACATATTAACGTACATCTTATATTCGATCCTGAAGTTTTCATATTATTAATGAAATCCTCTCAAGGATCAACCTAGAATTTTTTCTTTTTCCCCACAGAAGCATTTAGTATTCCCATTTCTTTCGGATTATGAATCCACAATCCTTATATATTCAAGCATCTATGTAGTATGCAATATTGCTTATCACCTTACATGCCTCTAGTAAATTTATTATTTGTCTGTGGTATAATTCATGATCCGTGTTTCAAAGTTGACCAATGTGGCATTTTATTCCTGGTGAAGGATACTCCTTTTCAATTCAACCCACGCTGACTTGAGAAATCTAGATAAGAGAGACTTGTACACTGTCTTGGCAATGATGTGACATTTTTAGTGCGCACACGCAACCCCCCCTCCCCCCAAAGAAGTTTTAGTGGATGGAGGTTTATGTGATTGTATTGCTATATATAGGATAGATTATTCTTTGAAGGAATCTGGAGTCACTTTTTACATTTTGTAATTCTACATTTTTCTGATTTCAGTTTGGGCGGATGCTGATACTTGGTTTGAGCGCCAGCAGCAAGAAGAGGAAATGCGCCGTATTGAGGCAGAGAATAGAGCTGCAATGCAAGCTGCAGAAGACATACGCAGAAAACAACTAGCCCAAGAGAAAGAAGGAGAGAAGGAAGAGGAAATTGAGCTCAAGGATGATCCCATGGCAAAGGCTGAAGCAGAGGTCCTGGAACTAAATAACCAATGATTAGTAATCGAAGAAACCGCTTGATAGGGAAACCTTGCTTTTTATCAATTGTCTGACTCCTTCTATAATTATATTGTGTGATAATCGTCATGTGAGGACCATGGAGTCACAACTTTCTGTAGATTCAGAAACAGCGTAGATAAGAACCTTAAGAGTGAAATTATACATTTACATCATTGAATTTTCTCACTTGTATAATGATTATTCTCACTTGTAACCTCTAAAATTCTGAGATAAGTGCTTGGCTTCTGTTCAAATATTAATATGGTTTCTCCTGTGACTGATTTGAAACCATTATGAAATCTTGCTCTATTGATGTAATGGTAGAGCAGACTCTCAAGTGGGCTGATAAATAGTACAGATACGTTTCAATAACTAATAAAATACCTATCATACACTAGTTATATTAGGCAAAAATTTCTTGCCGCCTGCAAGTTACTGTCTAAAACAGTGCAAATCCAGGAAACCTGAATTTACCTGGGGAGAAGTTAGTTGCACCTCACTTGGATGCAAAACTATGCGAAATTCGGGTGCATCAACTGGTTACGTTTAAACTTATTCCTTTTAAACTCAGATGTCGTCACTGATATAGCTGTATATAGTTAAGCATAAAAATGACGCGCAGCCAGCATTGCTGTTACTTCCAAAGCTTTGGGGTGATAGAACAATAATGGAGGCATTCCTAATGGTGTGGGGGGTTTCTTAAGCCATTTGATATTGGTAGTCCCACAACTTCTGAGGTTGGAGGAACAATTTTCTTTGAATATATCAGGCTTTCATCCTTTGATTCCGTGCTACACGTCGACTCTCAATAGAATAATGTGCGGAAAAACTACTCTGCCAATAACTTCCATAGTAGCTGCCGTTTTTTTTTTTTTTTCAACTTCCCTAAATGGTGGAATAAGAAAAAGGTCCTGCCCTGAAGCACATATTTTTTGTTAATACATCCTAGCCAAGACTAATTATGCTTGCAACCAAAAATTGTAACACGCATA
Organism: Biancaea sappan; assembly: GCA_037074585.1. Lineage (NCBI taxonomy): Eukaryota > Viridiplantae > Streptophyta > Magnoliopsida > Fabales > Fabaceae > Biancaea > Biancaea sappan. The sequence goes on along the minus strand of CM073500.1, from coordinate 50,724,021 downwards.
GGATGTTCTGGATACAAGGGAAAAACTGGGATAAGAATTAGTTTGAAGACTATGTTACAAGCCTACTCTTAAACAACAAGCACATTATAACTATGTTGAATCAAACTGAAATAAATGAGATAAATTTAAAGACTGTTGGGTTGAAACCAGATGGTTGATTATTTAATGACAAATGATGTCAAAACTTCATCATTATTCCAAATTCACTTCCATCCAACGCACTTCATGCTTCTTTGCTCTGGCATGGCAGCATTCTGGTCTTTTTACTTCCACCTGTGATCATGAACTAGAGAGAAACACCACATAGGGTATCAACATCGGATGTTAAAACAAGATCATTATCTGCATCTCATGCGATAACCTTTCTGTCTCAGAATTGCATTGCAGAGCTTCACAGCATCTAGGTTGTCTCTGACATTATGCACCCTGACAATGTCAGCCCCACCAAGAACACTGGCTGTGACACAAGAAATTGTAGCCGGATCCCTCTCATCAGCGGCTGGTCGAGAGCAAATTTCCCTTAGAAAACTCTTTCTCGAGGGGCCTATTAGCAAGGGAGCATGAGAGATTGCTAGACTTTTTTTGGCAATCTCTGCCCTTATATCAGGTAGTCCCCCAAGAATTTCCAAGTTGTCTTCAGTTTTCTTTGAGAATCCAATGCCAGGGTCAATAATAATCCTCCATGCAGGAATGCCTGAGAGCTCTGCCTCTCTAACTCGCGAGTACAATTCAGAGGCTATCTGCTTACAAACATTATCATACTGCAGGTTCTCAGCATTCTGCATTGTACTGGGGTCTCCCCTCATGTGCATTGCAACATAAGGAACATCAAGATCTGCAATGACCTTGAACATATTAGGATCTAATTGTCCAGCAGATACATCATTTATAAGATGAGCCCCTTTGCTAACTGCTTCTGATGCAACTTCAGAATAGAAAGTATCAACAGATATAAGCTTTTCCTCTGCCTCAGGCATTTCCAAAACAGCTTCTAGCACAGGTATTAGTCTACCCAATTCTTCTTCAACAGAGACCCTAGGGGCCAGTGGCCTTGTAGACTGAGCCCCAATGTCAATTATATCTGCTCCCTCTGAAATCATCTTCTGAACCTGTGAAACAGCACAATCCACAGACTGGAATTTTCCCCCATCACTGAAACTATCTGGCGTCAGATTAAGAATACCCATTACAGAAGTTCTTTGTGACCAGTTTAGCAAGCCATCTGCAACAGGTAGAACTCTTTTCAAGCCTTCCTCTCCAATAAGGGCTTCACCACCTAGTCTTTCCCAAGTTTCAGCAAGTCCACCAGAATGGCCTGAAAAGGAATGCCAGCAAGTAACGGTATCACTGTCCACAGCTGATCCCAGTAAATCCATCAAAGGGGCCACCACAAATGGCCGTTCCCAAATTCTTTCATGGGGTACAGTCAGAATGTCGGAGCTGACCTTATATTTTCCATAGAATAAAATGTCTAAGTCAATTGACCTTGGACCATACCGTATACCACCAGGGCTACGACCTAAGTCCTTCTCAATTTTTTTGAGCTCAGCCAGTAATTCATGTGGCCCAAGTTTAGTAACTGCCCTAACTGCAGAGTTTAGAAAGTGAGGTTGTTCAGTCACATAAGCCGGTGCACTCTCATACAAACAAGCATGCCTTGTGATGTTTATGCCTGACTTCTTCATTAATTTCAAGGCCTCCTTGAAGTTTTGTAGTCGATTGCCTACATTACTTCCCAAAGCAATCACTACTTCTTGATGTTCTGAGTGAAGTTCCACTGACGAATTAGCAGCAGTGTGAAGAGAGGAAAATGCTGCAATGAAAATTAAGAGTTAAGACCGGATCAGGTAATTTGTTTTGATCAATTACCCAGAAGTAGTAAGGCTAGAAAGATAAAAGGATTATCTCTAAACCATTAAACACTAAATAATACATTTCAGAACAAAACCCATTCAATCTGTAGTCGTTTAAGTGTCATTTAATGACAGTTCTGTGAGTTTAAGCAACCTTCAAATAAGAAAAACTCAATTCACTGGTAAAGGTATAAGACTGTTGAAACAGGCAATGCCTAACATACGAATGTTGATGTGAATTACTGTTGAACAGCTAATCATTGTCAATTCATAGTTTTCTACCAAAAAGAGTAGGTTAAGTATATCACATTTACCTTTAAAATACTTTCTGATTGATAAAATCTGATGCCTGCGGGACCCCAGATGGTACTTCATCGTAGGAGCGGCCTCTTTCTCTAGAGTATAATAGAACCAATAGTATTGCCTCTATTCAGCCCGAGCACTTATATAATGCGGTATCCTAGCCATTGTTTGCAAGAAAATATCAGAAACAGTAAACATTTCTCGATCCTAAAAGGGAAAAAAAAAAGATTTGGGGATTTCACAACGTAGCCATTAAAATTTGTGGGCTAGAAACATAAATAAGTGTTGATATGTATTCACGTCATTGAACTTTGCTTGTTTGAGGGAAAGACTCCCCCTAGTCTTTAAGGCATATGATCAAACGCCTGGCAGAACTAAGAAGCATAAAGAGTGGAAATGCTTACAATTTTTTTTTTCAGAAGTTTCCATAGCAACTGATGCCGTTTTGTGAGAATAAATTCAATTAAGAGAAAATTTGATGCAGAGTCAAAACACACACTGAGGCACTCACGAAACAATGAAGAACTCTGCCGTAAAGAAAAATTTGATGCAGAGTCCAACGTTGAAGAGAGAAAAGAAAGAGAAAGGGATAAATGTAAAAACGACAATTCTTTGTCGTAAAGGCACGCCGCACGCAATGTGGGCTAAAACGCTAAAAACCCTTGTCGTTTTGGTACCTGTCTTAAACCTCACACCTCAAATCTCGAGAAGGCAAAACAACGGCATCATCTTCTCCCGCTAAGCTATTGGCATGGCTAAAGGAACATATCATCAGTATTTGTAACTTCGGCTCTTTCTATGGCGTGCCTGACTTTCCCTCAGTTTCTCTCGCTTCCCAGGTTCTCTCTCTCTCCCCTAAATTGAATCTCATATACTATTTTTCTTGTGGTAGATTAACGCTGAAAATTTCTTTATACTCTTCTTCCTTTTTGCTATTTATGGTTTAATCACGAAATGGTTTGTAGAAAAATGCCAAACGTAACCGTTTCTGGGCTTAGAGGTGAAGTTCAGCTGCAGTTTATAATTCGCGCTATTATCATTTTGCTTACAAATACTTGTAGGCGTTGAATGTGAAGTATCTCCTCTTTGCAAATGTTCAGGTGCCACTTAAACTGGTCGTATTACGCTTCTTTGAACTTAGTACAACTTCGGGAACTAAGGTCAGGCTGTAAATGGGGTCCTCTAGTAATGGCTAAGAAGTCAGCTTCTTCTCTAGGTTCGGTTATAGAAGAATCCAACGAAAATGAGTCTATAGTGGAAAAAAAGACAGCTAGGTCATCTAAAACTAAAAAGGCTACCACGAGGAAAAAGAAAAAATCAATCGATGAATCTCCAGAAGAGAACACTAATTTATTGGTAAATAGTGATGCTTCTGTTGAAGAAACTTTATCTACCTCAACTGATGATTCCAAGAAGAAACCTCGGAGGACTCGAAAAACAGGTAATCACTTGATCATTATGTGGTTGCTTTCTCTAAATGCTGGTGCTTTATTAATTGTTATAAGTAAAATTAGTATCTTATTCCCTCAAGTTTATTTATTGTTTCAATTCTGTCTTTAAAGTTTATATATTGTTGCTTCATATCTGTTATCAAAAATGTCTAATGATTCTGATTTGACTTATGCTTCATGTCTGGTCGTTAAGGGCGCATATGCTGTGAAGTAGAAGTTAAATGACCAATTTGGCATGAAGTAATCTTAAGGAACCAAATTGAATAATAAATGAACTTAAGTGGCCTAAATACTAATTTAACCAATGAAATGATATATTTTGCCTATAACTGCTAAACCCACTGTATTTTTCAGATGCATCTAGTTCTGCTGGCAGGGAAGAAGGGAAAGAGAAAAAGGTTAGAAGACGAAAGATAACCAAGCAGGATGTAATTATGGAGGATAAGGGCAGTGAATCTGAAATCAGTGACCAAGATGAGCCTTCGTTTATTGAAAATGTTGAGGAGGAGACTGTGGATGACCTGGATCTGATAAAAGATGATGGAGAGGATATTAGCTTTACTTATGGTTGGCCTCCCCTTGTTTGTTGCTTTGGATCTGCACAGCATGCTTTTGTGCCTTCTGGGAGGCCGGCCAATAGGCTTATAGATTATGAAATCCATGAAAGAATGAAGGATGCACTGTGGAGCCCAGAAAAATTTGTTAGGGCTCCTGGGGGCTCTGCTGGTAGTGTTGCTATTGCTCTTGCAAGTTTGGGAGGAAAGGTTGCTTTCATGGGAAAACTTGCAGATGATCAATATGGTCAAGCCATGCTGTACTATATGAATGTGAACAATGTTCAAACTCGATCTGTCCGTATTGATAGTAAGAGGGCAACAGCTGTATCATTGATGAAAATTGGAAAAAGGGGTCGATTGAGGATGAGTTGTGTCAAACCCTGTGCTGAAGATTGTTTATCAAAGTCTGAGATTAATATTGATGTGCTGAAAGAGGTATGCTACTTCGAACCGATTGAAGAGAACAATTCAAAAGAATTGAAGAAAAAATCTCTGCAGCTTCTAAGTTCTAGTATGATCGCTGTTAATATAGCACCATCATCAAACTAAGATTGCTTATATAATATGTTTTTCCTCTTTAGATGGAACCAGTCTCTGTTAATGGCAAAATTGGAAGATCTAACCTATAATTAAATTATTTAGTCATCCAGCTTATCTTGTCTTTTATCATTCTCTACTTTGCAACCATGCAGTTGTTGAGTTGAATTAATGTATTCTGGGTTCATGAACTAATTACAATGACTGATATGAGTTCATTTGGGTTAAATTATGAAACTATTTCTGACTGGTTTTCACATTATGTATGGTTGCTTGCTTGATGTTCTTTTAGTTCCTGCATATAGTACTTGCTTATTATGGTCATCTATATTTTATTTGTTTTTTGCTGCTTGAGAGACTATACTGCCTTCCCTATAGTTGTTCAATATTTAAAGAACATCTCTTGCAGGCAAAGATGTTCTACTTCAGCACACATTCTCTGCTTGATCGTAACATGAGATCCACTACATTGCAAGCCATCAGGATTGCAAAGAAATTTGGAGGGGTCATATTCTATGATCTAAACCTTCCAATGACACTATGGCACTCTAGAGAAGAAACTAAGATGTTCATCCAGAAAGTGTGGAACCTTGCAGATATTATTGAGGTCACTAAGCAAGAACTAGAGTTTTTATGCGGCATCACACCATCTGAAGAATTTGACACCAAAAATAATGATAGGTCTAAGTTTGTCCATTATGAACCTGAAGTGGTCAGACCAATATGGCATGAAAATCTTAAGGTTTTATTTGTGACCAATGGGACTTCTAAGATACACTACTATACTGAGGAGCTCGATGGTGCTATTTGTGGGATGGAGGATGCCCCCCTTACTCCTTTTACTAGCGATATGTCAGCATCTGGAGATGGCATTGTTGCAGGTATCTATTATAGTTATGTTGTTGCACCATTATTGCCTGATCTCACTTTGCTCTTTTATCAAAAATGGTTTTATCCATGTCAAATCAATGTTGTATGGCTCATGACCCTGAATTTTTACAACAGGTAGTACCAATACATTCTAAAAATGAAACCAAAAAAAGAAGAAAAGAAGAAACTCTTCAAACAATCTTATAAGATGAATAATTTAGATTGAGGTGGATTAGAAGCAATGCAGAGGCCTGGGGGTTTATTTACTATGTTCTTAGACTTCAAACATGCTAGGTAATGTCTTATTGTTCTGAAAATCCTCCTAGGAATTTTGGCCAACCATGTCATACATATTTTCGTATGCCCTTAAGTATTATTCCAGTTCGGCCAGCTGCATAATTCGGAGTCAGACTATTATTTGAATAAGATAAAGTTCTAAGATGAAAGGTGTAAACTACCAGATTCTTGAGGAGATGTCTTAGGACAAACTTATGTATGAAATATTAATTTGAGATTAAAGTGACTGAATGCATGTTTGCCTTTTTGTTGGACCACCCAACATTATACCCAAATATATGTTTGACGTAACTCCAGATTGTTCTGCTTGAACGTGATTTAAGGGGAAAACCATATGGACTGGTTTGAATGCCAAACCAAAACACGCACTAAGAGGTTGCACTACTGAGGCTTAACCTTTAACCTTAAATAACGCACTGATAACTATTTGGAGTTAGAGGTGTTTTATGTTTAAGCTTCTTCCCAAAACTAAGCCCTATTGTTCTCAGTTTTTAATATTTCTTCTCTTTTCAGCCATCATGCGAATGTTGACTGTTCAGCCTCATTTGATAACTGATAAAGGATACCTGGAGCGAACCATCAAGTATGCTATTGATTGTGGGGTTATAGACCAATGGTTGCTTGGTCGACAGCGTGGCTTCCCTCCGCATGAAGATATGGAAGAGGAAGTGACTCCAGATGAAAATGGCATAAGGTCAATTACAGAGACAGAATACCGCACGCAGCTAGACCCAGGTGATACACTGGTTGAAATTAGTTGATCCAGGTGATACACTGGTTAAAATTAGATTGTACCTTTTATCTCACGCAGCAAATTTTCAATCTTTTGTATACAAAACTCGCTGTTCTGTTTTGCGTTTTTTTGTTACCCCATTGCTAGTGGTATATATGCCTTAGGTTTTTGTATCTTAAATTGTTTTCTTATGAGAACGGCATCATAATCAAAGATTGCCAGATTTCATTTGAGGTTCTTTTGCAAAGATTATATATTTTTATCATCCATATATATAGATATATAAATTTACAGTAATATGAATATGCTGAACTCCACTTGGTTACATGGGATAAAAATATAAAAATATGAAACACTTGAACTGGCAGTGTTCTAAGATTCCCCAAACAATGTTAGGTGACTATGAGCCAACAGGGATGTTTCTGCCAAAGACGCGAGATACAATGTGTCTTTCTCTTTCCAAAATTGACACTCAATTTCACTTTGGAGACGAAAGTGTGGCTGTCTTCATAATGCAAATGCAAGGGTACAAAATCATGTTGGGGGAAGCTATTTCATTATACAACATGCCGCAAGAAACCATTTAGAGTGGGTATTAGGGTACCTCATGTACGAGTGATAGCCAACACTTTTTGATACCAAAACTAAATCCTGTAGATCTTGACATTTGGTAGGTTCAGAAACATTCTAATTAAGTTGACCATTGCTGCTCTTGAACCACTTGAGTTCTATTGCTGTTCTATTAGTACTATTCTCCGAATTGCTTCATATGAAGCAGATGAGGAAATCCTTAACGACAAGTCAATAACCAAGGAAAAATAAGGTCAAATCCTCAAATACCAATGAGAAATGCTTAAAGTTCTGTTCAGTAAAATTAACTTATAATCTAGCTAATAGTTTATAAGTTAATTTTTAGCTTACAGCTGATAGCTGATAGTTGATAATTTATAAATTAATTTTTTGAATTAGAAGTATTCGATAAAGATAACTGACATAAAGATGTATGTATTTTTTAATTTCAAAATAATATAAATAAATATTATTTTTGTTTTTAATTAAATTAATTTAAATTATTATAGATATAAAATTCATTAAAAATATATATTTTATTATATATAATAAAATATATTTTACATATTTTATTATATTTATATATATATATTATATTTATATATTTTTTTATCATATATTATTATATATATAATATTATATATGTATAATATATTATATATAAATATAAATATAATAAAAGATGAGTAAATAAGAAATAATAAAGTAAGAAGCATAATGAATATTTTAAAAAAATAATGAGGGCAAAATAAGAACAAAAAATTATAATCTATAAAATACTAAAATAAGCTTATTTATCGAACACTTTTAACGAACTTATAAGCTAGTTAAATAAGTTATAAATTAGTTTATAAGCTATAAACTATCTTACCAAACAAAGTTTAAGCAGATCCAATACATAAACTAGGGAAAAAAATTATAATTATTTTATTTATAATGTTTAGTTAGTTATAGATACCCTAAAATACTCCCCTCAAATATAATTCATCAAGCTGTAAACTCCATGCTCATTTTTTCCAATTAAGGTGGTTAATTAATGTCACCTTAAATCACGTGATTTGTTATTTTCAAACAAAAATAAATATGCCACATGACAAATGAGTCTAAAATAGTATCTCGATTAACAAGATTGATAGAAAAAATACATAAAAAAAAATTATATCTCAAAAGAGGACAATTAGGAGAGGAATTTTTTTTTTTTAATTTTCAAAGTTGAAAAGAATATTTGCAAATGAATAAAGTTGAAAGAAAATATTTACATTTTTTCTTACAAATATTAATAAATTGAATCACTCATAGATAGGCATATAATTATAGTATAAACTTCTACAAAAAAGTATATCTAACATTCTTGTGTGTCTAATTAATTTTATCTACAGTTTTTTTATAGATCAAATCTGCACAAGAATTTTGCAAATATACTGTAAGGTCAAATTAATTCAGCCGCATATCCTTCCAAAAAACGGGGAACCAAACCTTTGATTTTTCATCATGAGTGACAATAACTTAGGATTCAAAACAAACCGCTTAAATAAGAAACTGGGAAGGTGAGGAAAAGCAATGAACAATTACAATGAACCTGATTTGCCTTTCTGAATTGCTAACAGGAAAAAGACCATCATCAGGACTTCAGTACATTGTATGATGAAATTCGAACCGAGTGGGGGTGTCTGCTTGTTGCCGTCATACACCAAGCACCTATGTGAGATCCACGCTGATCGAACAACATGCGTGCATCAAGCACGGCCAAGCAGACACCGCATGCTCACTAGAACCATACTAAGGCGCTTAGAATGATGCTCTCAAAAACTTTATTGGCCGCTTACAAAAAAGGATAATCACACTTCTCCAAAACACCCCCCCAAGGAGAGCAAGAAAAGGCAAAATGGAGAGTTTTTTATCCAGGAAAAAAAAAAAAGGTAGGATCTAAGGATCAACAGTTGTTTTTTTAGTCCCTTTTTACTACATACAAACTTAAACCTCTACAAGGGACTTCTTCATCCTACTGGGATAAGTTGGAAGCTTCAAGTTTTGAAGCAGCTGGCTTATCCAAAAACCACACCAACTTCCCCTTTGCCGGCTGGACCATCCTCGCCGGTATTAATGGGCTCTCAGGTCCAACATCATCTATTGCCAAGTGTACAGCCTCTGCTTTGCCATCACCTGTGACGACCACTGCTACATTGGACGCAGAATTGATGACAGGCAAGGTGAATGTGATTCTTTCAGGTGGCTGTTTCGGGGAATCAGTAATGAAAGTTACCCATTCGTCCCTCTCATTGAGTGCTGAGTGATTAGGAAACATAGAGGCTACGTGGCCATCTGGACCCAACCCGAGAAGGATAAGATCAAACTTCGGGCAATCACTAATATCAGATACATTGACCACACGGGTTTTCACTAACTGTCGGATGACAAATTCATAATCGTCAGCAGCCTCTTCTGCTGACATTGAATCATTTATAGAATGCACATGACTAGGGACAATGGGTACCTGCTAAGATAACTAGCAAATGATCAGATGAAAGATAAAATGTATATCGAAGTACAAAATAATTAAATGATGTGCAATGTGTGAGGAATCAAGAGACGCATGGAGACAGAGGAGAGCCATTTTTCACACATCAATGCATAGCATACCAAATTATCTTTAATTTTCCATTCATAAAGAATATCAACAAGTACCATTTATATATTAAGTTTATTTTTTTTTAAAAAAAAAAGGTATTGTGACTTGGGGTCCATAAGTTGCTTGCCATAAAAATAAAAATAAAGTGAGAGAGGGAGAGAGAAACCTCCTCTAACAACCAAGGCAAAAATCACAGTTTCTTATTTTAATTACAATCTAGGTAATAAAGCTACTGTACAGGAAGATGTCATACACAAGTTAAATGGTGACTTAACATTTGGACCTCAAACAACACGAGACATGACAGCCAATAACCCAAATACGTAGAAGACAACAGTAAAGACTAGAGAAATAAACTCAAATCCTGAATAATGAATGACATGCCACTTGTCCAAAGCCTGTTTTAATTTTCAAGCTACAAACTACGCAAAAAGATTGGATATCTTAACATCCAGCTAGTTATAAACTCTTATCTGAAATATAATCTCTTTTTTTATCCAAAACAAACAATCAAACTATGTTCATTTAACTCCAACACACCCACGAGGAATGCACAGCATGAAAACTGACCCACTCATCTAGCTACCATTAAGTTTTACAAGACGCTATGACATCTTTTTTTCCATATTCATTCAGAAACCATAATTTTTCGGGGTGACTGATTCATCAAATAGCAAGTTCTATGCCTCCTAGCATATTGTCACACATCTCAGATTGTTATCCCATCAATAATTACGAATTGTCTTATAGAGTGCTAAAAGTTTCTTGACATTGTATGCAAATAATCTTTGGCAAGTTCATAAACTGCAGAAACTTCAATGAGCATCAGTAATGGAAAATTGTATTTGTCATGAGAAGTACATATACTGCGAACTATTTTTCCCAGGATGAGTACTTTTAGAATATTTTGGCTCTAAGTTGCATACAATCCCACGCAGACAATATAAACATCTCAATTTGCAGGATGCACCTAGCCACCTACCAACATAACAATCAAGAAAATTCACATTTCAACAAATTTAGAACATGTAATGAGCACAAAATAAAAGCAACAGGACTAATGCCCAAGGTAATTAACTAATCAGCTATAGACTATATATATAGATAGAGATTTAAATGCCCTTTTTTTTTTTTTCTTGGCAGGGAATAGCATTTTGTAAAGTAATTTATCATAACTGAAATCAAAACACGGAGATAATCTATTAACATTTAACAAGCTAATCAAGGAATCTAATTTCACAATATATGGTTAAAATCAGGCATACCAGAACAATCATTTGATCAGAAAAGTGCCAACTAGTGAAGCAATTATAGAAAAAGATCATGAAGCATACAACACTGACCTAATACAATTCAAGTATTGATTATTACATATCTAGCCAACATTGTTGCAGGATAACCGCCACGGCATTTGAATATACTTTTTTACTCTATAAAAGACATATTATGTGAATCAGCTTTTCAAAATAACCCCCTCCCCCATCTACCTCTATCTCTTCAAAAAGAAAACATAGTGTAGAACAAAAATGACTAGATAATAGATATTGCAATAGGCAGTATGTCTCCAAACGAACTTGAAAGGGTGAACAAAAAGATCACCTCCTACTACAGTTCATAAACATTGTAGTATATTAACAGTCTCAAAATCACAATTAATGTAAAATCTACCATGAAGCAATTAGCACATCAAACAAGACCCAAACTGAAAATTTAGCTAAACACCTTTCTAGGCTCAGTATGAACCGTAAAAGTAAATGCACATTCGTATAAGGCACCTTCAATCAAAACTTAATCTTCAAGCAACTGAGACAGATTTCAAGCTATTATTCAAAGAATGCTGCAGTCTTTCATCGAACTAATGAATTTGCCATGTCAATAGGGAAGAACAGACAAAATCCAAAGCCCTCTATCTGAATAAAAGATGACATGCTTGTTCCATTTGCGTTTGGTCTTCTCCTTAAGGAAGCAATCAAGAAAGAAGGTAAATAACATTCTAATGCTTAAAACAGAAGTACAGGGCCTTCCTCGTAATTAATCCAGAGAAATAAAAAATCTTCATATAAAGAGAAAGCAGCAAGAAACATGAGATCTTTAAATTAACGGGTACAACCTTGGACAAAAGGCCATCCTTTGCAAGCTTATAATTGCTCTCAGCGTGAGTTTTTGCCACAACACGCTCATCAGCCCAGAAGATATACCATTTGGACCAGTCTACTGTCTTGTTATAAGGAGCATCGCAGAGTTTTCTGTTTGCGACCATAAATTTAAATCCAACACCAAATCATAAAAGCAAAGAAACATTACAGGGAAAAATAATAAAACACTGATACCCCATTAAGCCAATGAGAGAACCACCAGATAAAGCAACGGCAAATACTCCCCGCTCCTTCACAGACGCCTCTGATATTTCTGCAATATAGTCTGCCAAATCAGTCTTTAGCTCATCCAAACTTTCATGAATCCTCACCTCTCCTCTATCTTTATGACCACCAGAGAGAGCCATGCTTTGTACAGGTCCAATAGCTCTACAAATAAGCAATACAAAAGAGGAAAATGCAAAGACAGCATCAGAGCAAATTCCAACAGAATATATATAATCAATAAAAAAACCATCTATAGATTGCTGGTAGTACTAAATTCTATGTATAAACATCTTAGACTTAACCCTTTTTAAACGTAAAAAACAAATGGAAACCCAAAGATGTAAAGATCCTTTCTTCACTGCTGGAAACAAAAATCTCAACGAGGGGGAACAACAAGCAAATAGATCAAATTGTGCCTACAAATTACATGACCCAACTGGATAACTGATTTCAGAATCTAAAAAACTTAGAATCCACAACCTAATATGATTCAGCCCAAATTTTCAGTTTGCATGTATGATCTAACTTGTGAAGAAGGCAATCTAACAAAGGAAAATCTTTACCGTAACCCAAATTTCCACGGATCGATGCCAAAAATAGACAAGGAATCAAGTTTACATCCAACAACAGTGAAATTTTTTTCTTAATAGCAAAAAATCAAACACCTGCCGCGCAGATCATAGAACAAAATTCTCACACCCAGTGAAGCAGAAACAATGAAAGTACAAAAGCATGAAGGTTAATTATCTCATGCAGACTAAATTTATTGGTAGAAGTAGAATCGATGCGTTCAAGAAAGAACGATAGCAGAGGAAGGAAGAAATGCTCACAAAGAACGAGAAGAAGGAGAAGATGGGTGGCAGAGAGAAGAAGCTGACGAAGGTGGAAGATGGGTCTAACCACGAAATATATATAAATATAGGCACCCAGAAGACCACAATCCATTGATTTAGTGAAACATCCGTAAAAATTCAAAGGTAATGCTGTCTGCGACGAAATTTACCTTCTGGGTTTCCACGTGCAACCAATGATCGCGACAGAACACACACACACACAAACTTTCTCTCTCTAAAGTAAAATGACAGAAAAATTTAAATAGCGAAAAAAGAGTCTCTCCTCTTCTCTCTCTACTCTGTGCTTTAAGTGCCTTAACAGATAATGAGAAAATCCCAGGATCCTAGATCTCCTGCTATAACATCTCAGAGAGAAACAGAAAGAAACAAGAGGAAGAACAATAAACTCATCTTTTTTTATTTTTTAAAATTTGCGTTTCCTGACAATAATAATATCTCTTTCAAAAATATCTTACTTAATAAAACAAAATTAAATATAAATTAGCCTCGCATATTTTTATATGTGTGCTAGAAATTAAAAAATTAAATTAATTATTAAATTAATCAAAATATTAATTTACTGATCAAAAATAAAATTATGTTTGAATCGATAATATTTAAAATATATAATTAATATATATGATATTATCTAATTTTAATTTTTTTTAATAATTTAAATATTTGGAAATTTTTTAAAATATTTAATAATATTTAATAAAAATTTTAAAAATTAAATCAGTTAAACTTGTTAATTTTAATTTTTTACTAATTTATTAATTTAAATTGAATTAATTTTTTAATCAATTCATCAATTTTTTAATTAAACTGACCGATTCCTTAAACATAACTAATACAATTAATAATTTTTCATGATCATGATCATAAAAGAAATTCACTTACTATAATATTTTAATTTTAATTTTAATTACAAAAAAATTAATATTAAAAATAAAAGTTATATCTAATTTTTTTATCTAATAAAACAAAAACAAAATCGGATACACATTTTGCCTATTTATATAAATATATAGAGAGAGAGAGAGAGAGAGAGAGAGAGAGAGAGAGAGAGAGAAGTTTGGCATTTATTCAGAAACAGAAAAGGCCAAAGATGAAAGTACAGTATCGAAGGCAATCCAAACAGCTGTCCAAATCAGATGCTGACAAATGTACAAATCGCACACTTGTGTCTTTCAAAAATTAAACACTATTTTTGAAAAGTTCGATTATAGGCTTTGGATAAATTTATAAAACGTTTAACTTAGAAATTTAGTATTTTTATTATTAACTTATCTTAAAATTTATATAAAATTATTTTTTATTATCATATACATGTATAAAAATTCGAAGTTTTCGTGTAGATTTTGGTTTTCGTATAAACTTTTCCCCCTTTCAAATTCTACGAGTAATGATGATGGTTCACTTTGAGATTAAAAATAATAATAGTTTTTTGGGCCAAAAATATTCTCTCTCTCTGTAATACTTACCGAAAATTATGTAATTTTTTAAATTAGTAAATTAAGTTACACAAAATTTTCCAATGAAGAATGGCACAATTAGTGAAAAATTAATTCATATTTCACGAGAGTGCGAGTTCGATTTCCCATCGCAATGTGTGAATTTCGTTAGTGGATAATTTATTAGTTCCCTTCTAAGTGCCCTCAAAGTTTAGAGCTACTTATTTTAATAAAATTAAATCGATTATTCAATTCAAGAGTTAATAGTTATATTATAATTAAATAAATAATATTTAAAATATATTAAAATATATAATTAATGTATATATTATAAATATTAAAATATATATATTCAAAAATATGTTATATATATATATATATATATTTATATTGGTTCAAAGCTTCTCTTAAAAATTTAAATTTTTTAAAAATTTTTAAAAATATATAATAATATTTAATAAAAATTTAAAAAAAAACTTTAAAAAAATAAACTAATTGAATCGGTCAGGTTTAACTATTTTTTTACTAATTTAAATATTTATTGATTCTCAGTTTCAAATTAAACTGAAAATCAAGCCGATTCAATTTTTGAATCACAATTCTAATTCCAATGTGATAACAGGCGTCTATCGTGCACACAAATTCTAAAATAAACTACTTAACTTTAGAAATTATTACAAAATGAAAAGATTATATATATGTCAAAATTAACAACTAAGTGTTATACAATTATCACGCCATATCTCATGCGTTCAATTTATTATAATTTGGTTACTTGCTTGAGAATTAATTATTATAAATTAATTCTATCAATATATTACATTTTTTATTTCTTGATAATTTAAAAACATATTAATTTTTAATGTTCATATAGTAAAAATATAATTTACTATTAGCTTGTAATGTTCACAACTTGTTATATGTACTTGAACCCGTTAGCTGTCACAATTTTTATCCAATATATAATTCAGAGTGATTCGATAATTTATTTTTTGCAAGTATGTTTTCTAACCTTTTTCCTTTAAATTTTAATTTTTTATTTTATTTTTTCTATAATGAATTACTTCCACTTTAATAAATTTGCATTTAAATTTATTTAAAAAGTTAATAATATGCTCTAAATAAAAACTGACACAAATATAAATATTTGCCAAAAGGAATGCTTTTGATAGAAATGCAGAGTTACTTTTTGTTATTTCTGTAATTTTTATCAACAGACTTATGTAAAAAAATTATTACAGACAAAATATATTTTGAAAGACTAAGATGAAAATGTCAAAATTTAAATTACCAAATTAATATAATATCAATTAACACATAAATTTACTAAAAGAATAGTAATTTTACGCAACAAAAAAAGTTACAAGTTTGTACATGTAAAATGAGAGAGGTAATGTAATATCCCAAGAATTTTTATGAATATTTAAAGTCTGATTTGAAGTTTAGTGAAAAATTTAATTATGTGAAAAATTTTCTTTTTGAATTAGTGAAGAAAATGTGGGAATAGAAATTTTTATTTTTAATTTAGGAAATTTTTACAAATTCTCAAGGACTAAAGTGAAAAGAAAAGAAAGTATAGAGGACTTTTGAGAAATGACCAAGTAGGAACCCGAGAAGAAGAATAGAGCTTATGGGAATGAATTATGAGTCCGGTACCGAAAAGATGATGGATTCGAGGTTAAAGTAGAGTTTGAGATATTGAGAGGGACTAAAGTGAAATAAGGAAATTTGTGGGGCACCGAGGATTTAGAAACACCTGAGGTGAGATTTTATGAATTTGCTTTTGCTAGTCTTGACTGAGAGTCAATTGCAGAGCAAGTTATAATTTCACCCCGGGCGAGTATATAGGTGGCCTCACCTATTTTTTATTCATTTTTCTCCTTTCCTCTCTCTCTCTTCACTTTCTCTCCTCTCCTTCTCTCTTCCTTCTCTCTAATTTCTCTCTCTACACTCCAACTCTACAACCGGCCTTTGAAGGGCAGATCTCGGGCTACGGGGCGAGCCTATAGGAGCCAAGCAACGTAGGGAAAACAAGGAATCGAGGAATGGTCAAGGTACAAAGTGGGAATGCCGAGAGTGTGAAATCCAAGTGAGTGGGTTAATACTTGCTATGATTAAATATCTGTTATTGACTTTTTGCATCATAGTGGAAATATGTTGTATATCCAAGTTTGAAGAGGATGATGTGGAACGATGAGGCATAAACAATTGTGGAACGTGTCTGGTAATGTATATAATTATATTTTTTTCTATTTTCCCATGAATGGATGTTATATGATGGATTGTGAATGGCATGTGAACTGAGTTGAATAATTGTTCTATATTATGGGTTATGTTGTATACATGCTATGTTGCTGGAACCAAATTGATTATGTTGTGGCTTGAATTGTAAATGACTGAGTTGTGTATGTGGCTCAAGATTATGATTGAGGATGTTTTTATATATGATTGTGATTGTGTTTGACTGTAAAGGAAAGGCATGGTGGTGCACCCCATGGAGAAATTTATGTGAAGTTATAAGGGTGGAGATTATAAATGGAGCGATAAGGGTGGATGCGGCGGGGGCCGCGGGCAACGATCCAGAGGTATTCTGGACGACCCGGTTGGTACGGGAAATTTGTGTTAAATTGATTTCACCGATTGTTGTTGTGAACTTTTGAATTATGTTGAAATGTATTTGATTTATTTGGATATTGTCGTGAAGTACTACGAATAATATCATATCATATGATAATCGATTTACGTATGATTGCTGCATGTTATCATTATGATGTATGATATTTTTTTGTCATAGTGTTGTGTTATCTACTCACTGGGCACGTGGTTTGCTCATACCCCTCTTATTGATATTTTTTTTCAGAATTGACAGCTGAAGGTAAATATCGGAACAAGGAATTATGGATCCTTAGTCCATGATTACCTTTTCATTTGTTCAGGATAAAGGTATAATAGTGAAGTCTTATTCTAAGTTGTATAAATCTAGAAATCTCTGTAATCGGGTAGGTTCATTCAGTGATGTAATGTGAATGATTGTAGTATGTATAGAGAATTCGGTTTGGTTGCATGAACAGAATTGTATGATGATTAAGAGAAAGATAGGCTTACGGAGGTGAAATGAAATTCACTTTCTGTGCCGGTCACGTGCTCAAATTTTGGGACGTGACAAGTTGGTATCAGAGCTTTGGGATTAGGTCTCCTACCGATTACAGAGTAAGGTAACCTTAGTGGGATCTCCTCTATCGTGGTGAACCCGGGCACGACTATAGAGAGATAACTCCACTGAAGGTCCTGTAGGATGTTTTCATTTCCTTTTCCTCCAAGACTTGTCTTTTCTTATGAATTATGTTTTTAGTTTTAGAGAGTTATGGCTATACTTTTGAACTCGGTAAGGGAAAGGTTATTATTTGTTTTGATTCCGTTGCTGTCGGATCAAATTGTATGTATGGGGCTTTATATGTTACATTCATGATTGATTTTGTGTGACTGATTTCTTTTATCCTTCTTAATTTTATTATTACTATTTTTGGAGTACCATCCCATAAAAGAAACCACTGGCATTACAAGCAGAAGGATTACATTACAAAAAAAAAAATTACTCATGCATGAGTAATCTAAAAGCGAGGTGGTCTCGGATTAGGAGGGTTGTACTGTATCATCACCCCTCGACCATTCCTTGGAGCGAGAGACAGAGCAATGTCGCGGAGGGTAGTGTAAATCCCATTCATACAATCAACACTTCTTTGTTGTTGATTGCAGAAGCACTGGGTAGACCAATAGAAGAACCTGTCTATTCTTGAAGTCATTTCTGCATGATTGCGTTTACTTAACTTCTCCAGGTTTTCTATCATCTTTTTCAGATTTTTGACCTCCTGCTCTAGACAGGCGATTTTGTCCTCCGAGGTATGGCCCGTGCTAGTCTCCTCAGCTTCCTCGATCTTCTTCATTTTCTTCTCCTTCTGCTTCTCTGCAGACCCCTTAAAAGGTCTTTTGCCCTTGTCTTTGCCCAGACTTAAGTTTAAGTCGAGCTCTTCTCTCCTGGCATCCACTGTGAGATCAATGTACTTCCTTGTGGCCATGATTTGGAAAATTTAGAAATTTATGTCGGAGTATGAGAAGAGAGGAATGCTGAGAAGTTGTAGGCTCAGAGATGATTACTCTTTGTGGTGTGGTAACTGAGAACGTTGGGATAGTTCTTATAGAGGAAAAATTTGAACTCAGAGACAAAGAAGATATCTCTTCGCCGCACCCTATACGCTTAACCTATGGATTTCTGTAAGCTGGAAGCTAGAAGTCTAGGGTAGGCATGCACACCAACAACGCGTCGCATTAATGGCAAAACCACGAAAGTCAATATTCGGTGGATTTGCGGCCGATTTACACTTGGTTTTTCCATTTCTCTCGTTGGCATTTTCTGAAATTGAAGGAAGTCGACAATGTAGCCATTACAGAGTGTTTTGGATGTTTTCACGATGAACTAAAATGTATTTCTATGCTTTATTGTATTGTTCTTGAAAGCCTTCAGTTAAGTATAATATACATGATTAATTGAATTATACTGTGATTATATGTATCTAAATACATATGATATGTATGTATGTTATTCATGCATAGAGAGTGAAGGCTATTTGTTATGGCCAGGAATAATATGTAATGATTTTACATACATTTAGAGAATGAAAAGTCTGAAATTTTAAAAAAAAAAAACTTGAATAGATGAAAATATATATAGATAATGATGTATCTCTATGTTTATACATATATACATATATGCTCGTAGAGGCAAGTGAAAGGTAAAATTTTTCTCTCACTTTATGGAACACTTGATATGTAGATGTGAGAAGTTTTTATTTTAATATGTATGTTTGAAAATGTGTAAGCTTAGGGCAAAGTCACGGATTAGAAACCTAGATAAGGTTAATATGAAGCTACCCGTTCATGGAGTAATATCTCGATTTAGAATTATTGGATAAGTCATAAATTGAAGCGGCGATTAGTTTAATAATTTGAGCAAGAGTCAAAAGTTAGCCGAAATTTTTGAGAAAATATTTTGTATTAGATTATATTTTGTTATTTTCTGGCATGCTTATCTGAGACCGTTGGCATTGCGTCGGATAAGGTCTGTAAGTCATCTTTAGAGTATGATGTAAAGGTTTTGTAGCCCTAAATTTCGTCTATATATAATGGATGCCCCATTACGCTGCTCACTACACTAAGAGTTTATATCTATAAGCTTTCTAGCATCAAACTTCTCCTTCTGTACAACCTTTATAGCTCAGAAAGATATGGCCGACAATAAATCTTTCAATTTAAACTTTGAGGCTGGCAAGGTAGAGCTAGATCTAAATCTTAGCCTGGAGAATTATAAGAATAAGAGATCCATGGAAGAGTCACCAGAGGCTAAGAAAAGAAAAAGGGATGTAGTAGAGTTAGAGGATGTTAGCACAACAACATCTTCTAATAATGAGCTTGCGCTTATGAGACAAAAGATGGAGGACTTGGAAAGATTGATAAACCGCCACTTTGAGGAACAGGGGAGATCGATAAATCGTCTCTTTACAGAACAAGAGAAGCTTTTGAACCGTCATTTTAGGGAATTGGCGAATAGAGTTGATAGACATTCGATGTTTGCAACTCAAAATTTTCGTGACCAACAAGCGAGATGTATTGACTGTATGAATGGAGTGACTTCTGCACTTCGCCAAATTTCTCAGACGTTTCTTCCAGAAACTCTTTCTAGGCTGCAACGATTAACTTCCTCCTTAAGGTCTGAAGCACCTTCTTCTTCTAGAACTGGAGCACCTTCTACATTTCAAAAGCCTCCTCGTTCTTAATTTATCCTTTCTTTTGTTTGTACCGAAAGCTGCTGTTTGATCTAATGTTTACGTATTAAAATTATCTGTTTTGTAAATCAAGTTCAGCTTGTTGCCTGTAACTTATGTATTAGAAATAAAAATTTTCGTATTTGATTTTTTTGTTGTTGAGGCAATTCTTTTACTGAAGAAACTTGAGAAATAAAAATATGTTGAACTTGTTATATTTTGTACTTGATTGTGAAAATTCTAAGAGAGAGAATGAGATATAGACAAAATATCTGCATTTGTTTCAATCTTGAGGTAAGTTTTGAATTCGGAGGACCGAATTCTTTTAAGGGGGTAAGAATGTAATATCCCAAGAATTTTTATGAATATTTAAAGTCTGATTTGAAGTTTAGTGAAAAATTTAATTATGTAAAAAATTTTCTTTTTGAATTAGTGAAGAAAATGTGGGAATAGAAATTTTTATTTTTAATTTAGGAAATTTTTACACATTCTCAAGGACTAAAGTGAAAAGAAAAGAAAGTATAGAGGACTTTTGAGAAATGACCAAGTAGGAACCCGAGAAGAAGAATAGAGCTTATGGGAATGAATTATGAGTCCGGTACCGAAAAGATGATGGATTCGAGGTTAAAGTGGAGTTTGAGATATTGAGAGGGACTAAAGTGAAATAAGGAAATTTGTGGGGCACCGAGGATTTAGAAACACCTGAGGTGAGATTTTATGAATTTGCTTTTGCTAGTCTTGACTGAGAGTCAATTGCAGAGCAAGTGATAATTTCACTCCGGGCGAGTATATAGGTGGCCTCACCTATTTTTTATTCATTTTTCTCCTTTCCTCTCTCTCTCTTCACTTTCTCTCCTCTCCTTCTCTCTTCCTTCTCTCTAATTTCTCTCTCTACACTCCAACTCTACAACCGGCCTTTGAAGGGCGGATCTCGGGCTACGGGGCGAGCCTCTAGGAGCCAAGCAACGTAGGGAAAGCAAGGAATCGAGGAATGGTCAATGTACAAAGTGGGAGTGCCGAGAGTGTGAAATCCAAGTGAGTGGGTTAATACTTGCTATGATTAAATATCTGTTATTGACTTTTTACATCATAGTGGAAATATGTTGTATATCCAAGTTTGAAAAGGATGATGTGGAACGATGAGGCATAAACAATTGTGGAACGTGTCTGGTAATGTATATAATTATATTTTTTTCTATTTTCCCATGAATGGAGGTTATATGATGGATTGTGAATGGCATGTGAACTGAGTTGAATAATTGTTCTATATTATGGGTTATGTTGTATACATGCTATGTTGCTGGAACCAAATTGATTATGTTGTGGCTTGAATTTTAAATGACTGAGTTGTGTATGTGGCTCAAGATTATGATTGAGGATGTTTTTATATATGATTGTGATTGTGTTTGACTGGAAAGGAAAGGCATGGTGGTGCACCCCATGGAGAAATTTATGTGAAGTTATAAGGGTGGAGATTATAAATGGAGCGATAAGGGTGGATGCGGCGGGGGCCGCGGGCAACGATCTAGAGGTATTCTGGACGACCCGGTTGGTACGGAAAATTTGTGTTAAATTGATTTCACCGATTGTTGTTGTGAACTTTTGAATTATGTTGAAATGTATTTGATTTATTTGGATATTGTCGTGAAGTACTACGAATAATATCATATCATATGATAATCGATTTACGTATGATTGCTGCATGTTATCATTATGATGTATGATATTTTTTTGTCATAGTGTTGTGTTATCTACTCACTGGGCACGTGGTTTGCTCATACCCCTCTTATTGATATTTTTTTTCAGAATTGACAGCTGAAGGTAAATATCGGAACAAGGAATTATGGATCCTTAGTCTATGATTACCTTTTCATTTGTTCAGGATAAAGGTATAATAGTTAAGTCTTATTCTAAGTTGTATAAATCTAGAAATCTCTGTAATCGGGTAGGTTCATTCAGTGATGTAATGTGAATGATTGTAGTATGTATAGAGAATTCGGTTTGGTTGCATGAACAGAATTGTATGATGATTAAGAGAAAGATAGGCTTACGGAGGTGAAATGAAATTCACTTTCCGTGCCGGTCACGTGCTCAAATTTTGGGACGTGACAGGTAAAGAAGTATTATATTTACAGGTGATTTCTGACTATCATTATTATTAGAATTGAAACGTTCAAATAATTAGTTTGAAATAATTTTTAAAATAGGTGAGTGATCAAATCATTTAAAAATTAGTATTAAATGAATCGGTTGAATCAATCTACTTGAATTTTTTTTATTTTGTTGTTTTTAACTTTTTTTATTTTACTTATTCTATAATTAGGTAATGAAAAATTAATATTATAAAATCAACAAATTTTAGTAAAAATATCAATATATTGATATTTTATGAATTTGATATTAATAAATGTTATATTTATTAATAGTATTTCCTAGTTATTGAGGATCCATAAACATGGTAGTGTCATACTTTTTTTAACAATATTTTTTTGTGTTGCTAAAACTTATAGCAATAGTTTTTACTGTTATAAGTTTTAGCAACAGTAAAAACAGTTGTTAAAAAGTATGACATTCTATAGATCCTATTATTTTTTTTTATTGTGAACTTTTGATTGTGGATATTATTTTATGTGATTTGATATCAAATTTTTTTTTTGAATGAATTTATAATTTATATTTATAATTTTTAATTATGTATATTATTTTTTTTAATATTTTAAAATAAATCGATTCAATTATTAACTCTTAGATTGATACTTTCACTAATTTAATAATAAATCCAATTTTTAGAATTTTGCCCATTACAATTTAGCTCCCCTAGGCCAATTGATTAACCATTGCAATAACAGCAACCCAACAGAAGTTTTTGTTTTTTTGGTTTTTTTTTTAAAAAACTCATAACAAATATTATTTTTACTTCCTGTACCAAACTAGATTGTTCAAAGTTGAATCTCAAGGACCCATATGTTTGCTGGTAAGAGGTCTTGATTTTCAAGATGTCATTGGAAAAAATATGGGCTTGTGCTGTATTTTAATTTGTCACTGCAATATAATAATAATAATAATAATAATAATAATAATAATAATAATAATAATAATAATAATAATAATATTGATAAATTTTGTATGGTTGTTACTTCACATTCCATGCTGACTTCATATACTGCTTATTATTGAAAAGCTTGATGCCATTTCAATGTTGAGGAAGCAAAAGAAAAGTCCTTTAATAATAATGTTAGCAAAAGCTTTATGTCATGTTATTTCATTGTGTTGCCACTCAAGATATCATGTCACCCATCATTTTCTTTACTTCTTCTCCAACCTCTCCACTACCATACAAAAGAAGAAGAAGAAGAAAAATATGAACCCATGAAGATGAAAGAAAGGAATCTCTAGCAATCGTAACCCACTTATTTATGGGTGGATTGGATCTTTTTATTTAGATGTGTTTAAAAATGAGTTTAAATGACTACTTGTTTAGTTTTTTTTTAATTTTTAATTTTTTATTTATAATATATAAATATAGTTTTTTCTATACTTATTTATTTGTAATTAAATTGATTTATTATATATAACTAGTATATATGTTTATACATTCATTTATTTTTAATTAAATTTACTTATTTATATTTTTTTTAAACAAAATCAAATAAGAACATACAAAATATACATAATTCATTTATATTTCAATAAACTAAGTAAAAAAATATCCTCAACTAAGTAAATTATAGTTTAGGTATATAAAAAATAATATTTATTTGTAGTTAAATAGAAAATTTTGAAAAAAATTAGAACAATCTTTTTTTTAAAAAAATTGCACTTAACCCGCTAGCCAAACATGTTCAGGCTTGCTTGGATATCATGCCAAGCACATTTATAAATAGTCCGGTCTAACTTATTTAAATGTAGACCCGTTTGATATTACTATCTAAGCAATAATTATAATGGTGTGAGTATATATACTTTTATATGTTAAAGTGCTCTTCCCCCCTCCCCCCTCTTAAAAGTTACATTTTTTATACACCCCTTTTTTAAAAAAATTCAAATTAATTTAATAAAACATGACATTATTCTCTCTTATAAGTTAAACTAGTTTCTTAAAACAGAAGTTAAAATATAAAAAAAAAATTAAACCTAAAATTAATTATTAATTTAAATTATTCACCAACCAACCGCTAAGTAATTTCCAAAGCTTGTTACAGTCCAAGGGAATTAAAGCTAACAGGAAACCTGATAAACTAAAAATCAAAGCCCCACATCATTACAAATCATTAAGAATTGGCTATGCCCAATTTGTGGTATCTGGAGAAAGGAAAATGTCGAAGTAAATTTAATTATAATAAAAATAAATATATCAAATTAATTATGTATTAATCATTAATAAAAATTAAATAATTTTGATATATGGCATCAGCAATTCTTTATTATTTTTAATATATTTGAATATTAATTTATAATAAATTGAGTTTAATTATTATTTTTAGATATGATACATTTAAAAATGTCAAAAATACTTTTACGTCTCTGACGTTTACATCAAGTTTTAATTTTATTCATAATTTTTTACTTCAGTTATGTTTTAAATTTTTATTTTTGTTTCAAATATACTATTTTTATTAATACTATCTATTCTACTGATGAAAAATATTGACTAAATAATTAGTAAAAATAGTAGATTTAAAATAAAAATGAAACAGGTAAGATATAACTGACACAAAAAAAAAGTTAGAGATAACAAAAAAAGTAAGTTTGACTCTTACATATTTTTTTTTGTTTCAAATATATCATTTTTACTAACTATTAAGGTCATTATTTTTCATCAGTAAAATAGATGATATTAGTAAAAAATAAATAAATTTAAAATAAAAATAAAACATATAAAATATAACTAATACAAATATAAAATATTAGAGACGAAATTAAAATTTGGATAACGGTAAAAAAAAATTACTTTGGGACTTAAAAATTATGTAGTATGACGTATGAAAACCTGAGATGGTAATGGGATGTTAACATGGATTACCCTTTTGAGGGAGAAGCAAAACAACAGGCATGACATCATTTGATTCTAAAGCTTTCACAAAAAGCCAAACACTTTCAAATTCAATTATGCCTTTCCTATTATTCAAACCAGTCTTCGAGAGCAACTTCTCATCTTTAGCCTTAAGTCAAATAATAATAATAATAATAATAATAATAATAATAATAATAATAATAATAATATTTTAGTCATCTATGTTTATTTTGAATTATTTTAATTGTTTATATTACAAAATTATACATCTACTGTCATATGTCGTCCAGAATTTCTTCCTCGAAAGTATTTTCATTAATTTTTCTGTGTCATTTCAAACTAATGCACTGAGTGGAGAGTGGATAGGAATATAAAGATGGTAATAATTATCAAATAATTCAAAACTAAAGTTATTAAATGAATCGATCCCTACTTATCTTGTGATGTGAACACCTCGAACTTTCTAAGATTTTAATGTTGGTTACATTATTACAGAACACAAAATTTATTGCTGATAGATAGGTTGCTGCGAATAGAGATTTTGTAAAAAAAAAAAAAAGGGTGGGGATTTTTAATAAAAAGAATGACAATAGTGTAAAGTAAAAATTAAAAAAAAATACATTTTCATCCCTAACATACATCTTAAATTTTACTTTCGTTTCAAAAATTTTTTTGTGTCAATTTCGTTTTGTATTTTTTTTTGTTTCAATCTTATTCATGGAATTAACGTCATTAACTAAATTAACAAAAAATGCTAACAGAGACTCATCTAAGTGACACATGAATTCTCCAAATGGCATGTAAATTTTTTTAGATAATACATCAAACATTTAACTGTTATTTTGGGACAAATAAGAGAAATGAAAAAAAATATTATTTGGAATCAAATTGAAGTTTAGTCAAATGTTTGAGACAATTAAAAATTAAAATTAATTAGTATGACACATTGATGATAAACGAGTCATGTTGAGAAGTTTACGTCAATATTTCCATCAATTATGGTAACGACATTAGTTTTAAGGACAGAATCGTAACAAAAAAGAAACATGTAGGACGAAGTTGACATCAAAAAAATGTTAGGGACGAAATCGATATTCGTAATAAACATTAAAGACAAAAAATATATTTACCCAAAAAATAAAATAAAAGATGGTGTGATCTAAAATGCACTTTGGGGCAACCAAAATAAGCTCAAAGTGAATTCAAAGTTAATTTATGAAGAGTTTTAAGAGTTGAAAATTTAAATTCTGTGATCGAGCCATCCCAAATAATTTGAAGCCAACAAAAATAAAATATTATGCAAAACATATATATTTTTATCATTGTATACATTTTGAGAAGTTACCAAAAGAACCATTTTGATGTTTTTATTTTAATGAAAGATTTTTATTAAAAAATAGAAAAAAAATGTAGATATAACTCTCATAAATTTTTTTCAATGTATAAAAAATTTTCATGAACTATAACACTGAACAAAGAACTTCATTTTCTTTTTAGTGAGAAGCCATATAAACACATTGAACTAAGCAGAGGAAACTAGAGCTTCCACAATTTGAGTTATGAATTCTAGCTCTCCTACATCCAACACCAAATTTGAAATTTCTGGTGACTAGAGCCTGAAAGAAGATAGAGATAATAAAGAGAGAGAGAGAGAGAGAGAGAGAATTAAGATGACATGATATTATTTTTATCATGTTATATGCTGATATGTCAATTTTAAGCTAAGATATCAGTCTACAAATTTTAATTAGCATTGATCATTAGTTAAATTAACGGTAAACTGAATTGAAGGACTTTTTTGCATAAAATAAAAAGTTTACATGAGTTTTTTCACATTAAAAAAAGTTTATAGGAGTTATCTGTATTTTTCCCTAAAAAATATTTCTATTAAAACTGCGTAACAGTGACATGCATGGCAATAATGTCATGTTTATTTCTATCGTCATTATTGAAACGCAACAAATACCAAACAAGATGGTTACAATTACAGGTAATGACAACCACTGAAAACAACACCAACCTATGACAACTTTAACCCATAGAACATTAAAACTCTCCTGTCAACGGAAACGAAAGATATTAATCAAAACGGTATGCATCAAATTATTAATCTGTACCCATTGTGATAAATAATTATTTAAGCTTTTTCATTGACTTTTAATGTTTTGGAACAAGCAATTAATTGGCCATTTCATTTCAAATTTGCTAATTTTCTTTTGAGACGTCAGCAAGATCCTAATCAGAGAGGCAAGACGTACAAGTATGAACTATTGAGAAAGAGCTATAAATGGATCGTAGAATTGGAAGCCAGAGGTTTTGTTTTGGTGACCTAATCTGTTATTGTCAATTGGTGAGGAAAGGAAACTTTATTACATGTCACATACTCACATGCTTATGTTTTGTTTTGACATCAAAACCAAAATCCACTTCTTTTGTGGTGGCCACTTATTGACAATGAGCTTGATTATCACTTGAAAGTGTTGTCCATTAAACTAAATTTTGACATGTATATCCAACAGAGTTAACTCACTCAGGGAAAAGTACAGTTCTTTTGAAGAATTCTTTGGAAGTAAAATTTCAAACATGGGAAAATTACACCCTTAAGGTTATCTAAAAAATAAAATTTAGTTTTGGACAAAAATCGAAAGTAACCTTCGTATTGTTTGCTTAAGATTATTATCATACATTTAAAACACCTATATATACTAACCTATATGAGGGTGAGTCCTCAGGCTTTTACAATTTTCCACACCACATCTCTGTATTTCAGGCAAAAGAATAATACTGGTTAGTATTCTTCCTTTGGTAACGTTGGAACCATTGGTGAAAAAATGTTGTCTGTAAAAACCTTTGTGAATCAACAGAATGACAAAGATATAAAATGAGAAGAGTATGTCTATAAAAAATTCAACTCTCAATAAGTTGAATGTTTTTACTTTTATTTTTAGATTAACTTGAGATTTGTGTGTGTCATCTTGAGATCTATATAAATTATCTTTTTATTACTATACACATAAAGATGATCTAAAAGTAAAAATATTCAACATTTTAAGAAGTTGAATTTTCTATATAGACTTGCCTAAATGAAAAAGGGGTAAAACCTAGCAACAGAACAAACATGTCATAATAGGACCAGAGAGATTCACAACATCATGATGTCATTTCAGTTGTCCTGTATGAATCACGCGAGTTCTGCAGAATGGACTAGTTAAGCATCCCCCCAGACCAGGGTCCATGAAGTGAAATGGCTTGGGATATTATCAAATGTTCAGACATCAGATAGTTAACAAAACGAAGCTTCCAAGTCATATTTTTCACGCACCTTTTTTTAGGAGGGCAAGCTCGTTATGCTTTTTCTCAAGATTGTTCGGTGCAGAAAACTCACAGTAAAGCAATGCACATAACACCTACGTTAAAGCCAGTGGTAAAGTAGAAACATTCTTTGGTAATTTTTTTTTTTTAAAGACCTAATCAATCATGAATGAATATACAGGCATATCAGATACACTTTCTAGTTGAACCTACTTTTGACATACTTGTATTATTTATTTATGATTGACTTAGTATACCTATCCCTTGCGACTCAATCATGAATATATATAAAAGCATGTTCAGTAAACTTTTCAGTGGAACCCAACTTTGACTTGTTCGTATATTTATTAATGTTTCGCATTGGTCTACCGATAGTTTAGAATTTGACGACCTAAGAATATCTTAGTAATATAATGATTTCCGGCTGATGCAATGGAGAACAACATATAGAACATTAGAGAAAGTAAGATATATGTGCAAGTGTGTTTGCAGTATGGTTGATGAAAGAGACAGCAAAATGACATCAATGCCAGAAACTCCAGTACCAGATGCGTAAAGGAACAGAACTTACATACACATTAATGTACTACATATATGTTTAAATTACACATATACTTCAAATCTTCAAGTCTCATCATTTCACGGCATATTCTTTATAAAAGTGTGTATGCTTCACAGGCGTCTTCCAAAAACAAAGGAGAGGGGGAGGGGCCATATTTTGGAAGCAAACCACAGTAAGGCAGAGGAAATCATTCATATCAGCCAGAGAAAAGAAATTTTAACCAAACCTATCAAAGATGCTGCTTAAACTTAAGACATGTAATACTCCATCCAATAATTAATTATAATATTTTCTTTAAAAAATAAATACACCAAAGTTCAGGCTGCTTATGAAACAAAAGTACAAGGTAGAGCTCATTCCACAAAATTTTGAAAACCTGAATACAACGCTTTTAGTCGAAATATTCACAATCATTTACATTCACTTGCTTGAAGTTAGATTTCTAAATTAGACTTGTCCAATGCTTAAAGTGACTTATCTGTATAATCTGGAATAGATAGAGTTGAACTAGTAAAGTTCCAGATAAAAAAAAAATTCAAATTGATATTCTAGATCACAATAATGACTGGCAGGTGTCAAGGTACAAATATTGTATTATGCTGAATTAAAAAAAAATGACATTATGAGATTGAGAAAAAGAAATTGACAAAGCAAGCACCGAGTCAAGATTGTGGTCCTGCATCTCAGACCTCATTATTTATTATCTATCATTGCAGCTCATAATGAAGGACCACTAACCAGCAATTATGTCCCATGGAAAGAAACAAAACTAGAACTCCTCTGTGCATCGTAGCATAACATAATAAATGCATTCCTCCAAGAAGGAAAAAAAAACATGCAAAAATGTTTCAGTTATCTCACAGCTCTGCCTCTGAGCATATAATTCACACAACTTTCTTTATTTGATATCACAGTATAAGAATTTCAAAAGCAACAAAATAGTTAGGAATAAGAGAGAATGGTATCCTTCTTTTTCTTCACACACACATACACACACATGCATGCACACCCACACACAATATTGATGGTCTGCCTTAGCAAGATGATGAGACGATGATGAAAATTTCAACTATGAATTTCATCAAGACTCCAGTCTCCAATAAGCTTCTGAACCAAGAATCCAGGTGTATCTTTTTGAAGAATAATAAAATGTCAAAAAAGATTAAATGGCAATAAAAAGAGTTTCCTCTCAATCTAACCTACATTACAACAAACAGAAAATGATGTTAAGCATGAATTGAAAAAAATAATCATAATAACAGAATTGCAGCATGGAATATGTTTCTAAGATTATCTGTGATTTTTTTTAGCATTTTTTGCTTCTTTTATAACATATACAATAAGGCCCTTAAAAAAGGAACTTGATGCAAGATTACACCTTAGCATGAAAAATTAACTGAAAAGAACAATGCGAAAGTTTGCAGAAGATTCATCTTTGAACCTCTTCTCTTGGATGTTTGACAAATCTAATGAATCAGGGTAACCAAAATATCATCCAGTAATAAACAGGACACAAAATTTTCAGGTGTATGTGAATTCTGACATAACTGCAAACGAAAAATGACTGGCCTTCTTTGAAACTAATTTCAGGTTTCTGATATAGTCATCTTAAAGAGGGGAAAAAAATTGAGGGGGGAAGGGGGGAGGAGACTCTATGTTCCTGATATCTGACAAACAAAAAAAATGTAAGATTTTACTAGTACTCAAGGTACAGCATTACCCTTCTGTGCCAGCTAAATGGTAAATTTAATCTCCAATCCTTCTTCTTACGACTTAAAGGCCTCCCTTTGCTTAAAGGATCTCTATTCTCTTTCACATCTGCCAACTTCCACACACAGCTCTCCAACTCTTTTTCAATAGACTCTAGCAGGAACACTCCATCCTTTTCTAAGCAACTGGACTCCACATTGTCTGCATAGCAAACTCTCATCGGCATGTCTTTGAATCTATTCAGATCATCAGGAACTTTTAGTATCCTCTCAGCACCTGGGGATGACACCTTTAGAACAAAATCATGCTTTATTAGGTATCAAATAAGCATCAAAGGCATTATACTAAACAGTCAGTTGCATTTGAATAAAACTGAACTTGCACAAAAGTATAGGACATGCACAAAAGTATAGGACATGACACAACTGCCATGAATCACCTCAAGAGCCAAATTATCAGGTATTTCTCCAAGCGATCCAACTTCATCCAATCTTTTCTTGTATTCTTGACTAAAGCTCTCGAGCTCTTCCATGCTTGGACACCCATATCTAAAGAAAGGAAGAACGAAAGTTCAACACAGAACAATATGAGCAAATTAGGTCCCTAAAAGACAAGCCAAAAACTATAAGCTCACAATTAGATTATGTATCACTAAATGCCCCAGTTTGAAGTCCTTCACCACTACGCAAAAATCAACCTTTCTGACAAGCCATGACACCTAAAAAGAATGGTAAAATGACCCTACAAGCTATATAGAATTATCTCTTACGCTAAGTACAAAATGCTCAGGAAATAGTAAGCCAGAAAATTTTTACCCTGTAAACACAGTGAAAATAGCTGCCACTAAAAGACTAAATTTGGACCATAGTAGTTTATCAGAAAAATGACTGAAATTAACGATGTGGCTTGTCGTGGAGGTGGCCATTAAATAACTTTTGGCCATTAAATAACTTTTGGCCATCAAAAGATTATTGGAATTTCAAATTTCATTTGAAAAGAATAACTTCTATCTTTGGAACGAACTGATCTCAAATTTCTAAAGGGCTATATTCATTACCCAAAAAATAAAAAAAACAACCTTTTTGATCAATGCATTCAAATTTTTAAAAAAGGCAGAAAATGAGGAAGCATTTTCCAAGTTCTCTTTACTTCGCAGGACAAAAAAAAGTGTAACTTTCGGAAAATCCCTAATAGAAGATATTTGCAATGGAAATGGGTCAGATTCTGATTGAAAGAATGCAAAGATATTTTCCCAGATGTTGCATCAAAGATAGGTTAAAACCTTACTCATTTGTTAATTTGTCCAATCTCACATAAACATATCCACGTGGAGTAGTCTTGAAAGAGAATAGTTCCATGTCATCATTGAACTGCATCAGGACCTCCTGTGCAATAGAGAGAACTCGCTGACCCCAAGGTGTACCTTGCAAGACAACTCCACCGCCATCTCCCCCATCACCAACCTGAACATGTAATACCAAGTTTACAGCTAAGCAAAAGTTAATTGTATATCTGATATGAAAAGCTTTGCAATTAACCAACCAACAAGAATCTTAAGTTAATGGCATGATACCATAGGCTCACCCTCTTCTTCTTCTTCCCATCCATCTGTCATTTCACCTTCTTCGCTTGTCTCACCTGCTAATTTTAACATACTTGAACAAAGGTAAGATCACAGTTCAAAGCAACTTAAGCATACACTGAAATTAAAAAAAAAACTACACAGCAGCCAATTTATTAATAACATCAATATTGCACTTGAAAAACAATAATAAATAGCTAATCAAAATACCAGATCTCATGGAGCAAAACAAAATAATTGCCAAGCAGTTTAACATGGACATACTTGTAACCACAGAAATGAGTATTGGTCAATGAGTAGTAGCTAGCTTTATGTATTTAGACTTCATAACGGAAATTTTTATTTTTTTAAAGAAATTGTATTAAAGTGAACAGAGGAGTACAAAATAGAAGGAAAATAGAAAACATGTTCATCAACACAACTAAGCTTCCCTATCCCTTACATATATGTCAAGGAGGTTCCATTAAAGGAAACCAAGGCCAAAAGGGAGCCATAAGACTATACTACCCATAGCAGATTCAAGGACAGCTTTGAATACTTGAAAGTATGATCATCTTGTTTTAATTAAGAGAACAGAATATACAGCACACTTTTCAGAAAGCCTTTACTCCGTATCCTTCTTGCCAAAGCCTCCTAAACTAGTAAAACGAAACTATTCCAAATTCTAAATAACCTAACCCTACTGGATGTAGCTGCTTAGCAAGAAAAAAAAAAAAATAGATTGGCAGTTGTTCTAGAACTAGAACCTCACATAGCACCCATATTATGCGAAAGCACTTTACAAGGTAAAAAAAATCTCCAATGTATCATCATTATTGATCCTGTTAACTAATGTCATGCAAATATAAGACTTGACCAAAGAGGTAGCTACGGATTTTGCAAAGGATTTGTATGAAAACATTACAAGAGAACAAGAGTTCAAGCCTCTTAGAGACTACCTGTAAACTACTTTAGAACATGATTAGATAGAAAATCCAAAAATATAAGTAGCAAAAAAAAGGGGAAAGTACACGATATTTAGGTTATCTTATCTTGAGGGTAACAAGGGTTGTCCTACTCATAATCCAGCATCCTGTATATCTATTATCAGCAGGAAAGTAATTCAATAACCTCTCACACATGAAGCAACTGAATGGTCCATAAATTACACCGAGCTATCCACAAAGTCATTGACATATATTCAGCTCAAAAGTG
The DNA here is from genome assembly GCA_037074585.1 of Biancaea sappan. Taxonomy (NCBI): domain Eukaryota; kingdom Viridiplantae; phylum Streptophyta; class Magnoliopsida; order Fabales; family Fabaceae; genus Biancaea; species Biancaea sappan. The sequence goes on along the minus strand of CM073500.1, from coordinate 50,690,378 downwards.
GTTTATCGAGCTGAACAGAAACATAGATTAAAACTATCAAGGCATTTTTATCCCAGAACCAGTTAAATTACATAAGAGGAACCCGAACTTTGTTGTAAGCGACTCAATATGAACATTCATGAGCATTAACATTAACCAAAAAACACAGCATATAAGTAGTACCAGAATCTATCCCCCTTCTAAAAGCATTCATTAATGTAAACCTTCACAAAAATAAAAATATAAAACATATACACTCCATGCAAGAATTTGGCTGGAAGGGGTACAGTTTGCACACTACATTATGCGAAAAGCGAAATTCGTAACTCTATCGCTATATCATGAACTTTGTCGGCAACTAACTCGAGTGAAAGAGTCCAGCTACTTTACCCGTGCATCATATTCCACTCAAGACACAAAACAGTAAAAAGAAAAAAGTAGGAACTTGAATAATCTGCAAACTAGAGAAAAAGAAGAAAGAGCGAGAGGGAGAGAGCCTCACATTGAAGAAGGTCTTCTTCATCGTTAGAATCACCATCCCCCGACGAAGTTCTGGTGTACAAAAACCGAAGCGTAATGCAGGAAAACGAGACCTGTGGAAGAGGCAGGCATGGGTTTTGGAGTGAAGGTGACGGAGACGGAGGAATCAGAGAGATAGGCCTTCTCTTCAGAGACGAAAGCGATGGATAAAATGACAACAAGGACCTACGATTTCGTAGCAGAGCCTGTAGAATCCTCATACCGCTCATAGCTTCTCGCCCTTGTTTCTTCACACTCAAATATGCAAAGGTGGCATAACATCCGAGAAATCTTTCTCCCTTTGACGGCGGTGCTTTTATTTTAACTCAATCGTCTGGAATATATGTGTATACATATATATGCACATGGAAACTCAAGCTCTTCTTTCTTCCTCATTTGTGTGAATTACAAAGGGGAAATTTGCGTTTTGATTGCCTCTAAATCTTCTTATATTGATGATTCAAAATCAAGCTTTTTATAATTTGCTTGTATTATAAGTTAATTACAGTTTTAATTTTTAAATTGTTGGACATATGATGTTATCCCCTAAACTATTACAAAAGTAAAAACATTATCTATTATTTAATTTTAACATCTAAACAATCTATAATTTTAGTACCTTTAAAACGTGACACTTTATTTCCTAAACTATTACAAAAAATAAAAATATTACATATCAATATTTAATAGAGTAAATTGTTTTGTTTTAAAGTTTGGAGATTAATATTATAATTAAGCTATATATTTTAAGAGAATTTTATGATATTTCTCTTAAAATACAATATAAGAAAGAGACGTTCAAATGTATAAAAGAGAGACATTATTTCTTTTTTGTAATTTATAAAAAATAATGAAAAATTTTTACAGTTTATTTTAAATTATAAAAAATTTAAAACAAATTTTAGCATATACATTGATACATCTTAAATTACTAATTAATATATATAATATGATTATTAGTACTAACATATACACTAAAATTTTGTAAGGGAAACAACACCAGATGATGAAACAAATTAGCTAAGAATTGTAAGTTTTTTTTTTAAAAATAAACTAACAGTTCTAGGGTTGAAGTATTACTTTATTCGTTTATTTTATATTAATTTTTATTTTTATTTCTCATTTTTATTTTATTTATTCATATCCTACTAATCAAATTTTGTCATATTTGTTTGTTTAGATCAATTAACAGAAACCCTAATTCATAGAGTCTAAAATGGTGATATAGGTTAGTAGATATGTTATATAAGGCATACCATGCCTAATTCCGCTGGTCTCGAATAACTTGGTCTCGAACAGCCAAGGGCCAGAAATCTAGTATAACCTCATCTCGAATTTCCCAACGAAAATGTCTGACAAACTTTTGATCCTTAAAAAATAACGTGATCATCAATTTTAATATTTCAAATAATATTGGTATCTCTTTAATGCATGAAAGAACTTTTTTTTCCTAATTTCACCTTTTAAGAAATATTAGGTTGACATAATCTTCCGAGAAAGCACATATAAGATGACCAGTGACTCTGATTTGCATGACATCCTCCTTAAGTTGCTTCATTTGTATTTAATGACAATGGAGCATTGTCATTGCCCAACTAGGACAAACCAACATTCACAAAGTACAAAATATTTTCAACTATCTTGTAGTTTTGTATTCAAATAAAGTTATGACTTATGAAAGATAAAAGATTTTTTCTTTTTAAGAAACAATCAATCATACGATGGTTGATTTTAAAAAAAAAAATCTGCATGATAAATTTTTATTAGAATCTCGTGCCAAATACCTAAGAAGCTTTACCTGAGAATTGTCGATTCGTTAATAGTATATAAGCACCTTTAGTTTCGCACAAGAGAAGCAATTGCTATGAGTAACATATGTGTGGTTCAGTGGTTGAATGTCTTCCTAGAGGGAAATACCACTCAGATACAATCATACAAATATGCGACACAGCATAACAAAATAGAAGCAATTGCTGTGACACATTATCTTACGTTGTGAAATACCACTGGTGCAAGAGCAACATTACTAGCTGGATACTTACATGGACGCTGGGGAAACACACTAAGATACAAAGATGTGACTACTTGCTGGACCACTAAAACCTACCCTTCTAGGTTTTCCTTCAAATTTACAGAGATGAGAGGCCCAAAAAAAAAAAACATCAAAACTTTATTTGGGGAATTGTACAAAGTGAATGACAGAGATCTACCTGCCTACAATCGAAGAATTGTACGAAGAGTATCACAGAGGTTTTGTATAGTCTGCTGCTCTTGGGTTACTTGCAGCTCCTGCAGTGGCATATCTTCATAACACCTAATAAAAAATGAGCAATGACGTCAAGACTAGAGTAATCAAGTAGACAGATATGGAACCCAATACATTTTCTACACATCAGATTCCCAAATTGCTGCATTTTTTTTTTAACCCTAGAAAGGAGCTCAATGAATAACCCGATCAGAAATCAGGTTCACTATTAATTGTGCTTTCTTGATGCAAGAATGAAGAGATGAACACAATGTGGATCTACAATTTATGAACAGCACAGAAAAAGAAGACTTTAATTTCTGTCACATCAAGAGGCAGACTATTGCAATATGCAAGTATAAGTTGAGGAAAAGGGCATACATCTTGTGATATGCGAGAGCCTGTGCTAAATTCAACAGAGTAGAACTTGAGGTCAGTCTTTGGTAGATACTTGGAGGAACAGACATATGCTGCATGTCAAATAGAATACCAATGTAAAAGGCAGTAATAGACACGTGCACGTGATACATGTGCGCAAGAACATTTGCCCAGACAGAGAGAGAGAGAGAGAAGGGGGGGGGGGGGGAGACCTCAATTTGTCCTCTGCGTCCCCTTTTGGACTGTCCATCACCACTAAAAAGCTCCTGCAATGCTTCTACCGTTGCAGTTCCAGAGGTGTCTTGTTGCAAGCCACCAAGCACATTGTCCGACAGGAGAGCAATAGGTGATATATCTGTTGCCCGTAAGAAAGGAATGGGTACTGTATTGCCAGCTGCATAAATGGACCAGAGCTGCAAGCAGCAAAAATTTAAAGTAAACATGATATCAGCCTTTTGACTGTAGTCACTAGAGGTTTCATGAAACCCAAAAGGAGAAGGGAAAGATAGCACAGTTGTCTTAAGAAAGAAATCAAACCAAAGCTAGATATTTGCTGAGTCATGGATTCAGCCGTCTTACTTCATTAAAAAGCTCTAACTTCAAGAAATGGGGATTAAACTACAGGACTTGCAGCATTGAATGTGTTATATAGTCCTATAGTTTCATGATATAAATTAGAAGTTTTCACCTAAATATATATATATAGTATTAGGAGCAGAAACCTTACCTGAATGGTATGATCTCATATAGTCCTATAGCACTCTTCCATATATACGAGGAGAATGTCATGTTCTATATTCAAAATACAAAATTACCTTATCCTGCAAAGCAAACGCTTTGCGGCAGACTGTTTCACTCCTCAATGTGCTCTTCCTTATATCACTGCTGACTCCAACTTGTGCTTGAGAATCATCTTTTACTTTGAGTTCCCGCTCAGTCGAGTCGTGAACAGTAGATAAAGATGAATGTGTGGGTTGAGGACTCAATCCCCCAACAAAGGCATTGTTTGAGCCAGGAACTTTCAGACTCTCAGCCCTAATGAGTTATACAAAGTAATCAGGCGCATTTTGGGAAAAAGAATGAAAGAAGGGGAAAAGAACTGCTCTTAAAAAGCACATGATGTATATTTAACAAGCTTTGTGCAAGTCAATACTTTGCATTCAAGGTGAAAACTTTCATTGACAAGATATGCAAGTTTCTGGCACAAAGACATCTATTAATGATATCACAAATTTACCTTATCATGCAAAATTTTTTTTTTTTCACCTTTTATAAAAGAAGAATCAATTCATGATAAGAAAGAATATTACATAGGAAAACAAAATAAAGGACAAATCCTTGTCAAACAAAAGCTAAAATGGAAAAAGGAAAAAAAATAAATAAAAAAACTACCCAGGCTCTTACTCAGTGGAGCCTTCCAACCCCTTTGAAGGACACTGCGAGGAGAGGGGGCCATGCCGGGAACCATTTACAGAAACCCAACATGAGGTCATAAAAATAATAGATGTAGCAGAAGAAAATGCTAATTTAACACACTAGCATTCCACTCTAACCAGAGGGACCATAAGTTAGCTAAGACTTTTATGTTCCTTTTGCATCCCAAAACCTGTAAACTTGGTGGCTAGTAAAACCCCAAGGTTAGCTGGACAAACCCACCTGCATAATACCAAATGGCCGGTTCCTTATATACCAAGCCACTTGGCAAAGTAGAAAAGATGATTATACGTCTTCTAATTCCTAAAGCACATCCCACAAACATCATGTGATAATGCTCTATGCGGTTGTCCATTCTAGAGCAGATCATTTTTATTAATTCTACACTGTCCAGACAAAAGCCTTTATTTTAGAGGGTGATTTGACTCTCCATACAAGCTTGGTCAAAGGAAAGATGTAGTATGTGGATTTTGAATCAAGAAAGAAAGACGAACAAGTATAAGAGACCGACAAATCCAAGTTCCAAGTCCTTTTATCATGCAAAGCAGAAATATGAAAGGAAACAAAGTGTTTCCAACAATAAAGCAAGGTCATCAACAAGTTTAGCATTGAGATTTCTAGAAAAGAGAAAATTCCAACATGGGAGATTGCTTTGTCCAATTAAAAACTGAAACTAGGCATTATGCAACAAAAATAACTTATAGGGATGTGGAAAACATTCAAGAAAAGAACACATACCAACTCAATGATCCTCCCAAAAACAAAAACTAGTGCCATCTCCAACACAACATGAAAGCATTGGAGAAAAGGAGGGATATACCTAAGAGATATGGTTAGGATTTACATCCCATCCATTTTGTTGAATACCATATTTGCTCTTGAACACATGCCACAAAGAGGTAGGTTCCAAATGAAAACACCTGAGCCACTTAGCCCCTAAGGAGATGTTTTTGAACACTAGATTACCTAGAACCAACCTGCCATCCTCCTTGAACCTACGACACACCTCCCAACTGAGAGTCCCACATTATCTTTTCACTCCTATCAGCTATACAAACCAAAATCTTAAAAAAATAAAGATAATACGGAGAAATGCTAGATAGGGACACCTGAATCAAGTTGTTCCTCCCACCAAGCAAAAACTAGGCCCCTTTCCAACTCTCTAGTCTTCTGAAAAATGTTTGCAACACAGGATCCCAAAAGGATTCAGCATAAGGATTGCCTCTCAAAGGAACCCAGGTAGGGTTAAAATGGCCCATATGTAACACTTCACAACCAACTAGTTTAGCTAAATCATCCACTAACCTACCCTGAACATTAGTCCCAAATGCAAAATATAATTTTACTGTGTTGGAAGAATATCAAATGATAGACAGAGAGAGTACCGAGAATCAGCCAACCTGCTTCCTCTTCCACTAATGAAGGAAGCAGAGGAGGAATCTGCATAATCTGCACCCCGGGACCCAGCTGCTGTCGTATCTACCTCGTCTCCATGGACTATTACAGTGCCAAAGTTACCTGCTAATCATAAATCACAATATATCGCATTAATAAGAAAATATTTGTTGATATTTTCCAGCCCTAAATTCACCTCAGTTATTGCCACTCTTGCTGGACTAAGTGACAATAGGTTATAATGAACTTCTATTGAACTGCAGTCATGCTACAGATGATATGCAAGAAACACATACCTTCACTCAGTTCCACACTTTCCAACCTATGCAGCTTCCTCAGAGTTCTGTCTGGAGAGAGATTACCCGCCCCTTGAACCCCAATGTTCTGAGGTCTTGATGGAACAGTATCGCCATAGTCATCATTCAGTTTTGGCTCATTTGGCTGCTTCAAAACAGGAACATATATTACACAAAATGTCTCACTTTCTTTCCTTTTTGCATTTTCCCCTCAAAAGAGAAGGGAGATGAGACAAATGAGTTTAAGTGCACATGCCAAGTGTATGAGTGTCAAAGAGTCTAAGAAAACTTATCATACCTGATCTTCTAATGCAGCTGGAGCAAGTGTTTGTGCTTGCAAAGCCATTGAAGCCCTGATTTGCCTAGCCTTTTCAATTTTTGGCACCATTGTTGCTGATCCACTTTTCCATTTGTCAAATAATTTGTGCTAGGACATTAAAAAACTTGAACTCAATGAACATGCAACAAATCAAACAAAATATGCAAACATGATAGACATAAGCCTATTAGTTAGAAAATGAATAAAGGCATAGTTTTGAACATAGAATTAGAAACTTAGAATAGCCACCCAATATCTGCAATTGCAAACTCATGCTTGCTCAGACATCCCTTAAAAAAAGGAAAAAAAATATCTATATATATATATATATTCACTGTTGGTAGTTGCAGACAACCAATCTACACATGAGAACATGTTGAGAGATTCCCATGCAGTATTAGTCATATGGAAGATCACATAAGATACACAGCTCCAGTGGCACTGGCCTATTTTTGATTTAGTGAACCAAGACCCATATTTCTTCAAGCATCAAGTCAATCATAAGGCTTTCAAAACCATAGAAACAAATTTTTTCAGTTTTTGAGATTCCTCCTGAAAAAGAACTATGACATCCGCAACTGATCCAAGTAACATCAAAAATAAATTTTTACCAAAAGAACAGCTCACCCAGAAGACAGTAACATTTAAATATAACTTAAGGAACATTTGCAATGATGAGCTAGAGAGCAACAAAAGAAGTAATAACTGCAATCTTCAAGAGTTTCTGGATCAAAGGAAATGAAATTTTTTTTTTCCTTTTTTGATAGAAGAAAGATTTTGTTCGAGAGAGAAAAGATCACAGAAGGAAAGAAAACACAAGTAAAAGTGGAGGGCAAGAGATGCTCCAGAAGAAAAGAAAAGGATACAAAAGGGCCGAGCTACTAGGTCAAACAAAACTAATGTAAAAAAGCCTTCCAACCCTTTTGAATATCTGAAACATCCCCTTAAACAAACCATTGCCAGAAACCCAAAGGGAAGCAGCAAACTGAACTCTGTCCCAAAGCAAATGAGGAGGAAGAAACTGATCCTTAAAAATTCTAGCATTACTTTCCATCCAAAGGCACCAAAGAACAGCAAATACAGCATCTCTCCACAGACCCCTACTCTCCTTCCTCCTACCAAACTCTGAAATTCATAGCCATGAAAACTCCAAGGTCAGCCAGATAGACCCAATTCTCTTCGAAAAGACCAAACAAGCTGTTCCAAATTCTCCACACCACCTCACAGTGCAGAAAAAGATGACTATTGGACTCTGAGCTTCTAAAACACATCACACACACGTTAGGGGATAAGCCTTATAAGGTCGCCTAGTTTGAAACAGATCATTTGTATTAATTCTAATTCTATTAAGTATCACTATCCCAATAAAAGCCTTGACCTTAGAAGGAATTGGCCTTTGAAGAAGATTTGTAGAGAGAAAAGGGGTTACATGTGCTACGATTCAAAATTTTGAAAAAAGAAGCACATGAATAAGACCTTGAGGAATCCAACTTCCACAATCGCTTATCAAGTGAGTGGGAAATGTGGAACGAATCAAGAATGCCCAGCATCTGGGCAAGATCATCTACAAATCTCTCATTGAGATTTCTAGTGAAAGGAAAGTTCCAGGATAGATGGTGATCTTGAGAATAAATAAAACTAGAGATAGGAGAATGATGTAAAAGAGGATAGCTCAAAAGACAAGGGAGATGACCCCCTAAAAAAGACATCACTATCCAAGAATCCCCCCCAAAACAAGGAAATGAAATAATATTACCAGTCTTCAAATCTCTTGTGGATTTACAAAGGGGTTTGAAAGCTCTTGAGCTGACGAGTCTGTAATTATTTATTTCTTTGTTTATAGTAGAACTTCTTGTCCTTGGTTTTGTATTGCTCGCGTCTTCAATAAATTCTTTTCCATTGGAAAAAATTAATTGTCTTCAGAGGAAAAAGCACTGGAGGGTAAAATTTATTTTTTTTGTGAATTTAATAGAGGAATTTTCAATTTCTGTATACAATAGTACTGTGAAAGAAGAAAAGAAAATTAGTACCTTGACCTGAACATGGAAAAATGTAAATTATTTACTAAATACCCATAGGATAGAGGTGAATGTATATATCAATCTACATATCTCAACTGAAGCAACAAAAACCATCCTTTGCACATAAGCTTTTATAAATCCAATTCCATCATGATTGTAATTATTATGAGTGTGCTTTGAAAGGATAAAGATGACAGTAAAACTGTAAGAATTAAAAAGTACATGCTTTGTAGGAGCATAAAAAGAAGTGACCACCATTTACATTCAATTCATTACATCCCATCTTTAAATATGAAAATGAATTTCAATTTTCTCATTTTCCAACTTCTTTACTAAGCACCAACAAGTACAAATTTTACACTTTAATCCCTATCCTATTTTTCTTTTAAAGGATTTTATTTGAAGAAGAAAGAAGGATTGCAAAAAAGAAGAATAATATAAATCATGTCCATCAAAACACTAGCAAAAAAAGGCACAGTGAAGTCATCAATGCAAGAACGCCTTCCAATCCCTCTCCACTTTTGTATCAAGTAGATTTAGCAGCTCACAAACAAGGGATAGACTTTCTCTCTTTATTTTCCTCTCTACTTATCTCCTTTCCTGATGCTTTTTAACTTGCAAGCACAGCTCCGAATAATTTAAGTGCTCTAAGTGGCACTCAAATTTCATGTTACAAAGATTTCATATCAGAAGCAATATTACTTGACATACCTTCAACATCTCTGATGCCGTAGGTCGTGAACGAGGCTCTTTGGTAAGGCACTTGGCAACAAAATCATGAAAATTTAGAGACCTACAAAAGGTAACCAACAAATTCATTTACATTCATACAAAGGTATCATCATTAAGAGAGATGCACCATATCAAACAGAACTAGGATCAGGATTGTAAACAACAGTACATTAATAGTAACTATTTACTAGTCCATATGAGCAGCATAACATCATCTTGCACTAACCCATCAGTATAAAAGCCTACATATATCCTTTTCCTTAGCATAGGAGCATCATAAACATCTCATAATAACCTATTTACCTACCAACCATATGGTGTCACTGTCAATAATAACTACTAATGAACACTCAATGATTGGGTTTCGGCCAATAAGTGTTTTAAGGAGGTGTCCCTCGATGATGTTTTTAGGGATTGGAGGGCTGTATTACAGTTGCTCTTTGACTTTTGGTTTGTTTTGTGCTTGTCTTTTGTTTTTTCTAGGAGGATACCTAGTCCTCCTTTTGTTGTTGTTGTTTTTTTTTTTCCTTCTTTGTTCTTTGTATCCTTCTCTCTTTCATAATAATATTTCTTTTTTGATCAAAAAAAAAAAACTACTAATGAACGCTTACTAATGACATTTTAATACCATATCTTCCCCCAATGAAACTACCAGTGCAACAACCCATGTTTCTGATTTCCCCCAAAATATACGAAGCAAGCATCTAAACATTAAAATGTGAGGAATTAAAGATATTTCTGTGTGATTGTGCTGTTATTACCGTGATTACTCTTTCCTGTTTTATGTTTATTATTTCCTTCTCTATTGTTTCCTTTCTTACTAGGATTGCTTCCATTTTTATTGTCCCCTATTATTATGGGATTATGAGCATTATTTCCTTTTTTATTTCCCTAGATTTCTTTCCTATTTTATTCCCTTAATTATAGGTGTCGGTTATGGAGGATTATTGGCAGACTTGTTGCCAAGTTTCTCTATAAAATCTTGTACTCTCCTACATTCAAAATACCAATAAGAAAGTATTTTCTTTTTACTAAAGTTTACATAAAAGATGGATATGCACTCCAATATTGTGCAAAGTGTTAAATAATAGCATCTATGCTAATACATATGGCATTGAGGCAGTTATTGGTCTCTGTTGGGCCTGTGGCCCTTAAGCATTACAAAAGAAGAAGTGGGCCTAAGAGCAAAGAATTGGCGCTGCTTTGGAAGATAGGGAAGTGACGGGGAAGGAGAGAGGAGTTGTGTAACTAACTTTGCTGAGTTGGCAGTGTAGTGGAGAAAAATAATATTGGCAGTAGGAGAGAGAAGGAAGGCATGGATGGTTTGGACTGGCTTAGGAAGAGAGCTAGACCTCTCGAATGTCTAACACTAGAGTTCTATTGAGTGTTCTTGGGATTACTGCATGCTGCATTTTAATTGTGCTTTACTTTACTCTGTATGTTTCTCTTTGTTGAGAGTGCTGTAATACAATCTCTTCCCCACTGGAAAAGGTGGTTTCCCTATTTCAATAACAATCAGTGTTATTCAGTATTTTGGTTTGTTGCTTTTAATGGGCTCTCTCAAATTGGTATTAGAGCAAGATTGGGGTGGGTTATGGTGAATACCAAAATGGAGGGCAGAGCAGAGAATGTGGAAAAAGATTTAGAGATGATGAGGTTATGGATGATGGAGATGAAGGAGTCTCTAACCCAGATTGAAGAAAAGGGGAAGAACCAAGAGGCTGGCAACCATGGTGCTAACAGTGAAATCGCGACAGGGGACACCGGAGACACTAGTTGTCTTCAAAACATGGAGAAAGATCCATCGCGATTCAGGAAACTCGAGATTTCCCTCTTTGCTGGAGAAAATCCAATAGACTGGTTATTTAAGTTAGAGAGATACTTCACTGTTAACGCCACTGATGACAGCGAGAAGCTTGAAGCAGTAATATGTTTCAAAGATAAGGTGTTGAATTGGTTCCACCGATTGGAAGTACGCAATCTAGTGAAGTCATGGGCTGATTTCAAGGATCAGGTCTTCAATTGATTTCAACATTCTCAAGCCAGCGACGCATATAAGCTGCTGATGGTGTTGAGATTGACTCGAAGCCCCCGACAGAGGAAAAACAGAGCACGTCCAACTCTGTTTTGTCATCCAATAACAAAAGCTTCAGTACCCAAGTCCGAAGGCTCACGAATGCTGAGATTGCGAAGAAGAGAAGCTTGGGTTTGTGCTATCGATGTGATGAGAAGTGGGCTTCAACACTTAAGTGCAAAAATCACCAATTACAGGCGATGATCCTTCAATCGTGCGACGAAGAGGATGAAGAGGAATTGGAAAGAGAACTCGAGAAAGAAGAGACCCCTGTACTCGAATTATCTATGAATTCAGTAGCGGGTTCAACTTGGAATCACACAAGCTTAAAGGTAGGGTGAAAGGGGAGGAAATCCTTATTTTAATTGATAGTGATTTGCCACAGAATTGGTGGAAAGGCTAAATATTCCTATTCAATCTTCTCGGTTGTTTGAAGTTCTGTTGGGTGATAGCTACAAGGTTAGAGGAAGACACATATGTCCTGTTGTGGTAGTTGAAATGCAAGGGGTGGAATTACAGTAAAGTTTCCATGTCTTTGACATAGGAGATGCGGACATGGTGCTTGGTGTGGAGTGGCTTCGGTCTTTGGGCAAGGTCAAAGTGAACTGGGATGAATTGACCATGAAGTTTATGATTGGGAATGAGGAAAGGAGAATCAAAGGGGATCCGTCTTTGGTGAAAACTTTGGTTTCTTTAAAATCCATGATCAGAACCTAAGGAAAGGAGGACAAGGCTACTTGGTGGAATTTGGACAGATGAAAGTGGCAACAATGGAAGAAAAAATTCCCAGTGAGGTATAGGAAGTGTTGGAGCAATTTTCGGCAGTGCATAATCCCATTCAAGGTCTACCTCCGAGAAGGGTAAGAGATCACGCCATTGAGATTAAGCAAGGAGAACAGCCCCTGAATGTCAGACCATACCGGTATCCACATCTGCAGAAAACAAAAAATGAGCGCTTAGTGAATGAGATGTTGGCAATGGGTTTGATTCGTCCTCGCAGCAACCCTTACTCGAGTCCAATGTTATTGGTGAAGAAGAAGGACGTAAGCTGGAGATTCTGTATTGATTATCGGGCCTTGAATAATATAACCATTCCCGATAAACTCCCTATACCGGTAATAGATGAGTTGCTAGATGACCTCAAGGGTGCCTCAGTGTTCTCCAAACTTGATTTGAAATCTGGTTATCACCAAATACGGATTAAAGAAGGGGATGAAGTGAAAACAACATTCCTTACTTACCAAGGACATTACGAGTTCATGATAATACCCTTCGAACTTACGAATGCACCTACTACTTTTCAGTTTTTGATGAATGACATATTCTAGGGGTAATTAAGGAAATTTATTTTAGTGTTCTTCAGTGATATATTGGTGTATAGTCCTAATTACAATTCCCACATTGAACACTTGAAGGAGACTGAAAATTTTACAAGAAAACAAATTGGTCATCAATGCCAAGAAATGTCTATTTGCGAAAACTCAATTATAATACCTGGGACACATTGTCTCATCTAAGGGGGTGAAGGCAAATTGTTCCAAAATCAAGGCCATGGTGGAATGGGCTATTCCAAAGGATTTGAAGGCACTAAGAGGGTTCCTTGGGTTAACCAGGTATTATAGGTTTGTGTGAGACTATGGGAAAATTGCTACTCCGTTAACAGCCTTACTCAAAAAGGATGCTTCCAAATGGGGGATTGAGGCTCAAGAAGCATTTGAGAAATTGAAGAGAGCAATGACAACACTTCCAATTTAAGCCATGCTGGATTTTTCAGAGTCCTTTGAGCTAGAAACGAATGTGTCTGGTGTGGGCATTGGGGCTGTCCTTTTGCAGAACAAAAGGCCGATAGCTTATTTCAGTCAAGCATTGGCTGCAAGACATCAATTAAAATCAGTCTATGAACGAGAACTCATGGCAATTGTATTAGCGATGAAGAAATGGCGACACTATTTACTGGGCCATCACTTTATTATTAAAAAGGACCTGCGGGCACTTAAATATTTACTAGAGCAGCGTGAGTTGGGAAATGAACAGCATAAAATGGGTGTCTAAATTGCTCGGTTATACTTTTGAAATACAATATAAACCAGGCAAGGAGAACAAGGTGGTGGATGCGCTTTCTAGAAGAGAAGAGTTGGAATATAAAGCTTTTACAGTACATCAATATGAGGATATACTTCACTGGGAAGAAGAAATTAAGAAAGATGAAAAATTATCCTTAATTTTGCAGCAACTCATTACCAACTCTAATCCGCTGGAGGGCTATACCTTAAGGAATGGGTGCCTTTTATACCAGGACCGATTGGTGTTGCCAAAGGATTCCCCCAGAATTCCTTCCCTAATTGCAGAATTTCATAATACACCAATGAGTGGCCATTCAGGATACTTGAGGACATATGAGAGGATGTATACAGTACTGTTTTGGGAGGGAATGAAGAAGCAGATTCAAGATTATGTGGCTAGATGTGCCACTTGTCAACAGAATAAATATGAGGCAAGGAGCCCAGCCAGGTTATTACAACCCTTACCTATTCCAAAGCAAGTTTGGGAAGATGCCAGTTTAGATTTCATCACTGGGCTGCCCGAGTCCAATAGATTTGATACTATGTTTGTTGCGGTAGATCAATTGACGAAATATGGCCACTTTGTTCCTCTTTCACATCCTTACAGTGCTAGTGATGTTGCATTAGCTTTTGTTAAAGAGGTAGTCAAGCTACATGGAACCAATGTCTATTGTGTCAGATCAAGATAGATTGTTCATGAGTAATTTTTGGCAAGAACTATTCAAGATATCGGGCACTACTACTCTTGCCCATAGTTCTGCTTATCACACACAAATGGATGGGCAAACCGAAGTGGTAAATAGAAGTCTAGAGACTTCCCTCAGATGCTTTATTTCAGACAAGCCAAGGAAGTGGTCACAGTGGCTTGCGTGGACTGAATATTGGTTTAATACCAATTTTAACCAGTCAATTGGGATGTCACTGTTTAAAGCTTTCTATGGACAGGATCCCCCCACTCTTTTTAAGCTTGAGGATGTGACGTCAACGTTGGAAGAAGTGAATGAACAGAATCAAAATAGGAATGCTATGATAGAAGAACTTAAGAGTCATTTGTCCAAGGCACAAAAGACTATGAAAAGGTATGCTAATAAATCAAGGAGGGACACCTCATTTGAGAAGGTAGAATTTGTTTATCTCAAACTTAGACCCTACAAATTGAAATCATTAGCCAAAAAAGTGAATGAGAAGCTGAGTGCACGTTATTATGGTCCCTTTGAGGTGGTGGAAAAAATCGGGCAAGTGGCCTACAAGTTGAAGCTTCCGAATACAGCCCGTATTCATCATGTATTTCATGTTTCTCAACTTAAAAAATCTCTCCTGACCGAGATACAACCCCAACCGTTACCATTAGCTTTGACAGAAGATTTGGAGTTAGTGATGGAGCCAGAAGCAATAAAGCAGATTAGATCAATCACTGATGGGACTAGGGAAGTTTTGATCAAGTGGAAGAATTTATCCGATTTCGAGAGCATGTGGGAAGCTTATGACACCATCAATAATCAATTTCCAGATTTTCACCTTGAGGACAAGGTCTCATCCCCCCGGGGGGGGGGGGGGTAATGTTGGGCCCGTGGCCCTTAAGCATTAGATAAGAAGTGGGCCTAAAAGCAAAGGAATTGGGGCTGCTTTGGAAGATAGGGAAGTGACAAAGAAGGAGAGAGGAGTTGTGCAACTAACTTTGCTGGGTTGGAAGTGTAGTGGAGAAAAGTAATATTGGCAGCAGGCAGCAGGAGAGAGCAGGAAGGCATGGACGGTTTTGGACTGGCTTAGGGAGAGAGCTAGACCTCTCGAATGTCTAGCACTAGAGTTCTATTGAGTGTTGTTGTGATTACTGTGTGCTGGATTTTAATTGTGCTTTACTTTATTGTCTCTCTCTTTTTGTTGAGAGTGCTGTCCCCACTGGAAGAGGTGGTTTCCCTATTTCAATAACAATCAGTATTATTCAGTATTTTGGTTTGTTGCTTTTACTGGACTCTATCAGTCTCCAAAGCCATGCTAGCAGATGGATCAAATAAAATACAATATATAAGAAATGAAAGTTAAAATGCATGTGGAAGAATGAGGAGTTAAATAACATCCACTGGTTAATATATAATAAAAATGCTGCAATTTATTTTTAAATTTAAAAAATTATTTTAAAATAAATTAAAGAGAAAATTGGCATGCACTTCATTGCATGCCAAACAGCTAATAAAACAACATGTATCCATTGATGACATAAAAATGCCTTTTTTTCTCTTTTGAAATCATAAAAATACCTTATTCTTTAATATAATTGGAGATACATCTAAAACATAACCACTAAATGAGTAGAATCATTAATTTTTCTTCAGAAGTTGTAGATTTCCAGTAGAAAGCACCACATCCACCAGCCAGCCAAAGCAATACTTTTTCGCACCAAATTATCAAGGTGGGACAGATCCCTCTTCACTTTTTAGTCAACAATAGATCTCCCAATTAACAAATGATCCTTCTTAGTTCTCCCAGAGGAATTTGAAAGAGGGATTAGATAGTAAAGTGGAATACTAGAAAAACAAAATTGAATTGGGTAATATCCACCAAAAGTGGGGGCGGGAGGAACCTTTCCAGTTATCCAGGCACTTAGACACCTTTAGAATCATGAGACCCCAAAAAGAGCCAGCTCTTGGGTTTCCTTCAAGAGGAACTCCTAAGAAGTCCAATGAAGGACCTGCTAAACCACTTTTGCCAAACTGAGCTAAAAACCAGAAATGTCCTAAACATTTTGCAGAATAGTCATATTCAGAAGGCTTATAATATCATGTTCTAAGTAAAGAACAGTACCATCCTCAATGAAGCAACTGAAGATAGGACACGACAACCTCTTTTGCTTCACGAATTTATTCCGTCTCAATTATCCTACCTAAACTATAACCTTGGCCATCCTTAACCACCACCAAAGCAGAAATAAATACTAATATAATCAAATATATACAAGAAATTAAAAACTTGTTTATAAAGTATAAACAATAAGGATTAATAAATTTCTTAATTTAGCAGCATAAAAATTTATTTCATATTACATGACATCATAAGTATTCAAAATTAGTTAATTATAACCTATTGTATATGCTCATTAATTTCAAATCAAATTTTCCTCACATATAATTTTAATTTCATGTATTCAAAGTTAGAAAAATTAAGAGGAAAAAAAAAAATCAAACAGTTTGATTCCTTTATCAACCCCAAAAAAAAATTGTAATATTACATTAGCACTAAATTTGTTATATATAGTATAACTGTATAAGTGAATTTCAATATAAATTTGTGCAACAAAATCAGTCTATACCCAGTAAGTTTGTTCGGAAATATATAACTAGTATTTACAAAGTCAATTGAAAAACACCAGATAAACTAGGATGCTCAAGACAAAAATACCATGAAAGCATAAACTCAACTTTGTTTTCGAACTCAAATTACAGATATCTAGCATATAGCAATATAAGCAAATTTTAACAATGCTCTAAAATGTCACACTCATTAGTTAGACTGCCAAGAAGGGCAATAATCTTGTTTCAGACTTGGTAAGGTAATTTAGAATACTCTGACAGAAATTCAACACTATTGTTTTGTTGAATTCTAACAACAAATTGGAAGAGAAGAAAGAAAAAGATGCACAATACCATATAATACAGAACCCCGCAAAATAAACTGAAGTTTAGGGGGATTAGAGAGAATATCAAACTCAAATAGCATGCTAGATTATCATCAATCAACATAATAGCAAGTGGCCAAAGAACTGCCACTTTAAACTCATGGCTTCATAAAGCAACAAAGAGTTGGACATATATAAAAGACAAACCATTTTTCTTTATCCTCAAGCATTGGCGCTGGTTCAATGGATATCATGAATAAAACCTATAAAAAGGAAACAGATATGACATCAAATACAATCAAATTGTAAACAAGTGGAACACGAAAGAGCTGAAATACTATAAATAAAAGTGCAATGATTCATGTTAACCGAAAAAAGAATGTTTAATGATTCAAGAACTAACAAGGTCATGCTTTTCAACAAAGTCTTGCAACAATGAATAACACTTTTTTAAGGCACGTTGTTAGTGACCCTTTATGACTCTAGACAATGGAGAAAGAACAGGGATTGGTATGCAAATATGGAAACCATGTAGGAAAAAGTACAGGACATGAGAACTTCTAGTGCTGGCTGAGAACAATGGTTTTATCTTCCAGATAATCTAATTTATTATCAAATTTTTGTTCTTCCTTCAATTTTTCTTTTTAAGTCATTATAGTTCTTCATTAATGAGAGATTCGACACAGTTTTACGTTGGCTGTTGAAGGCCTAACACAACCCTCCTCCTTTCTCCGGGCTTGGGACCGGCTATAAAACATAGGCGGAGTTAATGGAAGCTATATATCTTCTAAGGGGGTTGATGGAAAGATATCGGAGTAAACAAATAGACCTTCATATAGCATTTATTGACTTGGAAAAAGCCTATGATCGAGTACCAAGAGAGGTGCTGTGAAAAGCCTTGGAACAGAAAGGTGTACGGGTTGCGTATATTAGAGCCATAAAAGATATGTACGAGGGGGCTACGACTAGTGTTAGAACGTTTGGAGGGGAGACTAGAGACTTTCCTATTAAAATTGGCCTACATCAGGGATCATCCTTAAGCCCTTATTTGTTTGATTTGGTTTTAGATGTTCTGACGAAACACATCCAAGAAGAAATTCCTAAGTGCATGCTTTTTGCAGATGACGTTGTTCTCATAGCAGAGACAAGGGAAGAGATTAATTCTAAACTTGAGTTATGGAGAGCTACTTTGGAATCGAAAGGTTTTCGTCTGAGCAGGAGTAAGACCGAATATATGCATTGTAAGTTTAACAAGCGACAAGCTAGGAACGAGCTGGAAGTTAAACTTGGTGATCAGGTTGTATCACAAGTGTCAACGTTTAGGTATTTGGGATCAATTATACAAGATGATGGCGAAGTTATTAGAGAGGTGGAACATAGGATACAAGCTGGGTGGTTGAAGTGGAGAATGGCATCAGGGGTTGTTTGTGAACGGAAAGTAGCTGATAAACTCAAATGAAAGTTTTATCGTACTGCTATAAGACCAACGATTTTATATGGGAGTGAATGTTGGGCAATGAAACGACAACAAGAACATAAAATTGGAGTGGCGGAGATGAGGATGTTGCGTTGGATGTGTGGTCATATAAGAAGAGATAAGATCCGTAATGATCATATACGAGGTAGAGTTGGGGTGGCACCTATTGAGGAAAAAATGGTTGAAAATCGTTTAAGATGGTTTGGGCATGTGCAAAGGAGACCGTTGGAAGCGCCAGTTAGGAGAGTTGAGCAGATGGTTTGGAGCCCTATGAAAAAAGGTCGAGGAAGACCAAAAAGGACACTTAGAGAAATTATTGAACGGGATCTTTTAGTAAATGAGATATCTAAAGAGATGGTCATTGATAGAGCTCAATGGCGTCGTGCGATCCATGTAGCCGACCCCACTTAGTGGGATAAGGCTATGTTGTTGTTGTTGTTGTTGTTGTTGTTAGTGACCCTTTACCAATGGTGTACTCGTGGAAAATAGAGGGGGATTTGGCAAACAAAAGTAGAATAGGATCATTCTAGATTTCTGCAATTAGCATTAAGGGTGTTCATAAGATCGGTTCGGTTCGGCTCGATTTTGATTGGACGGTTTTGTTTACAATAATTTGTAGTTTTAAATTTCAATAAAATATATATAAATATAAAAAAGAAAGAGACTAAATTAATTATAAAATATATATAAATAATTTTGTTGACATAAAAATATATAAATATAATATTATATATATAATATAATTTTTTTTTTCTAAAGTTGGCTCGGTTCAGTTCGGTTTTAACCGAACCAAACCAACAACCGAACCAAACTAATTAAGAATCATATTTCAATAACTGATTTAGACCTCATTTTTTCGGTTTGGTTCGGTTTAGAGAGAAAATCTTGACCACAACGTCGTAACAGTAGCAGACGAGAAAACAGAGTATGACAAAGAGAAGATGAATAAGCACGATTCTATGTTATTACTGATACAATGCCTTAGGAATTTATAGACCAAGAGACAACGGTCATAACAAACTAGAAAACCAACCAACAACTAACAGAACAAAGCAAATACAGAAAGATGCAAAAACAGAGTACGAAACAATCAAAAACAGTGAACCTGTAAAAATACAAAACTGACAAAACTGATACAAAACTATATTATTTAACTGCCCCCCTCAAACGAGAAGGGGCAACAGCCAACCCGAGTTTGCTGCATAAAGTGTTAAATCTTGCACCAGCCACAGCCTTAGTAAAGATATCTGCAGGTTGTTCTGAACTAGAAACATAGCCAATAGAAATTTCTTTAGCCAACAACTTATCCCTTACAAAATGAAGATCAATCTCCACATGCTTTGTCCAAGCATGTAACACAGGGTTTGTAGCAAGGCTTTGGCACTTAGATTATCACACCAAAGTACAGGATTTCTTGAAGTAGAACAATTTAACTCACACAGTAAAGATTTCAGCCAAACTATTTCCCTTGTCAAAGAAGCAACAACCCTATATTCAGCCTCAGCACTAGATCTTGAGACAACCCCTTGTTTTTTACTTGACTATGACACCAAAGTATCACCCAAGAAAACACAATATCCACCCACAAATCTTCTATCAACCACATTAGTAGCCCAATCTGCATCTGAAAAACCAGTGAGTGAAAGATCAATAGATGGTTTAATATGTAGGCACACATCTGCAGACCCTTTGAGATATCTCAAGGTACGCTTTGCTCTTATCCATTCCACTGTAGTGGGAGTGCTTAAATGCTGACTTAATGAATTTACAACAAAAGAGATGTCTGGTCTAGTGCTTGTCAAGTAACCACCGACTGAACTTCTATAAAGAGAAGGATTAACAAGAGGCTCTTCTTTCACCTTAGGAGAGTGCTTTCCTAGAGTCAGTGGAGTTGGACAGGATGAAGAGTCCTTCATGTTGAACCTTTCCAACAAATCAGCCACATATTTCCTTTGACTAAGAAAAATTCCTTTATCACTCCTTATGACTTCAATTCCCAAAAAGAAATGCACATCACCTAGATCTTTAAGAGAAAACACATCTTTCAACCTTGTAACAAAAACATTCACAAGTTCCTTATTATCACCAGTTACTAGCATGTCATCCACATAAACCAAAACAATTATTACATGCTTTTTGGTGTGTAAAATAAATAAAGAGTGATCACACCTGGTATGTTGGAAACCCCACTGTAATAAAGTGTCTCTCAACTTGTCATACCAAGCCCTTGGGGCTTGCTTGAGTCCATAAAGAGCTTTCTTCAATCTACATATGTGTTTGGGGAATTTGGCATCCTCAAAACAATGTGGCTGCTTCATGAAGACTAGTTCTTTAAGATTGCCATTCAAAAAAGCATTATCTATATCAATTTGCCTAACAGGCCAATTCAGAGATACAGCAATAGTTAAAATTACTCTTACTGTTGCTAATTTAGCAACTGGACTGAATGTCTCCCCCACAGAGATTCCAGGGTCTTGTTGAAACCCTTTGGCAACAAGCCTTGCCTCATACTTTTGTATGCTGCCATCTGCTGCAATCTTGGTTTTAAAAACCCACTTGCAATCTACTGTATTTTGCCCATTATAAGGAACTAGTTCCCAGGTTTCATTCTTTCTTAATGCTTCAAGTTTGACTTCCATGGCTCTTCTCCAATGAGGCATTTTATAGGCTTCTGTAGCGTTAAGAGGTTCTTTATCGTTGCTGTCCAAGGTTGCTAAAGCTGCATAAGGATATTTGTGCTGAATGGTTCCACTTTTCAACCTAGTGATCATAGGATGAGTGGACATAGGTCTGAGATTTCTTCTCTGAATACTTGGACTGTTCTGTCCTGATTCTTCAATGCTTTCTTCCACTCTCTGATTTTCTGAAACAACCTCAGTACTTGTTGTTTGTTCTGAACCACCATCAGAACAGCCATTTTCTCCTATTTCCATATCCTGCACAGTACTGGAAGATAAATCAGTATTACAATGAGTAGGCAAGGGAACCAAATGAATAATTTCTCTAGTCTCTTGAGGTCTTCTAGTGTTTAAGAAACCATTTTTAAAAGGAAAATCAAACTCATTGAAAGTTACATGTCTAGAGATATAAATTCTCCCAGTGGAAGATAAACAATTGTAACCTTTATGATCCATGCTAGGGCCAAGATAAACACACTTGATACAATGGAAACTTAATTTATGTTGGTTGAAGGGTCTCAGATAAGGAAAGCAGGTGCAGCCAAAGACTTTTAATTCCTTCAGGTCTGGTCTTCTTTTAAATAGCACATAAAAAGGTACTTCCCCTTGTAAGGCTGTGGTAGGCAGAAAATTTATTAGCCTTGCAGCAGTTTGAAATGCATCAAACCAATAGCACATAGGTGTACTAGCATGAGTTAACATACTCAATCCCATCTCAACTATTTGCCGGTGCTCTCTCTATCCTCCCATTTTGGACAGAGGTATAAGGACAAGAATATCTCATAATTATTCCACTGTTGTTAGCAATAATAGAAAAAGGTTTGAATTCAGTTCCACCATCAGTTTGAATCACCTTAATCTTTCTCTCTAACTGATTTTCTATTGTTTTCTTAAACTGGGAAAAACTTGAACAGCATCTCCTTTGCTTTTCAGTGGATAAATCCATAAAAATCTGCTATAGTCATCCAAAAACTAATGTAATATCTATAACCAGACCTGGATTGTACTGGTGCTGGACCCCAAAGGTCTGTATGTACAAGGTCAAGGGGTTTTTCTGCTCTAGATTGAGATCTTTTAAAGGGAAGAGCTTGCATCTTGCCAATCTTGCATGCACCACAAAAAAAATTTTCTTTATTGATCAGTTTTTGCATGTTACAATGTTTGAATACATCATTCAAAATTTGTTCTGAGGGATGACCCAATCTTCTGTGCCACAGCTCTTTCTCTTGCCTTCTTCCATCTTTCTTTGTCAAGAGACACTTCATATCACAAGTTCCTTTTATTCTGTATAGTCCATCAGTTATAACCCCTTACATTAGGATCTTTCCCGTTGCTTTGTCCTTCACCACACAACCAGAGGAGTCAAAATTCACAGATACATTATTATCATTTGATAACTGAGATATGCTAATCAAGTTCTTGATGATCTTGGGTACAAGTAGTAACTCATTCAATTTTGGAGGAGTATCTTCAATCCCAGTATTTCCAATCTTTTCTATACAGACCTTTTCACCATTTCCAACAATAAGATGAGTCTTTTGAGAAATTGATTTACCTTGTTCAACCACTGTTGGATCATTTGTGACATGATTTGAAGCCCCACTGTCTAGATACCAATCTTGACTGTCAAGATTGTCCTGGGTTATAAGAAAAGCTGAATGGGAGGAATTTCCATCCTTGCTATTGTTGTTCTCTGTGTTTGCTGTTGACACACCAGAGAAACTTTGATCAAAACGATAAAAGCAATTTATCACAACATGGCCTACCTTTCCACAAAGTTGACATGTGGATCTATTGCCCTGTCTGCCACTTGCACCTTGTCTACCACCACCACGATTAAATCTGCCTTGTCTTCCACATCCTCTCCAATTTTGATTAAAATTGGAGTTGTTATTTCTTGGTTTATTAGTGACTACATTTGCACAAGGTGGTCCATAAGCCCCCAAAGAGGACCACTGCTCCAGACGACTTTCATAGGTCATCAATGAAGTCTGGAGTTCGACCCAAGACAAAGAAGATCGTTCTGCCAACTGAACGACAATGGGTCCGTATTCGGAATCTAGTCCTGCTAAAGTCTGGGTGATCAAATCATCATTTGACAGCGGGAACCTAGCCATCTGAAGATTATCAGTTAATTCCTTCACCTTTCGATGATACTCGTCCATCTTCAAGCCTCCTTTTCGAAGGCATTGAAGTTCACTCTTATACAGAGAAACACGTGCTCGGTTCTGTGACCCAGAAAATTCTTTAACAGCATTCCATAATTCTTGGGAAGTCTTGCACCCAAGAACTTGAGAGAAGACGTCGGGTGTCATGCTGTTGTATAGCCAGCCCAGTAACATTTGATCGTGTGTAACCCATTCTTGATATTTTAAGTTTATCGTGCATTCATTCCATTCAAAGAGAAAGACCTCTGGACACGGGTTGGTGCCCAGAATGTATCCATCCATGTTGTTCCCGCGAATCATATGAAAGACTAAGGAACTCCACATCAAGTAATTTGTTCTGTCGAGTTTGATGGAACAAACTTGATTGAAGGTTGTCATGTAGGGGCTGGGTCTGTTCCAGTAGGTGAAAGACGAGTTCACAGACCCAGAAGTGGCAGAGGGGGACGATTGATGATCCATAACACAGCCCTGAACCTTTCGCTCTGATATCAAGAGAAAATCTTGACCACAATGTCATAATAGTAACGGACGAGAAAACAGAGTATGACAAAGAGAAGATGAATAAGCACGATTCTATGTTATTACTGATACAATGCCTTAGGCATTTATAGACCAAGAGACAACGGTCATAACAAACTAGAAAACCAACCAACAACTAACAGAACAAAGCAAATACAGAAAGACGCAAAAACAGAGTACGAAACAAACAAAAACAGTGAACCCGTAAAAATACAAAACTGACAAAACTGATACAAAACTATATTATTTAACTTTTAGTCAGTTTAGTTTGGTTTTGAACACCCTTAGTTAGCATTAGTTATTTCTCTGTTTTTTAGTTTTATAATGTTAGACTTTGTTTAATTATATTGTTAATATGTTTTAATTATGTTTTAATATTTTTTTTATTTTAAATGACAGTTATTAGGAGTGGTTTAAGTTAGTTTTTTGCCACTAGGGGAAGTTATCCTAAATTCAAGGACCTCTTAAGTTGTATTTAAATTGTTCTGGTTATTAATGAAATGTTCTAAAAAAAGTTATGTTATAACAAATTTAGTGTGTTAAAATCAGGAGATTTTGGTTCTCTCTTCCCAACAAACCAAAGGAGATTTTGATTCTCTCTACCTGACAATGAACCATAACCCAAACCCCATAATGAGATCCTTCACTAACATTTTGGTATCAGAACCAACCGTTATGGAAGCCTCTTTGCAGCAACAACTAGCGCAATTGCAACAATTCAATTGTGATAGGTATCAGATAGTGGAATGGGTGTAATGGGTGCAGAATGGGTGTAGTATGTTTTTGCTATATGTCAGAATAGGTGTAGTGTGAGTGTGTGTCTGTTGTTAGTGGGATTCTGTTAGAGGGGGCAGAAAGGGTATTTCGGTGGGACAAGTTTATTATAAAAGGAGGGGAAAGGGAGAGAGAGAGAGAGAGAGAGAGAGAGGCATGCTGAATATTAAGAATAGTGAGTGTTGGACAGATAATTCCTCTTGGAATTTCTGTAGGGGTCTTAGACTCTGCGCAGGTTATTTAACCTGATATTTACCTTTCCTTTGCTGTGTTTCTGGTGTTGTTTCCTTTTCTCTGTATCTGAGGGGCTCTGTTCCTCTTTATTTTGAAATAAATACATTCGGTGTTCTAACAAATTGTTATGGAAGACTCTTTGCAGCAACAACTAGAGCAATTCAACAATTGTTCCTTGAGGAACAGGCCTAAGGAGATTTTTGCTTGCTACAAAGCCCTCACTACCCAATTACTTTCACTATCGTACGAACTCGAAGTTCTATAAGGACAAACTATTATGGTCGATTATAACAATGTCCATTATGGCAGCACAAATACATTGCGTACTATGAGGGGCTCTAGTTTCGTGCCAACTCCCTCATTCCCATGGTTTACCCTAGTTCACAGGTCCAGAAGAATCATGGGCAACAGTTCTCCACTGCAGCCACATTCTCTACACTCCACGCTTGAGGTGAAGCGTCATTTGGACAACAAAAGTAATGTTAGTGGCCTCTATGTTTACTGAGGGTATACTCATGGAAAATATAGGAGGATTTGGCAAAATACGGCAGTGAAATAATGTCATTCCAAATTAATGCAGTCAACATTAGTTATTTCTCTGTTTTTTTAGTTTTATAACGTCAGATTCTGTTTAATAATATTGTCAGTATGTTTTTATTTTAATGGCAGTTATTAGGAGTGGTTTAGATTAGTTTTCTGCCACTAGGGTAAGTTATCATAAATTCAAGGGGAAGTTATCCCCTCTTGGGTTGTATTTAAATTGTTCTATTTATTAATGAAAGGTCCAGAAAAAAGTTATAACAAATTTAAAGAGTTCAACTCTAGAAATCTTGGTTCTCTCTTCCCAACAAACCTAAGGAGATTTTTGGTCTCTCTTACAAACAATGAACCAATACCCAAGCCCCATAACGAGATCCACAACCAGGGACCTTAAACATAACACACAAAGCAAGCAAACTTTTCCAATTCATGTAGGGAAGTGTCCTGATTAATAGTTCAACAATCCAGTATAATCCTAAGCTTTACTTTGAATATAAAAGAAACAACAAACCAAAATAAAAAGTAAATAATTATATGATATAAAACCAATCCAGTATGAATTCATAGAACTATTCCAATGTAAGTAGGTCAGAAACGGTTTCTTTCTGTTTTTCATGTTGTTGAGAAGTGGGTCATTAGCTTGGATATTTACATTACCTGGCACCTATGTTCTTATGTTGCATGTTGTTTGGGGTGTCTGCTGGTGAATACTGGGTGTATCTTCTTTATTTGAAATAGTAATTTCAGAGGATTTAGTCAAGGGGAGGAGGGCAAGTGGCGTGCAATTTACACTGTTCTTTGGTTTATTTGGTTGCAGTGAAATCTTTGTCAGTTCAAGCATTCCTATTTTTACCCTAAGATCTGTCATGGGGTAGGATTGTGTTCATGGCATTTCCTAGGAGCTCAGCACATGGTTTCTCTAAGGGAGTCTCTCGGCGGATGGAGGGTGTTATGGTACCTAAGCAAGCTTGGCCATGCTACAGCACACTTACAAGCATTCAATGGTGTTTGGCTAATGAAAAATATGTGATAGCAGAACAGGAGAGAAGGTATGTGATGGATCCCCAATATATTTTATATGGACATGGGTTGAAGATGGTTCATGCTCCATGCAGTGCACCCACTTAGTGTATTTCATCAGGGGAATTTGGGGTATAAATAGAAAGGACTAAGAGTGGTTTTGGGGTATGGACAACAATGGAGTATGGTCAGGGAGAGTGCTAGCATCTTGAATGCCTAGCAACGATGGTCAGGGAGAGTGCTAGCATCTTGAATGCCTAGCAACTATGTTTCATTTCTGCATTTCACTTAGTTTGCTATTGTTATATACTTTGTGAGTTCTGTGAGTGTGCAATTATGTTACTGAGTGTTGTTTATCCTTTCATGTGTTATTGTGAGTCTTTGTTGAGTGTTTACTGCTGTATTGTGTTCTGTGAGCGCAAAACATTTCTACCCCACTACTAGAATTTCATCACAAATATATTAAAGTATTTCAGTATTCTATATTAACTCCGCCTATGTTTTATAGCCGGTCCCAAGCCCGGAGAAAGGAGGAGGGTTGTGTTAGGTGCTCGACAGCCAACGTAAAACTGTGTCGAATCTCTCATGAACATGGATCAACGACAATATTTTTTTGTTGTTGTTGTATTTCAGTATTCTATATTGTGTTTCTGTTCTTTTTTTTTTTTTTCCAAATTAGTTGCTGCTTTGTGTTCTATCAGTATGTAGCCTCTATTGACACTCAAGGGAGAAAAACTACATAAATTCCTTTGACAGTAATTCTAGAAAATCACTTTTCAAAGAAGCAGTTCTTACAACAGCAGAAGTGTTGAAGCAAGGCCAAAAGTGCACTAATTAATCACACGCTACTGTCATTTATAAGATTAAAGTTCACATGGTATATATTAAACAAGAGCCTAGATTTAGTCAGAAGACTTACCCTCATTGGATGGACTGCTGATCTAGGAGGAAGGCCCTGAAAAATGGAAAAAGATTTTATCAAAAGAAGCATATGAAAAAGTAAATCTCTTCAATGTAGAATAAACATTAAGAATGATACCAAACAAAAAGCTTCCATCAAATTATATGAGCTAATACCATGAATAACAGTATAGGGACAACCCTAACAAAAGGAATATTTTATTCACTAACCCAGACAAACAATTATAAACTTTCCTCAGGGAAGAAATTTCACCAAGATAGGTGTAGATTGTACAAAGATCATTATTGGTACTCTGAAGTCAGAACAGAACTTAAGCTTAACTAAAAGGCAAACCTGTCCTCAAATTCACCTCTGAACCACCACCGAAAGAAAAAAAAAAACAAATGAATAATTAAATTGCAAACATGCTACAGTGTAACAGGCAATCCACAAAGCAACAATTTACCAGGGTAACATGGAATTAGAGGCACAAGGAGTAGATATACCTCTGCCATTTCAATTGCAGACACACCAAGAGCCCAAACGTCTACCTGAAAGTAAATAAATAAATAAAGTAACTCATCATAAAGTAGCTGTGTCCAATAAACCAATCATGCAGTACTTCATTAACGGTATTATTTTATTTGTCTTCACAGAATTCGACCAAATTTCAACCTAACTCTTACTACTATTACATTGCAAATGAATATGTTCTAAATTAAATGATCACTGATGCTTTTTCCTATTAAATGAAAAACAAAGAAACCTATCTTAAAACTTGACACAATACAATTGGTCAAGTTTTTTTCTTTTTTCTTCTTTTTTTTTTTTAAATTAGTACTCCCAAGTAAATAGAGAACATTAAGAAGAAAAAGTCAATGGTTTTAGACTTCTAGACATATTCGGACATGATGAACTTTAATCTCCATTACTCTCCACCAGTTCTATATTGTCCTAGGGGACCAGTCACGTACTTATACTTCAACACCTTTCATATCCATCTAATACATAACCAGGTTTCATTTTTACCAGTGCCTATTCTTCCAAATGCATTCTTTTGTATTTTCACTACAGTCCAGACTCTACATTTGCATAATCTTGTGCAACCAATTGCTAACTTTAAAATAGTTACTTTAAATTTCAATTTCAAAGAATAGCATTCACTACCAGTAATGAACTTTTCTGCATAAACTATAAAGTTAGCTGTTATTCTTTTTAACTTCCAATCAAAACTATTCACATTTCTGCTTGTGATAATCAAAACCACCAATGCACTTGTAATATCATAACATCAGTTACAATATAATTCTTCAAGTTGCCTACTTTGGAATAAAATACCTTTCCATCATAGCGACTTTCCTGAATAACTTCTGGAGCCATCCAATGAGGTGTTCCAATGAACTATTAGCACATTTAAAAAAATAATAATAAGCATTCAAATTCCCATTCATGCTAAGAAAATAAACGATAAATAACCACATGTTATTGAAACCAAAAACATCTAAACAAAAGTCTCATGCTATAATTATTCACGGGGGTCAAATACTTCATAACAAGTGCATGTCACTCTCTGGCAGCAAATAACAACATTGACTGGAAAAATAAGCTAAATTGCAAATAAATCTACGAAAGTGGCATGAATGTGTTTTCCTCTACAAACTGATCAAATTATGTGACCAAAAGACTAACTGAATAGTACATCAGAACTAATCAATCTACCTGTAGCATGGCCAATTCCTGCTATTGCTGGCAGGAATGCCCCACATTGCATTAATTAGAATCACCTCTGTTAGAGATAATAAAGATAAGCAATCAAGAGCATTCACTTAATAGTTTAAAATTTTGAGATGCAATGGTTATTAAAACGGTATAAGAGCCTTTGCAACAAAATGATCAGGAATTCAACCCTTGCTGGCCCTATTCTCTCAATTAAAACAAAGATACGGTGTAATGCAATATGGTGGAAGTGGTCCTTGACAATCTCTTAATCAGAGCCCAGTCACTAAGATTTAGAGATGGAAAATGGTGTAAACAACATACTCATAACATCTGTACATGCATGATTTGTGATCCATAACCACTTCTATGTGGCCAGTGTGGTTTCTAAAATGTTGTAAGTGCGCGCGCGCGCACAGAGATGGATGTAGACTAGAAAAGGAAAGCCATATGGGTGAAATTTCACTACTAGACTCACTTCGCGCACACAGAGATGGATGTAGACTAGAAAAGGAAAGCCATATGGGTGAAATTTCACTACTAGACTCACTTCCTTCTAATGCACAATATCAGTAATTGCAATTACTAAATTGTGTATTTCTTCAATTTACTTTCTTCTCAGCACATTATTCAAACGCATAAAAAGGCACCTATTGGGACACCTGAGTCAGAAATATGATGTCTCCAAACAACCCCTTCAAATATACAACATAAATACATGCAATCGCTCCATACTTTGAGAACTCAATTGCAATTCCTCACAAGTTGCAAATGAGCTTTTTAATTCAAAAAAGATTCACTCTGGAATATTGAGTTTGATCAAAATCTAAAAACCTGAAGCTTACAAAACCAAACTTCCATTTCTCACTTAACATATTCTGTTGTGATAGGTATCACGTAGTATGAATATAATGTGTGGACCGAGGTACAATGTGTGAGTTTGTTAGAGGGGTAATGGGGTAATTTAGGAAATACAGTAGGTCTGAGTTTGTTATAAATAAGAGATAGTGGGTGTGTGAAGGAGGGGAGGAGAGTATTACATCTGTACGGGCTCGAGCATTGCTCTGGAGTTGTGGGCAAAAGAATATCTTGTAGCAAGGGTATTCTGTAAGAGGCTTTGCCTCTGGGATCAATCTTCAGATTGAAATAGTTTCTTTGGGTTTCTTTTTTGTGTTTAAGTTCTTGAGTCTACCATTTTTATTCTCTTTATAAATAAAATCTGTTTCTGGTTTTATTGAATCTTGGGTTCCTATCAATTGGTTCGGATCTGCCAGATCTTCGAGGGAGTCAGTGTTTTTTAATTGTCATTCCAAATGTCAGTCGAGAACTGGGAAGAAATAGCAATGAAGTTGGAACAAGTCATTAATACAGAGTTCAACCGATTTCAGGAAAGGATACAGGCAAAGTTTGCTGCGATTGATAAAAAATTTCGAGCGGAGAAGGGATTCATTAATGATGGTCCATTCTCTAGTAAGAAAGAACTTGGAGAGGCAAAGCAGCAAGGAGGAGGAAATGATGTTTCATCTCAGGAGAGCCAAAATCGGAGCTCGACATCGGCGGTGACGAGGAAGAGGAAGAAGAGAATCTCAGCGGGCAAAAGAAAATGCAGGAACAAGCACCTGACACCGCGAAACACAGAACATCGGACAGCGAAGCTTTCTGGTGAAAGGAGAAGGAACAGGGATCATTCGTTGCTCTGGAGGCGGATTCAACGCCATAGAAGGGAAGGGATTAAATCTGAGAAATGGAACCAAGGGTCGGGTCTAGTTATGATGGTATGCTTGGGCTAGGGTATAAGGGCCTTAGGCATCCATTTAGGAAAAATGGGGCAGGCCCATTCATTAAGCAACAAAACTGGGTCTCTCAGGTTGGCAATGCGAAACCCTTCGCAAGAAGACGCTGACGGATCCTTGCCACAAGGGAGCTCGACCAAGGGGCTGATGATGCCGACGATGGTACAGGGGTCTCCGGCGAACAGCACCAGTAGATCGCCATCGGCGACGACTATTTAGAGGACAAGAACGAAGGGCTCTGAGGAGGATCATCGAAAGAACAGTGGGCTTTGGTTGTCTGCTGCGTATCCATTTTCTGCAAC
Organism: Biancaea sappan; assembly: GCA_037074585.1. Classification (NCBI taxonomy): domain Eukaryota; kingdom Viridiplantae; phylum Streptophyta; class Magnoliopsida; order Fabales; family Fabaceae; genus Biancaea; species Biancaea sappan. The sequence goes on along the minus strand of CM073500.1, from coordinate 50,659,188 downwards.
CTCAGTTGATCTTCCGATGGTGCTGCAAGGGTCGAACTCGGTGGCCTTAACAGATTCTAGACGTGGAGAAGTTCTGGGAACTGCGAAGGGGATAGGCTGAACACTCTCTCAATACTGCGAAGTTCTACGCATTTTTTTTTTTGGTGCTTTATGGTCAGTACTGTGTCGTTTGCTGGTCTAGTCATTACAGAGTCATTTTCTTTCTTGCTATCTTTTTTGTTTGTAACGTTTTTCTAGTCACAAAAAAAAAAAAGAAGTTTATTTCAGCCTTGAGGACAAGGCTGATTATAAGGGGTGGGTAATGATAGGTATCAAGTAGTATGAATATAAGGTGTGGACTGAGGTACAATGTGTGTGAGTTTGTTAGAGGGGTAATGGGGTAATTTGGGAAATGCAGTACTTATAAATAAGAGATAGTGGGTGTGTGAAGTAGGGGAGGAGAGTATTACATCAGTACGGGCTGGAGCATTGCTCTGGAGTTGTGGGCAGAAGAATATCTTGTAGCAAGGGTCTTTTGTAGAAGGCTTCACCTCTGGGATCAATCTTCAGATTGATATAGTTTCTTTGGGTTTCTTTTCTGTGTTTAAGTTCTTGAGTCTACCATTTTTATTAGGGAAGCCTGTAATCTGCCATTTCTTTATAAATAAAATCTGTTTCTAGTTTTATTGAATCTTGGTATCCTATCATGTTGTAAGTCATTTTTTCCTTTCACCCTAGCAAATTCAACAAGCAATTCTAAGATTGATATCTAACTCACATATACAAAAATATTAGGTTTACAACAAGTACCGTGTTGCGCTTTGACATGGTCCTTGTAAGCTGTGCCGCAACACCAAAATCCCCTGTTCAATTGTCAAGCAGTTTCTTAAACAGTCACTCATTTAATGTCAAAGAAAACTAATGCATTAAAGATAAAATCTAAACTTCAATTTACGAAGACAGAAAGATAGATATCATAGGTGAAGGAAGGAGGGAAAGAGAGATATGCACAAAAGAGATTGTACATTACTTTTCACTTAATCCTTTCTCACAATCTCTTTCTACAATTTCCAACTACCAAAATAATTACAACAGTCAATTTCAACCTTTATATGTTGTGAAATATCCAGCTCATAGAATGATTTTAATAACTGAACAGAAATGCAACAGCCAGAACTTAGCACAACAATGTCAATAGTTGAATTTTGTACAGTTGAAGGCATTCATAATCACCAAATGCGACCAAATATATGAATAAAGAGGATCAACTGCGACCAAATATACGAATAAAGAGGATCATAAAAATGCTAGAGGACCTCAGCTAATCTTACACACAATCCACCTAGTGTACTTACCTAGCTTGACATCTCCTTGTTCAGTTAACAAGATATTCCCACCTTTAATGTCCCTATGGACTTTGAAAATCGAGTGCAAATAGTCAAGCCCCTACACAGAATTAAGTTATAAGGGGAAAAAATAGAATAACATAATCAATGAGAAAAAATTAATACCCACACACATATATAGCAGCACACTTGGTCATTTTTGTTTTACAAATTTTAAGCACAGACATCAAGATCAAATCAAGCATACTTCAGCTGAAAGCCTTGGCAGAGACTAAAAGGAAGAATCATTAAACAGTCTATAATCAATAAATCCATTATGAACCTACTCAATCAAGTATACCTTCAGTGCTTCTCTACAGATATATGCTATCTGACCCTCATCCAGTGGCTCCTCGGTCACATTCATCACATCAGCAACACTACCACCACCACAGTATTCCATAACTATCTGCCAAAAACAATATTCAGAAGCCCCAACTTTAACTAACGTATACAAACACACCATTATTAATGTAAAACCATAAATTTTGAAAGAGCTCCATCATAGCTGTGCCATATGAATAATGAGTTAAGGTTAGAAGGATGAATTTTTTTTTTTCTTCCTTAAATTTGTCTTCATACCCAAAGATACTCTTCTCCTTGATAGCTTCCAAGATAGCGGACAACATTTGGATGATTACATTGCTGCAACATCTCAATTTCACCACGAATTTCCTCATATCCCTCCTCCTAAGCACAGGAAGCATTATAGTTTGTTAACAATAATTCAAACTCAATCTACTTATAAAAGGGGGCAGAGCACAAGCATGTGAATAGAAAAGAGGAGGAACTTACCCCTTCGGAAAGTGATATGACTTTGATAGCAACAAGCTCGGAGGTTTTTAAATCCCTAGCTTTGTAAACAGCTCCGTAAGATCCCTTCCCTGCCATTGTCATGGAAAACACCAACTTTATAATTGAAACAAACAGAAGACTAAAACAGCAAAAGAAAAATAAAATCAATTTAAGTTCCGGAAAAATCAAGGGAATTCGAGAAGATGGTCCTTTGAGACGTAAAAAGGCATTGAAAAACCAAAATAGAATAATTGAACGTGGAATAAAAACTCAAAAGGAAAATAAAAAATAATGGAGATAAAAATAATGGGAATGAATTCGAATTGCAACCCACCAAGTTCATTAAGCAATTCGTACTTGGTTGTAGGATCCTCTCTGGTAACACTTTCCGGAATCGAACTCGACGAAACCTTCGTCCCTATGGACTGCCTACCCTCGTCGTTACTTCCCCTCCTCTGTTTCCCGAAGCCTAGCTCGCCCGATGCCTGCATACTCGCCACCGCCCTTTCCATTGTCGACCCAGCGCCAGTTCCGCCACTACCAACACCAGCACTTGTCCTCCGCACCATTGTTCCGCTGACCGACTCTCTCTCACTGGACCTTGCCGTTGAACGTACGACAAAGGTTGAGAAACCTTGGTCACCATCATCATCTTCATCCTCCCCACCACCCAGTCCTGTCCTTGGACTTGCATAACTCGAAGGTGATTTCTGAGACTTCCAGGTCGAACCCGAAGAGGACCGATTCCGTTGCCCACTTCGGTCTGTCTTGACGATCATGGTGCTAAAATCGCCGCCGTCGTCGTCAGGATCCTCTTCGTAATCCATCGAGGCTCCGCCACCGAAATCCTTGGGTAGGCGCTTGAGAAGGGGAGGAAGGGAGGAATAGTCATCTTCATCTTCTTCAGGGCCATTGTCTTTGTAGACCATCGTCGCATATGGATCGCCCTCGGGACCCGAGCTTTTGGCATTCCGTCCCCGCCAGCTTTGGTCACGCTTATCGTAGCCACCGTCATCGCCGTATCCGTCGTCGTCGTCGTCGTCGTGGACGACGACAGTGGAATACAGCTCAGATTTGGGTCGGGCTTTTCGGGTTCGGACAGAGAAACTGCTCTGGTCCATTTCTCCGCAACCACACTGCACGAATCAGTTTGCCGTAGCTGATTGACTGGAGCCGAAGCATGATGCATGCAATGCTAATGGGCCTTAGTGGGCCTATTATTTTGGGCCAGTCCTTAAGTTGAAAGAACTTCGGCTTCCTTACAAAAAACAATTAGTAGGCCGACGCATAATGCATGCAATGCTAATGGGCCTATTCATTTTGGGCCAATCCATAAGTTAAAAGAATTTTTTGGTTCCTAACCAAAAAAATTAGTAGACCGTGGGATCGGAATAAACAATAATAAATAGTTCATACCTACAATATGGAAGCAACAGCGATGCCTATATTTTAATGTCTTCCAAAGCAGAACAGGGGGTGTGAAAACTTAGTCTAAAAACTTTCCTCTCTTCTCCCTCATGGAGTAAGAGTTCTCCACTCTACCAGTTAGAGTATCTCCACTGGGTTTTGATCTCAGATATGGAGATGCCAATGGAGCAAAACAACTCTGAAGATCCAGACACAGCGGAGGAGTTGATCATAACAGAATTTGAAGAGAACCAGTACACAGTAAAAGCTGCTAAGTACGCACTGTTGGGTAGGATATTCACTGAAAAAACTCTTAGCAAGAAAGTGGTGAAAGGAATGATTAGAAAGGGGGTGGGGAGAACCTGAAGGGCTCTCCATTACATATGTCTCACCCAACACCTTTCTGTTCAACTTTACAAACCCAGAAACACCATCCAGAATTTTAGAAGAAGCCCTTTGGAACATTCTTGGCCAGATTTTAGTACTCAAGCAATGGAACCCAAACATTTCAATCCATGATATCGAGTACGCATACACCCCCTTCTGGGTCCAAATTCATGGGTTGCCTCTAGGTCTCCTCTCAAAGCAAAATGCTATCTGTGTTGGAAGTAAGATCGGGGAAGTTATAGAAGTTGAAGACTCCCTCCAGGGGGCTTTAATCAAGAGGAGTTTTCTGAGGGCCAGAGTCTTAATCAACACTAAAAACTCACTCATAGCTGGGTTTTGGATCCCTCGTCCCCAACAGCAAAAAACTTGGATTCAAATCCGATACGAGAAGCTAATGGATTTTTACTATAACTGTGGCAAGTTGGGACATGATCAAAGAGCTTGCAGACTCAAAAAAATTATGGATGCCATGGATGATGCTTATAAGATTATCAAAGTTTTAAACTCTTACACAAAGGCTTCTGGGCAACGTGCAAATCTTTCTAAATCTGGGATTATATTCAGTAAGAATTGTCCTCCTTAACTCAAGCAGGAGATCACTAATATCCTAGGCATGAAAGAATAGGACAAGCCAGGAAAATATCTAGGCTTAGCGGCTGACTGGGGTCACTCCAAGCAACAAATGCTTAAAAAGGTAGTGGAAAAAATCATTGCAAAAACGAAGGGCTAGAAAGAAAAATTCTTAAATGCAGCAAGGAAAGAAATCCTCATTAAATCAGTCCTACAAGCTATTCCAGCCTACTCAATGTCTATTTTAAAGTACCCAAGCTCCCTATGCAAGAAAATTTCATCCCAGCTTGCTAGATTTTGGTAGGCAAATCCCAACAAAGGCAATGACATCCATTGGATCAATTGGAATAGCTTAACTTACAGTAAAAGCAATGGGGGTATGGGGTTCAAAGATTTTAAATTAACGAATCAAGCTCTACTTGCAAAGCAAGCCTGGAGACTCGCTAGTAACCCTGACTCTCTGTGGGCTCGTGTAATCAAGGGTAAATATTTTCCTGATGACAGTCTTTGGGGCGCGAAAAAGAAGCCTAGAAGCTCATGGGCTTGGGGGAGCATCTTGGAAGGAAGATATCTTCTTCTCACTCACGCCATGTGGCAAATAGGTGATGGCACAAACATAAAGATCTTCAAGAATAACTGGTTAGGCATGGGATCATCCCTAACAAGCCAGACAATAAAGGATCAAGATGCCACTGTCAATACCATCTTGAATCAGAATGTTAGAGCTTGGGATGTTCAGAAAATTTTCAACTCTTTTCCTAGGAAACAAGCTGCAAAAATTACTGCAACTCCATTACTCCCAGAGGGAGAAGAAGACAGGCTGATCGGGCTCTTTACTAAGATTGGATCCTATGAAGTCAAGTCTGGCTACCATGCAGAGAAAAAAAAAGAAGGAGAAATCTAGACTGCAATACCTGCTCCTTCTCTAACTCTGTTGACAGTAATTTTTGGAAGCAGATATAGAACGCTAAAGTTACCCCTAAAATTAAAACTTTCATTTGGAAAGCATGCAGAAATGCAATATCAACCAAGGAAAATTTATACAAAAGAAAGTTTACTGATAGCCCTCTATGCCTAATATGTCATGAAACTTCAGAAAATGTTGAACACCTATTTCTACACTACCCGTGGACTAGGCTTATCTGGTTTGGATCACATTTGCAATGGAATCTTGGTAATCAAGATTTTACTAGACTCGACCTATGGCTCTAGGACAGGATTTCCTTACTGTCTATTGATAAGGAGAATCAAGATCAGAATATGGCATTTCTTCTTACCTTGTGTTGGTACATCTAGAAATGTAGGAACCTTAAGCTCTTTGAAAACAAAAACCCCCTTCCAGAGCACACCTTAACACTGGCAATTAATTTTGCCTCTAAAGCTTGCAGTCAGTTGGAAATTTCTCCCCCCATTGAGTCCCAGATCTCTTTAAGACGGTCTCCCAACCAGAATTCAGCCTGGTCCCCGCCTCTTGAAGACTTTCTGAAGTGTAACGTTGATGCCAATTTTGACGCAAATAAGGACCTTTGCTCTATTGGAGTAGTTCTAAGAGATGAACGTGGGACTGTCCTCTCTGGCTCGGTGAAAATACATCCTGCTCTGTCACCGTTGCACGCTGAAGCTCTTGCTATGAAGGAGGCGCACATCTTGGTCACCAATTGTAATACCCGTTAATTTCAGAATATAATTCGCTTAAGAGTATTTTAGAATTTTACAACGTTACTTTAGTTATTTATTTTGGTCATATTTAATTTTCATATTTAATTGTTCTCTTTGAATATTATTTATGAAAATTGAGTTAAATGACTGGACTAAATATTTGCACAATGTGGGATATATTCTAAAAATGGTGAAATTCATGGAAAAGTGGTTTTAGAATGGTCAATTAGTCCATTTATTATAAATTGACTGGATGGGTTTGGATGTTGGGTTATGGATACCCATGAGTTATTGAATAACCCATTAGAAATATTTAATATAAAGTTTCAATAATACCCCCCTTATTTTTTTCTCACGATCGAAGCAGCTGAAGTGAATAGTAAATTCACTTTCTCTCGTTTCTTCACCCTCTTCTCAAATCCTTTCCTTGATCTTCAGAATTTCGATTATCTGTTCGGTTCAAAAGCTTTGTAAGGATTAAAGGTAAGCTTTAATCTCATTATTTTCCTTAAATTTCAGTTTATGTAGAAGATCAGAGGAGGTTTTGTTCTTAAAGATTTTGATGATAATTCATGAATCTTAGTAGTTTTAGAAGTTATATTTGAGTTATAATCGGTTAAAAGAGTTGAAATTCTGGTTTTGAAACAAGAAAGGGAAGGATGAAATTTTGAAAGATTTTTCTGCAAAAATTCGAGTTACTGTAGCGACCAGAGATTTCGGAAAAATTCTGGAAAATTTTCTTCGAGTACTGTAGCAGTACTGTAGTGTCGACAGTCAACGGTACTGTATCAGTCAACGTACTGTAGCGAACCGACACTGTAGCGAACCGTACTGTAGCAAACCGTACTGTAGCAAACCGTCACTGTAGCAATCAGAAAATTTTGCGTATTTTCGTGATTTTGTTTCCTTTCTTATGTTTCCTTGTAATATATTTTACTAGGAAATTTTCCTACACAAATTCTAGTGTGGAACAAGGTAAACTTGGACAAACATCAAGGTGAGTGAATAACCTTACTAAGCTGATTTGATATTACTAGTCAAAGTACAATATAAGTCTCATTTACAATATTATTGGGATAATAAGCAATTAATTTTTCATATGGGAGTATAAGATGATCGGTAGAAATAAGAGTATGTAGAAATTATTTTATTTCATGGCAATTGTACTATGTGATAAATTCTCTCTATCTTATTAATGAGTAAAGATCTACGGGATCTAATACATGAGTTTGAAAGGGTTAAAGTCTCATACTACTCAGTGCATATCTATGAAACCTATACCCGAGTTGAAGGGGTTAGAGTCCCATACTACTCGGCGTATATCTAAGAAATCTTATTCACGAGTTTGAAAGGGTTAGAGTCCCATACTACTCGGTGTATATCTATGAAATCTTATTCATGAGTTTGAAAGGGTTAAAGTCTCATACTACTCGATGTATAAGACAATTAATTATATGAGTAAATGTGGTATTTGTACTTTTGATATTTTATATAGTACAGTTTTTACTTACTGAGTTTTTAAATAAACTCACACTCCCTATGATTATTTTTTCAGATACAGAAAACAAAGAAGAAGAGAATCTGTTTGAAGATTAGAAGCCCCTTGGGATTATTCTCTATTTCTGTCTGGTGGGATACCAATACTTATTAATGTGGATACTAGAAACGCTCTGTACTTTCTATAGGTCTCCTAGGCTTGCGATGAGATAGAAATATCAGACTATGTATGTTTATATTTGCTTATCAGATGAATATAATTCTGTAGTGTGGAATGAATGATTAAGGTTGAATGTAAAACCTTACAAAATATATGTAAATGACGTATGTGTGAGAATTTTATTTAGTGAGTAGTATCTTTTCACATGTTCAATTTTTGGAATGTGACACCAATTTGGGAATTTCAAGTGTAATTTTCTAAACTGATAATCATGATCTATACACTATCTGCAAGAATCAACATATGCACTGGCAAGTGTATCCAATTGCAAAGGATATTGAGGTTCTAAAAAGGAAGATTAACATACCCATCTACTCATGGTGTAGAAGAGAGTCCAACGCTGCAGCTGATGAAGTAGCAAGGCTATGTAAGAATTTCAGTCTTCCCCGATACTGGACAAGTCTCCCGCCACAGTCCCTCCATCAGAAATTATTAAAAGATCGTGGCTCCGATGACCTTGCAACTCTGCCACTATCTGGTAATTTGTAGCAAACTCACCAATAATCATGATTCACTTTAAAATCTGGAATGATGTAACACTACTTGTGGTCATGATTATTGGTGGGTCACGGTATTATTGTTTGTATTACAGGTGTGTTGCCTGTCTTTTTCCTTATTTCTTATCTCTCCCAGCGTTGCAGATTAGAGCTTCTAGGGTCATTTCCTTCTGCCTTTGTTGGTTAATGGGCTTTTGTAGCCCATTTGATGTCCAATAGCTATTGCTAGTCGAACAAAAAAAAACAAGCGATGACTATTCATCTTCTGCATCTTCATCTTCAGTGCACCACCGATGGGGGCTGCCTCCTCCTCCTCCTCACGCTCTCTAACATATCTTCCTTTCCCCTCTATTTCATAGGAGTTTTGTCTCTTCCTTTATGAAATTTTTCCTCCTCCCCTTAGGTAGAGGTTTTTTTGAAAGATCTTTGGCAGTAAGAAGCTTCAAGAAGCTAATGGAGTTGTGCACCCCATGCCAGCGCCAAAAGGACCTCTAGGCTTCCTACACCTTACGCAGTTTTGAAGAAGAGTACCTCTATTTCCTGACCAAATTGCTTGCCATTGTCGTTCTCGCTCTGGTACTCGCGGTCTCCCTCATCTCCCACCCTCTATGCTCGTTTCCTCTTCTTTGCTCTGATCAAAGTTGACTGCTCCCCTTTGTTCTCTGGTCCCCAAAGCTGTAGTTTGGGATCTTAGGTAGTGAGGACCTGTTCTAGACAAGCAAGACCATGGGCCTCTGTTTTTTGCAAACCCGCCACCAGCTCTACGGCCCAAATCTATTTTTTTAAAAAAAAATTGCTAGAAGACTTGCTTTGTATTCTCTCTCTAGATAAGAGTATTGATATAGGGTATGTTACCTTTATTTTTTAATCTTCTAATATTGTCGTTTAGATCTAGATATTATTTTTAGGTTATTGCTCTAAATTATATATCTTTATCTCATAAGTTCAAACTTACGCTGTAATAGTCTATTTGTAGGTCCTGTTAAATCTTATGTATCTCTGACTTTGTGCCTTTTAATGGAAATTATTTCCATTTATCCAAAAAATATATATAAAACCAAAAACAATAATGAATAGTTTATACATATTTAAAAATTTATAATTCACTGTTGTCGTTTTTCTTCCAAAGCACATGTTTATGTATAATAAAACATTGGACTCTAAAGGTAAACTATTTGGATTTGATTTTTCAAATGCTTAAATTTAACTTGGCATATATTTATCAAATTAACGAATTTAAACACGTGAAACTTGTTTAGTTAAATAAGCAAATTAAGTGCATGTTTGGGACAGCGTCGGCGATGGTTTCAACCACGTTTCCACTACCCAAACGTGATTTGAAGAAAAAATGGGATGTTTGGGATGCTGGTGGAACAAACCGCGTTGAACAGTAAACTGAGTTTTAAGCTTTCAAACCATGGTAGCTTCAAAGTGACATTTTGTAGCTTTCTTGGTGCGTTAACGTGATTGGTAATGGTAGGAATATCTCATTTCCTCCTTTTCCTATGCTGCCCCTGCCACTCATCCATTGGAGTTGCCATATTTTGGAGGTTTGTGGTGCTCTATTCTTGGAGCCAAAAACAGAGGCGCGATGGAGAAGAAGACTTGAGGGAGAGATAGCTGGCTGTGAGGAAGCTCAATGTTTTTGGGCATTCAAGTAGCTGTCTTGTGGGCTTAGGGTGGAATTTCAGCCACAAAACTCAGCCCAAGCCGAGAGAGAGGATTTGGGATCAAAAACAGAGCAAGCCTCGGTTGCAAGTATTATTTTATACTTTCATCCTTTTCATGGGTAGTTTTTTTTATATAAACCAAGTCTAACTTAACCTAAGGTTTGAGGGGCTTATTGGAGGACCAAACTGAGGAAAAAAACCAGCAAAAATTTTCTGCAGTCGCATGGCAGGGACCAAAGTGAATAAGATCAAAAGTTTGTAGGAGTCGCTATAATTTTGGAACAAAATATATTTGTGACCTATGGACCTAGATGAAACTAAATGTGGTCTTAGAACATGAAAAAGATAAAGGAAAAACTGTTACCAAGGACCTAATTGAATAAATTTAAAAGTTTGTAGGAGTAGCTATAATTTTAGAAAAAAATATATTTGTAACCTATGGGCCTAGATAAAACTAAATGTGATTTTATAACTTGAAAAAGATAAAGGAAAAACTATTACCAAGGACCTAATTGAATAAATTTAAAAGTTTGTAGGAGTAGCTATAATTTTAGAACAAAATATATTTGTGACCTATGGGCCTAGATGAAACTAAATGTGGTTTTAGAACTTGAAAAAGATAAAGGAAAAACTATTACCAAGGATCTAATTGAATAAAATCAAAAGTTTGTAGGAGTGACTATAATTTTAGAACAAAATATATTTGTGACCTATGGATCTAGATGAAACTAAATGTGATCTTAGAGCATGAAAAAGATAAAGAAAAAATTAATACCAAGGACCTAAGTGAATAGTATGAGAAGTTGGAGCGAGAGAGTCAAATTTATGAAAATGTCCATATTTAATATTGAAATTTAGTTAAAGGTAAAATTAATTTAGTTAGAGGTAAAATTAATTTAATAAAAAAAAATATTTTGAAATTTAATTACAGATTTTTAATTTATTGTGAGAAATTACTGATTAATTAAATTTTTAATTAGTAATTACAAAATAAAAAATAAATTTATTAATTAAAAATGAGTAATTAGTTATTAATTTATAATATTAGACAAATAAATAAAAAATTAAGTTTTCTTTAAATAAATGACAATAAATAATAGTGATACATCAAAAAATTCAATAAAAAATTCATGCACTTTATGGTAATTATACATCCTGAAACCACGTTTGTAAATTAACATCCAAATATCATGTTCTACTCCAAACCAAATTTCATTATCTCAAACCACTTTTACTCAAATATCTCTCAAACATAAATCACATTTATTCAAACCTAATTTTCTCTAACCACGTTCAATCAAACTTAGTTTATTCTACCCACGTTTAACCCACCGGACTCCCAAACACGCCCTAAGTACATGTTTGGTAACACATTAAACTCCATTGTAACCACGTTAGCAAAATTTTAACCACGTTTTGCGTAAAAATGATATGTTTGGTATTGCGTTCAGTTTGTTCTTTAACCACGTTGGGTTTCCTGTCAACCGTGTTCAACCACTGCATCTTGAAGTCGCTTCCCCGGCAATTAAACCACGTTGAACTACCTGTGTTGCACCTTTTCCTGTACTGCCAATCTAGATTTAAATTTGTTGTTGTTTTGGTTTGATTAAGGCTTAATTGAGGTACAAAGGGGGGAAAAATAGAAAAACAAAGAAAAAAAAGAAGAAAGAATGATGAAAAATGTAGCAGAAATCGAGCTTCATACAGTCAACAATGGAGGATTTTACTTTGGTAAAAATTACATTTTTGAGCTTATTTTCTCCAAAATTTCACTTGGATCTCACAATTAAATTTTTTTATACATTTTAGTCCCTAAACTATTTGCAACGTGATCCCTTTGTCTCACTTTGCAATCGGATCCGGATTCTTTGTTCAGAATTTTGCCTGCTCAGTTTTTAGCAACGGTTTTTAAAACTTTCAGCAACAGTTTTGTTGTTGCTAAACTGTTGCTAAAGATTTTTAGCAACGGTAAAAACCGTTGCTAAAAACTCAAGCAGAGAGTCTGCACGCTTCCTAATCACTGTCCCTTTTATCCTGAGAATCATCGCCTCTCTAGAATTTTATATTTTATTCCAATAAATTTATATATTAATGTATCACATTAATTTTTAAATAATTATTAATATATATTAATCCAAAGATATAATCAAATAAGATATATAAATTTTATTTTATAAATAATTTATATTTAATTATATTAAAATATGAATTATAAAGAAAAAATTTAGCTAAGGACCTAAGTGAATAAACATAAAAGTTCATACGGTTGATTTAAACAAAGAAAAAAATATTATGAAATTAGGGACCTAAATGAAGTAACATAAGACTTTATATCAAGTAAAGGAAAAAAGAAAAATTATTATTAACATTTTAATTATAATTATATTTCATTCAATAAATAAATGGAAATAAATAATATTCATGCCCTTTCACCCAACCTAATAGAACATTAAAAAATGAAATATAAAATTTATGTCCTAGTAATTACATCTCCAAAACTACGTTTGCAAAATAAATCCAAACGTTATGTTTGCACTAAACCACGTTTACCTACCGATTTTTCAAACATAAATCACATTTACTAAAATCTATTCTGTCCAAATCACATTCACCTAACTTAACTTCTACAAACTACATTTCTCCATCGATTTATCTAACAGAACCTAAAGATTCTATTATAACTTGTTAAGATAATGGATGACTTGGTTTTTAGAAAAACTAATTTACTATTTTACATATTTATATATGAGTTTGTCAATAAATAATAAATAAATACAATATTTTTAATCATTTAAAAAACTACATTATTTATAAACACACGAGTTTGTACACACATACAAAATATAAAAATTTAATTTTTTTAATTAATTTTGCTAATGCAATTGATTCCTAATTACTTTTTTTTTGTAAAAGAGGAAATCATAAAATTAAAAACAAAATAATCCACATGGGATATCGAACATCATGTTCAAGACACAAAAAACAAAACATAAAGTAAAACAAACAAAAGCTAAGAGTTTGTTTGGTTTAAGTATTTTATATTTTCATTTTCATTGAAAATAAAAAATGAGGTTAAAAATGTGTTTAGTTGAGTTTAATGAAAAATTTTCTTAAAAATATTTATTAAAATAGGCCTAAATATAAAAATACTAAAAAAATATTTTCAGTATTTTAAAAAATAAAAAATAAAAATAAAAATAAAAAATATATTCACGAAACAAATAAACCCTAAGTGATTCATAGTACCACAACACGCATAAGTTAATAGCCAAAGACAGACAAAATAAAAGTTTGCAGAGGACAAAAATAGTTATTTGAAGGAGACACAAACATGGCCTTTTCATAGACGATGTAAAAAGGAAGTCTGCACAATTGTTTTACTGTCTAGCCACATGTGTAATCTTGACATTAGTAGACGTATAAAGTTGAAACCTACAATTAGAGATGAGATAATTCAAAGGATGTGAGGTAGTTTGTTGCCATTGATAATTTAGATACATTAGTAGACGTATAAAGTTGAAACCTACAATTAGAGATGAGATAATTCAAAGGATGTGAGGTAGTTTGTTGCCATTGATAATTTAGATGAGATTAGATTCAATGTTACAATTAAAACTAATTAAAAAGATATGAGATAAAATTAATACAATTTAAAGTTATATAACGAAATTGAAACTTGAGCAAAAGTTTATGGACAAAAACAATACTTTTGCCAATTTTAAATTATAAAAATCAAATAAAAAACTATGTAAGATTATGAGGACTAAAATTTAAATATAGATAGGTGGAATCCTTTAACATTTAGGGGTATTCAAAATTAGTACTGTCAATTTGGCCCGTGGCTTGCATGCCAGCCTGAAACTGCCTGTAAATAGACGGTATTGAGTTGAGAAAAATAGGCCCATTTAATAAATGGTCTAAATGGGCAGGCCTTTTTTTTTGTTATAGTTTTTTTTAAAAAATATATTATTTAGTATAAATAATCTCACTTTGTCACATTTATATATATTTTATAATCTTATATTCAATAAATATAGTAAATTTAGATATGAAAACTTTCGTAATTTTTTTAAAATAAATATAGAATTTTCAAATTTTAATATAATATAGTTAATTTTGAAAGAAAATATGAAAAATTAAAGTTATTGGTTATTTAAAAATATTAAAGTAGTAATATTTTATATATATAAATTATATTTTAATAAAAAAAAAATTATTGAATTTTTTACTAAAAAAATTCTAATTCTATTATTTTAATATTAAAAAAGTGGCTAGCGGGCATAAACGGACCGTTTAGTACTTAACCCATCACGGGCCGATCAGTTTAATAGTATTATTCAAAACCAAAACAAATCGATTAAACTAAACTAAACCAAATTAAAATATTTATTAAAAAAAGAGGTTCAAATTGATTTTTGAAATATGAATTTTAATTAGTTCGATTCAGTTTTTGTTTTGATTTGGTTCGGTTAAGATCGAATCGAACCAAACCGAACCAAATTTATATTAAAAATACTATATTTATATTTATAAATGTATATATAATATTATATTTATCAAATATCTTTTGTAAATAAATAAGTATCATTTTTTGTTATTTATTTTATTATTTTACAAATTTTGCCTTCAAAATTTGAATCTATATGTTTTATAGCATCTACAGTGGTGATTCTTAAGATGTTCTTAAATTTAAGAACAAGTTCTTATTTCGGTTCACCACTCTAGTTTGTCATGCTGACTGCCACACGTAAGAAATGTTCTTATATAAAAATCAGTTCTTATACAAAAAAGTAATAATAAAATAATCAATTCACACTAAATGTTAATGGAGAGTAATAAATGCTAAAGTAGTGAATAGTTGATTGTAAGATTCATTTGTGGGTTTTTAAGAGGTTCACCACTAAAGTTGAAAGTTGTTTAAAGTAGTGGGAGTTACTTAAACTGATGTGATACTGTGGGATGCATAATAAGAACCTAAATGAGATTCACTACTGTAGATGCTCTTAGTTATTTCTTTGCAAACAGTAAAAAAAATTATAATACTAATCTATTTATAATACTAAAAATTAATATTTGACCAATTTTTGTTTTAACATTTGAAATATTGACTATGAAGACAATTGCTTATAATATTATGGTATTGCAAAAAAAAAAAAACAAAATCGTTCAAAATTGAATCATACCGAAATCGGCAAACAAAAAATGAACCAAACCATCCAAAAATTAAAACAAAATAGGTTCACAATTTTACAAAATTAATAAATTTAATTTGTTTTGATTTGGGCTCAAAATTAAAACCAACAGAATATATGAATATCCTTAACATCCAAGCATGATGGAGGGTATCGAATAAAATAGATGAGATATTCCAATGGGAAGGGTTGAGTAAAAGGGAGTAGCTGGCAGAAATATTAAACTCAAAGATATTTGATATATTGGCAAAATATAGAATATTTAAATTTAGAATGTTAAATTAAAAAGTTCAAAGGTATGAAAGTATTCAAAATGTTTGTGAAGTGAAAACTATTGGCACTACTATGTGTTTCTGTGATTAATTATATAGGAATTGAGAGGTTCAATAAAAAATTAATTAGTACTAATATAAAGTTTTATGAAGTTAAAATGAGATTAAATGTTATCTGGATTATTAAATGAGTCGATTGGACCCAATATCTAACCTCTTGTAGTTGAATTGGGTTAAGATAACATAAGATCATGAGTTGAAAATTTTGGTCCAATTCAACTCATAAAGCCTCTTGAATTGGGTTGGACTAACTATTACTATAACCAATAAAATTTATAAGTATTAATCTTAAAAAATATATTAGCCGTAAGTTTGGTATATCTTACAAATTTTAAGGGAAAGAGAAAGGAAATATGAAAGGAAAAAAAGGTATGAAAATGAGAATGAAAAAAAAGTGTTTAGCATGATAATGACAACTAATAAAAAATAATACTTTACTTGGTTTGGTATAAAATTTAAGAAATAAATGAAAGAATTTAAGATGTAATTTATCAAAATATTCCTACCACATTGACCACAAAATTGGAAAGGAGGGGCAAAATTGTTTAAAAATTTATATTGTTAGGTAAAGAGGACGACTTTGGATCACTTACTTGGCGTAAAACCAAGCAAGCTACTTAACACATGATGATTATTGAATCCAGATGATCAATGATCATCGTATTGGGTAGGGGCCCTTGAATCAAGCGAAGACAACGTGAGCGGTGTGAGCGAACGGTAACCATTGATCACTAAAATTCACCAATCATCGTGCGCCAAGCAGTCGATTTGAATTCAAAGAGGACACTTCCATCTCTTAACCTATGTAAACAAAGAGCGAGAGGGTGGGGGTCATTGGATTGTGTGAAGAGAGAGCTGGCGGCGTGAGCGCGCAATGGTCATTAATCACCTTAATCTAAGCACCAAAAAAAATCAAGCAAGCAATCCAAATTCAAAGAAGACACTTCTATCTATTAACATATGTAAAGGCCCGTGCTACAATCTTTTTGCCTATACCTTCCCTCCTAAACTCATTTTCACAATAAAAACTACATACCAAACACATATCAAATGCATGAACGGATTCAAAAATTTTAGTCAGTGGGGACAAGAAATAATTTATAAATATTTTTACTAAAACAGTATTATAAATATGCATAGGCCATAAAAATAATATAAAATACACAAGATATAACGTGATTTAATTTCAATGTGGGAGCAACATTTAAATTTTTGTGGGATAAATTTTTTTTACCATATATTCTAATTCAAAAAAAAATTTCTTGTGAGGGCAATTGCTGCCACATTAGTCCATGAAGATCCGTCCTTCATCACATGCATTCGGTTTACAATATATAAGCATTTTTGTATGTATCATGTATATAAAATATATCAGATGCTTTAAATATATTAAAGGATTTTGCCATGAATAACTTAATTTCTTGAAAATCTTATAAAAATTACATAATAGCATCCCAACTCTTGAACCAGATCATTTTCTGCTGTTTCACTTTTTTTTTTTATATATATAAAGTAGATTCTAAAAGAACATCATCAGGAGAAATGCTCTATAAAGAAGGAAGAGGAACAAAACAAAAAACAAAAAACAAAAAAAGATGTGAGGGGCACCAACTATGAGATTCTAATGATTTTTCTCTTATTATTATTTTACTACACATATATTATCGGAAGAAAAAAAAATAATTTTATGATCTATTAGTATATTCTACTTAATATATAAATATATTCCTTATGTGAACAAACATCCAAACTCATATATATATATATATATATATATATAAGATTATTATATTTTATGGATGATAATATCTTGGTATTTTATAAATTTAATACGAGTAAATATTATCTTAATTAATAGTATTTATTTGTTATTTATTAATTTTTACAGTGAACTTTTGATTATAAATGTTGTTTTATATCATTTGACATCAAATCTTATTTTTAATTAAAATTGTAAATATATATATATATATATATATATATATATATATATTGTAATGACCATATCAATTAGCTTTTCATGCATGAGTTCAGATCATGCACACATTAAGCTATGTATGATCTAGTACCGAGTAATTTGGTTAATTTACAAATTCAATTTTGCATACATCTTTTTCTTTTTTAAAGAAATAGGAATACCTCTTTCAATTATAACCTATTTATAAATACCCCAAAAGTATAAAAATTAATAAAATAGCCCGCTTCAAATATAACTTATTTACAAATACTTCCTTGAGCTAGAAACCCCCTTACACTTTCTTATATTTGCATTTAAATGTTTATGCTCACTTTAAATTAACATAATTTTCACTTCAATGACTTGGTACGAACTTAGAAATAACATCTAAACAAATTTTGTTCATAAAAAAAAAAACCCTACTTTTCCATATGAATCATATCTTCAACCGTCACTATTTTTTTTTATGAATTAACTGTTCACATATATTATTTCCGAGCCAACAAAATTACACTAATTAATCATATATGAAGTTTGGTATGAAAATTCTATCAACTCCATTAACAAAAAAAAAGACAAAATAAAGTTAAATGCAAATATAACGGAGGGAGTATTTGCCAGAGTTTATAATTTGTAATGATGCATTTAGTAATGGATTATATATATAATTTTAAAAGGATTATTTTCATATTCTCTCTTTTTTTTAAATATATTAAAAGGATTACTTTTTTAAATATGCATATGCATAATGTACTAGATAATGTACTAGAGGAACCCTAATCATAAATAAGTATTATTATTTTGTGTAGAATAAAAGAAACGAAGTTGGTTTGCTCAAAACACATTAGACTTAAATAATATGTAGACTAGAAGAAAAATTAAATTTAATGACAAATTAAAATTTGTCACTAATTCTGTCATTTATAATGGATTTTAGTGACAAACTTCAATCTGTCATTAATTTAGTAAAACTTTAGAATTTAGTGATGAATTTTGGATTAGAATTCGTCACTAAATAGTGATAGATTTTAATCTATCATTAATTTTTATCACAAAATGTAAAATTTAGTGACGGACCAAATCCGTCACTAAATTTGGTCACTAATTTAGTCATGAATTTGTTCTATCACTAATTTTCTAATTTTTTGACAAATTTTTTATCACTAATTCAGTGACAAATTCTTTCCATCACAAAATTTTGTTTTTGTGACAAATTTATGATATAAATTTCTATCACAAATCTACCAGTATATCACTAAATTTGTCAAATTAATATATATATATATATATATATATATATATATATATATATATATATATATATTAATTTGTTAAAATTAAATGTTTATTTCAACTAGATCAGTGATAAAAAAGTTAGCAATTGACTCCTCCTAACTATCAATCAATCTACTGGTTGCTGACAATAATTAGTGACTGATTTTTTCGTCATCAAAATCATTTTGTCTTATTGTGGTATAAGCTTAGGCATAAATTGGATACCCTAGCTAGTTATCTATCTATACAGATTTTTTTTTCTTTTTTTAATTTTACAATATAGGCACTCTCCTTGGTTTTCACACTAATATAGTGAAGAGTATATACGCACAAAATCACAGCAAATCCCATTAGCTGGACAAGAAATACAATAAAAAAAAAATTTTTTGGCTGTAATCAATCGAAATATGGATGAATTCGGATACACAAATCCTAAATGCATCTTCTTTATTAATAAGAATAAATAACTAAATAAAGTTGGAAAGCTTTTATAGAAAGCTCTCAGTGTTGTACAAGATTATATATGCTCTTTTTAAAGAATATGAATCCTGAAATAGAGCAAGAATCGTTAATATAATAGTCCCATAACAAAGTGCTTTGAGTTTAGGTTCTTATTCTTCAATCATTTACTTAAAAGTTGCACTCAGAAACGCCATTCATATCATTATAGTTTCTAAGATATATGCATGAGAGAGATAGCCTAGGAAGGCTCTTTCATAAGTTTGTTATGATTCTACAACCACTATCTAGCACTGTCAATTGAGAATGTGCAGCAAATTTGAATTCACTGATTTAGGCATGTTTAACCTGCACGTTAAACATATGAGAACTGTAGACTAGGTTACTTTTTTTAAAATTGATTTATAATATATAAGTATAGATGTTTATATACTTATTTATTTAAAATTAAATTGATTTATCATATATAAATATAGATGTTTATATATTTATTTATTTGTAATAGATTTATTTATTTATATTTTGTAAACAAAATCAAATAAAGAATATACAAAATATCAATAATTTATTTTTATTTTAAAAAACTAAGTAAAAAAATAAATATCTATCTAAGTAAAATATAGTTTAGACATATTAAAAATAATATTTATTTATATTTAAATAAAAAAATTAAAAAAAATTAGAACAATTTTTTTAAAAGATAAAAATTATACTTAGCCAATGAGCTAGCCTGTTAACCCCGGGCCAAGTATAAGGGGCTTGGAAATCATTTCTTAAATCTGTTTATAAAGGGAGCATCGCAACCTAGCCTATCACGAGATTAGACTGACCTATTTGTTAGTATTACTAGTAACTAGGAATCTTATATACATACATACATACATATATATATATATATATATATATATATATATATATATATATATATATATATATATATATATCTCGAAGGTTTTGAATGATAAACACCACATTTAAAAGATCACGTGAATTCCTATTGGAGCAATAGTGGAATCTGTGACATATTTGGATCAATTAATTTTTGAGTTTTACTTTAAAGATTTATTATTTCATATTTTAATTTTTAAGAAATTAATAAAATTAAAACCTCCATCTTAAACGAAAGTAATCAATGAGAAAATAGTTTATAGAGTACTAATCAACTTGAAAGTTTAAAATATTACATTAAAGGTATTCTATTAAGTCTGAATTGATTTGAATGAATAAATAAAATAATTTGAATTGATTTAAATAAATTAATAAATTAAGTAAATTAATAAATTTGATAAATTAATGATATCGCATAATATTAATTATTTGATTTGAATTGATTGAAATGATCTGAATTAAATTTTTCATAAAATTACTTTTTTCTAAATTACGGTACTTTGACTTTATCTCTTTCGATTCATATATGGGTAAATTTCTTAATGTGTCTAATATTATACTAATTAATATTCTTTAATGTTAGTTTTATGTTTATTGTTTTTCCAAATTTATTCAATTCGTCAAGGTACTATAAATAATTAATAAGATATTATATAAAATTAATAATATAAATAATAATATAATTAATCATATAATTAATTAATTAATTAATTAATTAATATAATATAAAATATCATTTGTTATCAATTAACACGATATTATTTAACTTTATCTAAATTACGGTGTTTTAACTTTGTCTCTTATGCTAATAACTATATGTTTGTTGTCAATTAATTCTTATTGTTTTTATAAATTACAAGAAAATTTAAAATTGTGAATTATCAATGTATCACATGGGTCACAATATTAGTTAGTACTAATATAAAGTTTTATGAAGTTAAAATGAGATTAAATGTTATCAGGATTATTAAATGGGTCGACTGGATTCAATATCTAACATATTTTAGTTGAATTGGGTTAAGCGAACATAAGATCATAAGTTGAAAATTTTGGTTTAATTTAACTCATCAAGCCTCTTGAATTGGGTTGGACTAACTATTACTATAACGAATAAAATTTATAAGTATTAATCTTAAAAAATATATTAGCCGTAAGTTTGGTATATGTTACAAATTTAAGTGAAAGAGAAAGGAAATATTAAAGGAAAAAAGGTATGAATATGAGAATGAAAAAAAAGTGTTTAGCATGATAATGAAAAATAATAAAAAATAATAATTTATTTTGTTTGGTATGAAATTTAAAAAGAAAAAAAAATGAAAGAATTTAGAATGTAATTTATCAAAATATTCCTACAACATTGACCACAAAATTGGAAACGAGGGGCAAAATTATCCATAAATTTATATTGTTGGGTAAAGAAGACGATTTTGGATCATCTACTTGGCGTAAAGGCAAGCAGGCTGTTTAAAGATCAGGATCAACTCTAGGCATTTGAAGGCTCTAGTCCTTTGTTAGTCACAGTTTTATTTATTTAGCTACGGTTAAAACAGTGGTTAAATGTAAATTTTAGCCACGGTTAAAACTGTTGCTAACAAAGAGTTAGAGCTTCCAAATGGTTAGAGCTGATCCATTTTCGGCTGTTTAACACATGATGGTTGTTGAATTTAGATGATCAATGATCATCGCATTAGGTGGAAGCCCTTGAATCATGCGAAGAGAGAGTGAGCAGTGTGAGCGAATGATGATCGTTGATCACTCAAATTTACCAATCATTGCATGCCAAGCAAGCGATTTGGATTTAAAGAGGACACTTCCATCTCTTAACCTATGTAAAGAGAGAGCAGGAGAATGGAGGTCATTGGATCGTGCGAAGAGAGAGCTGGCGGCGTAATCATACAATGGTCGTTAATTATTTGAATCTAACAGCTATTATGCGCCAAATAGTTTGCTTGATGTTTTACACCATGCAAACAATCCAAATTCAAAGAGAACACTTCTATCTCTTAACCTATGTAAAGGGTCATGCTATAATCTTTTTGCCTATGTCTTCCCTTCGAAACTCATTTCCACAATAAAAACTACATACCAAACACATATCACATGCATTCAGTTTACAGTATATAAGCATTTTTGTATGTATCATGTATATAAAAATATATTAGATGCTTTAAATATATTACAGGATTTTGTGATAAATAACTTAATTTCTTGAAAATCGTATAAAAATTACAGAATAGCATCCCAACTCTTGAACCAAATTGTTTTCTGCGGTTTCACTTTTTTTTTTAATGTATATAAAGTAGATTCTAAAAGAACATCATCAGGAGAAATGCTCTATAAAGAAGGAATAGGAAAAAAACAAAAAACAAAAAAAGATGTGAGGGACACCAACTATGAGATTCTAATGATTTTTGTCTTATTATTTTTTTACTACGCATATATTATCGGAAGAAAAAAAATTAATTTTATAACTTATAAGTATATTCTACTTAATATATAAATATATTCGTTATGTGATCAAATATCCAAACTCATATGTGTGTGTATATATATATATCATTGTTGTAAAAACTAAATCGGATTGGTTAGTTCAATCGGTTGGGTTAGGAATCAGTACAGAATAATCCCTAAAATCGATGAGTAATTAAACTGGCCAATAACAATAAAAAATCAACGCTAAAATGAATCGGCTCACTTTTTTTTTTTTGCTTTTAAAATTTTACATATTTTATAATCAGGAAATGAATAAATTAATATTACATAGCAACTAATT
The DNA here is from genome assembly GCA_037074585.1 of Biancaea sappan. Taxonomy (NCBI): domain Eukaryota; kingdom Viridiplantae; phylum Streptophyta; class Magnoliopsida; order Fabales; family Fabaceae; genus Biancaea; species Biancaea sappan. The sequence continues at coordinate 50,636,246 of CM073500.1, read as the reverse complement.
TTAATTGCTATGTCAATATCTTAGTATTTTGTGTATTTGATATGAGTAATTTGATGTGAGGGGCACCAAGGATGAGATTCTAATGATTTCCTCCTATTATTTTTTTACTACCCATATATTATCGTAAAAAAAGATTTAATTTTATAACTTACTAGTATAACCTACTTAATATATAAATATATTAATTATGTGAACAAACATCCAAATTCATATGTATATATATATATATATATATATATATATATATATATATATATATATATATATATATATATATATATATATATATATTGTTGTAAGAATTGGACCAAACCAGCTAATTCAATCGATTGGATCAAAAATTGGTTCAGAATAACTTCTAAAACTATGAATTGATTAAACCGGCCAATAACTGGTCAAAAATTGATGCTATATGAATTGGTTCACTTTTTATTTTTCAAAATGTCGGTTATTCTATAATTAGGTAATGAAGAAATTAATATTACATATCAATAAATTTTAGTAGATATGGTAACATTTTGGTATTTTATAGATTTGATATAAGTCAATATTATCTTGATTAATAATATTTACTTGTTATTTGATTAATTTTTGTTGTGGACTTTTGATTATTAATGTTGTTTTATGCCATTTGACATCAAATTTTATTTTTAATTAAATTTGTAATATATATATATATATATTGTAATGACCATATCAATTAGCTTTTCATGCATGAGTTCAGATCATGCACACATTAAGCTATGTATGATCTATAACTTATTTGCAAATACTTCCTTGAGCTAGAAACCCCCCTTACACTTTCTTATATTTGCATTTAAATGTATATGCTCACTTTAAATTAACATAGTTAACACCTAAACAAATTCTGTTTAAAAAAAAAAAACTACTTTTCCATATGAATCATGTCTTCAACCGTCACTAGTTTTTTTATTGGATGAATTAACTGTTCACATATATTATTTCCGAGCCAACATAATTACACTAATTAATCATATGTGAAATTTGGTATGAAAATTCTATCAACTCCATTAACCCAAAAAAAAAGACAAAAGAAAGTTAAATGCAAATATAACCGAGGGAGTATTTGCCAGAGTTTATAATTTGTAATGATGTATTTAGTAATGGATTATATATATAATTTTAAAAGGATTATTTTCAAATTTTTCTCTTTTTTTTTAAATATGCATATTCATAATGTACTAGAGGAACCCCAATCATAAATAAATATTATTATTTTGTGTAGAATAAAAGAAACAAAGTTGGTTTGTTCAAAACACATTAGACTTAGATTATATGTAGACTACTAAAAAAATTAAATTTAATGACAAATTAAAATTTGTCACTAATTCTATCATTTTGTAACAGATTTCAATTCGTCATTAATTTAGTGAAATTTTAGAATTTAGTGACAGATTTTAAATTATAATCCGTAACTAAATAGTGATAGATTTCAATCAGCCACTAATTTTTATCATAAAATGTAAAATTTAGTAACGGGAAAAATTCGTCACTAATTTAATAATGAATTTGTTCTAGAACTAATTTTCTAATTTTGCGACAAATTTTTAATCACTAATTTAGTGATAGATTCTTTTGTCACTATATCACTAAATTTGTCAAAATAACATATATATATATATATAACTAGATCAATGGTAAAAAAGTTAGCAATTGGCTCCTCCTAACTGTCAGTCAGTCTACTGGTTGTCGACAATAATTAATGACGAATTTTTTCGTCATCAAAATCATTTTTTCTTATTGTGGTATAAGCTTAGTGCGGGGATCCACTGCACATTTGTAGAGATGCACAGCAGATTAGTAACAGTTTTAACACTTGCTACACTGTTAAAATCGTTGCTAAAAAATAAAAACCGTTGCTAAAACGGTTGTTAAAACTATTTTTAGCAACGGTTTGCACATCTGCACATCTTTAAGAATGCGTAACGGATCCGTTCTCATAAGCTTAGGCATAAATTGGATACCCTAGCTAGTTATTCATCTATACATATTTTTTATTTCTTTTTTTAATTTTACAATATAGGCACTCTCACTGGTTATCACACTAATATAATAAGAGAGTATATATGCACAAAATCACAGCAAATCCCATTAGCTGGACAAGAAATACAATGAAAGAAACTTTTTTTTTTTTGGCTGTAATCAATCGAAATATGGATGATATTGACTTGCACATTTAACGGACATAAAGTGAGGATTCGGATGCACAAATCCTAAATGCATCTTCTTTATAAATAAGAATAAATAACTAAATAAAGTTGGAAAGCTTTTATAGAAGGCTCTGAGTGCTGTACAAGATTATATATGCTCTTTTTAAAGAATATGAATCCCTGAAAGAGAGCAAGAACCGTTAATATAATAGTAGTACCATAAAAAAGTGCTTTGAGTTTGGGTTCTTATTCTTCAATCATTTACTTAAAAGTTGCACTCAGAAGCGCCATTCATATCATTAAAGTTTCTAAGATATATGCATGAGAGAGACAGCCTAGGAGGGCTCTTTCATAAGTTTGTTATAATTCTACAACCACTACCTACCACTGTCAATTTGGTTTGGGCAGCGAATTTGGATTGATGAGACCCGTAGATTAGGTTATTTTTTTTAAAAAAAAATTGATTTATAATATATAAATATAGATGTTTATATACTTATTTATTTATAATTAAATTGATTCATCATATATATAAATATAGATGTTTATTATTTATTTATTTGTAATTAAATCTGTAGAGTTCTCAGATTTCTGTAGTAAAATGAGCAAATTATATTAAATGGTAAAGTAATAAATTTATTTACCTATTTCTTTTCTATTGTACAATCTTTTCTATTGCACACCAAACAAATTTTTTTTATTTTTCTTTTCTATTTTTCATTCTCTTTTTGTTTCTATTTTGTATTAACCAACCCATTTGATAATGGATTAGGTTTGTCCCTGATTATTTTTGTTTCTAATATTTATTCAAATTATATTTGAATTTTTTTGTCCATTTTTTAGTTTGAGACGAATTGTATTTGTCTCAAAATTCATCTTTGATTTGAAACGGAATATATTTAGCCATGATTTGAGGCATAATACTTTGTCGTTTATGATATGCTAAATTTGCTTGATACAAAATTTTACTTTTGAGATGAAACAATCTATCTCTAATTTATACAGAATTTTTTTCCTTCTGAGTCGTTTTCTAAGCAATCAGCAGATTTTTCCTTAATCAAAGATGAAATTTTCCATTTATGATTCATAATTTTCTTGTTGTATCAGTTGCAATTTGACTATTAATCTTTAAACAAGTATCTCAATTAATTCAATGGCTAATTTGATTTTCTGGACCTTGAGTTTAACATATTTAAAATTATTCTTGTATGGAAACACATGAAACATTATATATACACTATATATAAGAATCTACTTTATTGCGAGATGAATTTGTAAACATTTAAAAATATGAATATATGCCAATTTAAAACAGAATGACTCAGCTGTTCTATGATTACGATAGAAGAATTAAGGTCTACATTTGTGGTCCTATAAAACTTATCCCCTTTTCCAGTATCTAATGCTCAACTAATAAACGAATATTTTGTAGGAACTTTTTTATTTTCACCTTTTCACAAAAATGATTGGATACATATGGTATATATTAATAGTTTTGAGGGAAAGAGAATAAGAGTGAGAATGATAATAAAAATCTTAAAATTATATTTGGTATGATACGAGAAGAAATAAAATGAACTGAATTTATTTTGTTTGGTATGAAGTTTAAAATAAAGTAAAGAAAATAATTTGATATGAATTTCTTAAATTGTCTCTTACTAAAAAAATTAAATATAAGATAAAAAAATAAAAACAACACTTCTCTAATTTATTTTGTTTGGTATGAAGTTTAAAATAAAGTAAAGAAAATAATTTGATATGAATTTCTTAAATTGTCTCTTACTAAAAAAATTAAATATAAGATAAGAAAAAAAATAAAAACAGCACTTCTCTCTCTCTCTCTCTCTCTCTCTCTCTCTCTCCCCCCTCTATAATCATCTTGTTCCATCTTCTCCTCCCCCTCCTAGCTCCTTCTTCTTCTTCTTCTTCTTCTTCTTCTTCTCTCTCTCTCTATCTCTCTGCCACTGCCTCATTCTCTTTCACACACTGAAGATAGTGACACAACAGACCCATACACTAGCAACCAACTCCCCCTCCTAGCTCCTTCTTCTTCTTCTTCTTCTTCTTCTTCTTCTTCTCTCTCTCTCTCTCTCTCTGCCACTACCTCATTCTCTTTCACACACTGACGATAGTGATACAACAGACCCATACACCAGCGACCAACACACAAAGGGGTTAAACTGAAATTTTAGGTAGTCACAAAAGAGCAAATTTGACATTTCATATCCAACCAATGGAATTAAATCTCATTCCTTCCATACTCTAATGGAATTCAACCATACAAAACGTAAGAGAAATGAATTCATATTATAACAACAAAATAGATACCAAACATGCATAATTAGTAAGCAAGAAATGAAATCTCTCTCCTTTAATGTCTACTAAACGAGGCTCTTATGTTTCAATATTGATGGGCATGTTTTTCTAGCTCACTTTTCTTCTTCGCGCGCACACACGCATATATATATATATATATTATCATGCTAATTATCATCCAAAAATAAAGAGTGACTTAAACAACAGTTAAAATTTAGATTAGTGTACCGATTGAAGCGTATTAGGAGTACTTTGAGTTCACATAAAATTACTTATTGAAATTAATTAATTAAGGGACAAGCTTTGTATGATAAATTACAGAGTTAGTCTAGAATGAGAATACTAGCAGGAAACGAAAGGCCATCCTCTTTTAGTGGTACCAAGCTATATAAGTTTCAAAACCAATTTTAACTCATGTAAAGAATTTTAAATATAAAAAATTAAAATATAATATAGAGTAATTCCAAAAAGAAAAAAAAACAGAGACCTACCGGAATAAACTGTTGTTTATGATTTCATGTACAATGTAACTTAATAAAAAAAACTCAATAGTAAAAATGTTTTGATTTAATTTTGAAAAAAATATTATTTTTCATTTCCAATGTTTACATCAAGTTTCAATTTCGTTCATAAAATTTTTTTTGTGTAAATTATATTTTATATATTTTATTTTTGTTTCAAATTTATCTTTTTTATGAACACCGTCTATTCCACTGATGAAAAATATTGACTGGGTGTTTAGTAAAAATTATAGATTTAAAATAAAAATGAAATATGTAGGACTCAAATCTACATTTTTTACATCTTCTAATGTTTTTGTTTTTACATTATTTATATCTTACATGTTTTGTTTTTATTTCAAATCTACATTTTTTTTACTGAAACCCTCTATTCCATTGGTGAAAAATGATGATTGAGTAAAAATGGTAGATTTGAAATAAAAATAAAATATGTATGACTCAAACCTACCATTTTTACACCCCTAATATTTTTTTGCATCAGTTATATCCTATATATTTTATTTTTTTTTATTTTAAATATACTATTTTACTAACTATCAAATCATTATTTTTTGTTAGTAGAATAGATAATGTTAGTAAAAATAATTTATTTAAAATAAATATAAAAATAAAAATATATAAAACATAACTGATAAATAAAAATATTAAAAATAAAATTAAAACTTAGCATTAGCGTTGGCATTAACAACGCAAAAGTAATTTTATTCCTCGAACTAATGTTTTAGAGAGCAATGGGGTTAGCACCGTACAGGGAGTACTGGAGGAGCTTAAGGAGGATTGCAGCCGTACACGTGTTTTCGTCAACGAGATCAGAAGGTCAGAGGAATGAGGTGGGTGGTAGGATGGGGAGGACGGTGGCGGCAATGATGGTAGAAGCAGGGGAGGTGGAGGTGAGGAGGGTGGTGAGGGGGGGGTCTATGAGGAGTGTGATGGAGAGTGTGTTTGGCAATGGGGATTATGATTATGGGGAGGTGGGGGACACTACTAGAAAAACCTTAATTAGAGATGAAAAATTTCCGTCGCAAATCCATCGCAAATTCCGTTGCTGATTTGAAATAATAATATAAGGAATCTGCGACGGATTCTATGACAGAAAATTTTCGTCACTGATTAAATTTCCGTTACTAATATTAGTGACAGAATTTTTCGTCGCTAAATTCTGTCACTTCCGTCACAAAGTATTTTTAGTTTTGTGACTAAAAATTCCATTGCTAAATTCCATCGCAAAAACTTTTTAATTTTGTGATGGAAAATTTCGTCACAAAGTATTTTTAGCTTTGCAACATTTTTAGTTTTGCGACAAAAAATTCCGTTGCAACAAATTTTTATTTTTGCAATGGAAAATTTTGTTGCAAAATTTCATCACAAACATTTCTCTTCTCTCATTCTTTTTTACATTTCTCCCCCAACTGTCAAATTACTTGAACAAGATAAATATTAATAAAATAAATTTACGCGAGTTTTTACAAACTGTAAAAGAAAATGAAAGTTATATCTCTTAAAAATTAAGTTTCATTTTAAAATAAATTTTTAGAGTTTATTTTATTAATTTAATATTTATATAAAATTATCATTTTTATATATACTATATTTTTTTCTCTCATTCTCTTCTCTTAATTAGCCTTAGTCTCACTTCTCAATACTCACTCATAGCTGGTTTCATCTCAGCTCCGATCTCTTCTCCAGGCCTAGTAAGTTTTCCTCTCACGCATGGCTCTTCCCCTTCTTTGCATGGTATGATCACACTTACACACTTAACATCTAGCTCTAGCATCTCACACACACGCGCGCGCGCGCACACACACACACACTCGCACGCAAAGGAGAGACTCGCACAAATTGGTGCCTTCAGACATCCATGATAATTGAGCTCTAGTGCATGAATTATGGAACAAGGGCGTCCTTAACCGTTGTTGTGATTGGTGGCGTGCATAGAGAGAATTGCGACCTTGATGACATGAATCAACCATCGATTGGATTTGAAAAGAGAAATTTAAGCTGAAAAATATAAAATGACATAAAAATTCATGTATTTGGTAATCTTAAAATAATACAAAATAAAAATATTATTTTTTAATTAAATTAATTTAAATTATTATATATATTATATTTTTTATTTATAAAAATATAATATATATACTATAATATATATATATATATACATATATATGATTTTATATTTTATAATATATATATAACGAGGAGGAGAGAAGACATATTATTTTTTAATTAAATTAATTTAAATTATTATCTATATAAAATTAATTATAGTATATATAATTTATTATATTTTATACTGTATAAAAAATTAAAAGTATAATAATATAAATTATTTTAAAATTTATTTAACTAGTGTGGAGGTTTCTAATTAGTGAAAAGATAAGATAAGAAATAATGGGATAAATTTGGGAAAGATTAGGATTTTTAATAAAAATCAAACAAGGATCTAAGTGAAATGTAAGAGATAAGACTTCCATATCCCATTCTTAAGAACCAATGTGAATTTTTATTTAAGAGGTTTAAAGATTTTAATTTAAAAAAATAAAAAGAAAAGGTACAAAGACCACACTGAATTGTTGTTTTAACAGGGAGTGGATCTTAGAATTTAATCAAGAATGGGCTTATGTGGCACATGTTTATTGGTACACATGTATCCTTTTTTTTTGCCTTTCTTTCTTTCTTTTCACCATAATATTTTTATATTCATAAAACCAATAGATAATTTTTTAATTACCTTTCATTAAATTCTTATTTTTAAATAAAATGAAAAAATAAATATATGAAGGACTTAAATAAAAAAATAAAATTGATTCTACAATCAATAATTTATAAGCTAATTACAAATTTTTAATTCTTATTTTATTAGTCAATTTTTAATAAGATTATTATTTTTACTAATAATTACATACTGTAGATAAAAATGAAAATTATAGATCCTAAAAATTAAGTTTTATTTTAAAATAAATTTTGAGATTTTATTTTATTAATTTAATATTTATATAAAATTATTATTTTTATATAAACTATTTTTTTCCCATTCTTTTCTCAACGAAAGAATTAACAGAAAATAATGATAATAAATTGTTAGAGACATATTTGAAACCCTTAGATGAAGTAAAGCTCTTGGATTTATTGGGAGAAATAGGACATGAGAGAAATAAAAATATTTTTTAGACCTTAAGGGTGATTGAGAATATATATATATATACAAATTCACCAGGGATTTAAGTGAAAAGATAATTTAAGAACAAGTTGTTTTATGAAAATTAAACTAAAAGTGGACATGTGGCTCTAGGAGAGCCACACACGTGTCCCCAATCCTCCAATTAGAATTCTTTTTTTTTTTCTTAGGCTTCTTGAAGAAGGAACTGACTCTTCTTCTTTGAAGAAGTCATATCCTCTGTATTCAACCCGTCCTGTAGCTGTGAGTAAGGGGCACAACCGACCACCACGGTCTTCACCATCTTTTGGTCAAAATCTCACCGGTGGCCACCACCCATTTCCTTCTTCCTCTATTTTTCCTTCCCACACGAGAATCAAAGCTAACTGAGGGTGACTGAGACGAGATGCAAATGTGCGAATATGTGAGTATCATTCTTCATCAATCACCACCCTTGGCCGAGTTGCCGACATCATTTGGATGGGTTTTCGCTGGTGATTGGCCACACTATCGGCCACCTCGTCTTGCTCAATGGTAAGGCCTCCATCTTCTTTTTTTCCCTCATTTCCTCCACCCAGACATCCTCTCCCCCTTTTTACGAACCATAAATTTTCTAATTATTTAATTATTTTTTTAATTACCTTTCATTAAATTCCTATTTTTAAATAAAATAGAATAATTTTTCTCTAAAAATAAATTTTTATTCTTATAATTTTAATTTTTTTGATTAACTTTTGTCTTTAGTTATTTCATCTTTTAAAATTATTTTAATTTTTCTAAAATTTTTCCTCCTTTTTTTTCTTCCTTCCCATTCTTTTACTCATTTCCCCCTAATTTTTCTAAAATTTTCATTTCTTTTTTTTCTCCCCTCCCATTCTTTTCATTCCCACTCTAAACTTAATTTTGCAATCAATGATTTATAAGATAACTACAAATTTTTACTAAAATCATTATCTTTACTAATAATTACAAACTATAGAGAAAAATGAAAATTATAAATCCTAAAAATTAAGTTTCATTTTAAAATAAATTTTTAGATTTTATTTTATCAATATAATATTTATATAAAATTATTTTAATATATACTATATATAAAAATATGTATATATCTAATATTTCAGACTTTATAAAGATTAAAAAAAAATTTCGGACTTCCCACTCACTCACACTCATTCAAATTTTCGGACTTTCCACTCCTACTCATTCAAATTTTGCAGACTTCCCACTCACTCACATCATTACTCCATCACAAGTGAGTGACCCAATTAGAACAAGGCACATGTCTTTCCTCTCATATGATGGTGTAGAAGCTGCTGAGAGAAATTGAGTGCAGGACATTTCTCTTCATCACTTTACTTCGGTCTTGTTTGTCTCTCATTTCGTCCCTCTCGTCTCATCGCTGTCGTTCTTGGATCTCCATCGTGCAGGCCATCGGAGGGGTGGCTCACGATCGCGACTTTGTCCCGCAATAGGTAAGCTAGTTTTCTTTTAGCTTTTCTTGTCTCTCTCTCTTCGTATGATAGTGTGTTCGACCGAAGGGATAACAACCTTCTCTTGAATCAGAAAAAATTTTGGGGCTTTAGACTGAGCTTTGAGGACAGAGAAGGATGGGCTGGTTAATTTTTTTTTTTTTAGCTCAAAGAATCAGGGAGAGTGAATCAACGAGAAATAGAGACGAAAGGTAAAGAATCGAACTCTAGTTGTTTTTTCTGCAGGTTTCAAATGGGATTCATATATCTGTAGTCAATTGTTTCATTGTTTTGAGTTATGGGGCCAAGATGTGTCATGGGTGAGATGAAAGAACTTCTGTTTTGGGTACATAAAAAGCTAGAGAAAGGCAAGTGGGAGGAACCGTATGTTGAATAGCTAATCACTGGGGCTTTTAGTAAACATATATATTTATATCACTTGGCTTAATTTAAAGATGTTGTAAAAATAGTTTTTCAAAGGTTTTGTATTTTAAAATATCTTTTTAATTTATTTATTTTATCTAAACAGAGACAAATTTAGTTGTTACGAAATTAACCTAGGTTAATATCAGAAAATTAAGAGCTTATAGTTTTAATTACATTGTTTTAAATTATTTTAATTATTTCAAAATTGCTCATTAATTTTTTTGTAATTGTCCATCAATTGCTCTTAATTTTATTTAAAATTTGTGTCTGCCTCATTATACTTTATCAGCTATAAAAGGAGGACTCATCCCCCTTATTTTTCACACTCACACAATAAATAGTTGTGCTTTTCTCTCTTCCCTCTATCAAACTCTTTGGGTTACGCTCTTCAAAATTTTTATTGTTCTGTAGCCTGAGAACCTTTTTCAGAAGAATCTGTTTAATTTTAGAAGGAGTTCTATAGACGTAGATTTTTAGATGTGGTGGCAGAATAAATTCCTTAAGGACAGTGTCTACTATAAAGAAGCAACTCAGATTAAATTGTGTTGGTATTTAGATTTTTTACAACAATCTTAAGGAATTTATGGAAACCAACGCTCCTGCTACTGCCGGGACTACTACTGACACAAAGGTAATATCATGTTATTTGTTTTGATATTACTATAAGGATGAAGTTTATGTAGGAATATTATTATAAATATTAATTATAAGATAATTATAATTAGTATTTTTATTGTTTTCGTTGGAATTTAAAGGTTGCCTTAATACACACACACACACATATATATATATATATATATATATATAAATGGTGATATATTAATCATTATTTCTCATGCATGGACATTGGAATCATAAATGAGTTGTTACAAATTTGATGATATTTCACATTAAATTGATTACACTTAATTTATTTAGAATCAATGTCATGATGACACGTGAGTTCTTTATATTGGTTAACGTTGGAATAAATTTATTTACAATCAAAGATCTTTATTATTGTTTTCATGGTGTCCAACGTATAGCTGTATATATATATAATGTATGAATTGGAGTAAAAAACATTTATATATTTTAAAAGGAACAATTAGTCTTACGTTGCAATTTTATGATGATATTATTTTATGATTGTGATTCATGGTGCTTTATGTGTTCATTCAATTGGTTTAAAACCGTGAGGCCATTGGTGTCTTTATATATGAGGTTTTGAGTAAGAGAAAGTAGAGAAGAATGAGTTTCGAAATTGCACCAAGGTTCTATGATCAATTTCAGTTTAAGGTGAGTTTAATTTCTTGCTAACTTGTTTTTGATTCAAACATTTGAGATAGTCATGGATGGCATAATTAACATTATATTTAAAAGCATGAGAAAGTAATAGCGTTTTATTACATATATGTTGAAGCACTCTGGTTGAATAATCAGAGCAACAATTTAATTTGTTAAATTAAATTTGTCAATATATATAAATATATATCTGTGCGTGTGACTTTATATATATCCTTTGGTCCTTTACAACATATTTATGTGCTGTAAGCGTGATATGTGTGTACGGGTGTATGTGTATATAACATACATAAATGTGTATAGTGTGTATTATATATATTAATATATGTGTATATGTGTCATATATGAGTCATATATATATGGGTTTGATATACATGGAAGAAGCTACTCGGCTTGGCAAGTACCATGCTTGCCAAGCAAGGCTTACCCCATTCTAATGAACTTTGCTAATATGGTGCTTGTCAAACAAAGGACCTATACCCGATATATATATGGTGTGTGCGCATATCAAAGTGTCTATTATAAATGTACATATAGATATATATATTGGATATATATATATATAAACATTGTCCCAATTTTTCGAGATCTGATATATATATCAGTAAGGGCATATGAATTTTATGTTATATATAGATATATATATGTATGAATATGTGTATGAGATTTTGAAATATATGATATGGAAGCTATGTGAAATTTAATCATGCTTTGGGAAAATGCATAAATTTCTTAGAGAATATATGTATAAATATATTTTGAACTTTGAGAAATTTCACATAAAGAGTCTCATATGAATATTATATTTTAGGTGAAAGAAATTGTGGATTTCTCGAAAATGGCACTATAACCATCAATGTGGAGGTTATAGAATTTTACAAATACCAAATGTTTTCATTTAAATTATTCACAGTGTTATTATTGTTAAACAATATTATAAATTACACTAGTCATTTCAGAACCAAACTTGTGGATTTGTGACCAAACTTGTGAACATTGACATATAAAATTTTTGGGTTAGTTTGGAAATCAAGAAAATTATTTTATTGGGATGACAATATACCGTCAATTTCCAAATTGTGAAAATTATTTCATTGAGATGATGATATGTCATATGTAAAAATTAAATTAAGCATTTTCAAATGCTAATTTTTTATGACTTTTTATTGTACAAAGAGGTGCAATAAATTTAAAAATGTTGGGCCAATTTGTAAATTGACAAAACTATCTTATTGAGATGATGATATGTCATAAGTAATAATTGAAGTAAGTATTTGCGAATGCTATTACAACATTTTTATTGTATAAAGAGGTGCAATAGCGTTGAGTTATTGGCCACAAAAATTTTGAGATTGTAAAGTTCCTAAATGATTATGTGTAATTACATTCTTATATCATATTATTATATGGTGAAAGAATATATATATATATATATATATATATATATATATATATATATATATGTATTATATGTTTGGGTGCCCGCCTATAATAAGTTGAGACTTTGTATGAGTTAATTGTGTACTAAAAGTACATATATATACAGTTGTGGTATCATACTCCTACAAATTTTAAAATATTTAAAAATATAGGGGTATTTTGCAAAGTTTATGTTACACGACTATAAGAAAAATAAATTAGTTTTAAAACCTAAGTTATTATGTTGTTAATATTTTCTCTTTGTGATTAGTGAAAATATTTTTTTTAATTAAAGATGGATGTGTATATATGTGGAAGAGATAGATGGTAAGGATGATTATTTGTCTGTATATGTGTGACGTAGATGTTACAAAAAGTCAAATATTCCTTTACGTTTAGTGTTAATACGAAAGACATGAGTGAAGTAAATGTGATTTTGGGATTAAAATCATAAGAAAAGGTGATGCTATTTTACTATTACAAGAATGTTATGTTCAAAAATGACTTAAAAGTTTGATCATCAAGATAACAAACTAGTGAAAAACTCCTTATGATTTTAACACTCAGTTAAGGAAAACAGAAGAGAGTCTCTGTTGTATTTAATAAACTTTACCTAGCCTGACATATCATGTGTTAAATGAGTGTCTATATATACACAATTCTAATAAAAGAGTTGAGAGGTATCATAATTTACGATATCATGTATAGTGAATTTCCCATTGTATCAGAAAAATATAATGATGTTAACTGAGTCTTTGATTCAGATAAGACAAAGTCCACTAGTTGTTAAAATCTCGTCCTTAGTGGTAGGGCGTTATTTTAAAGAGAGCAGTCATACAAATTTATAGGTTCATTATAAATCAGAGTTTAGTGCTTTGGAGTTGGTTGAAAATAAGACTAAGTGGTAGAAAAATTTCTTAGTAAATTTTTAGTTGGGTAAGAGCCCAATGATATCTGTGTCTATGTTTTGTGATTGCCAAGTGGCAATAGCCATTATAAAGAACAAACTTTCAATAGTAAGAGTAGACATTTGTGTTGAGACATTAAGTAATTGCTAAAAAAATGAAATTTGAAGTATATTGATCAATTTTGTAAAGTCAAAAATGAATTTGGCCAATTTACTGACTAAACATGCATGTAGGAAGGAAATTAGTCCTTCACACATCGAGAGGAATTGAACTTAAGCCAATATGAAATTAACAATAGTAGGAACTCAACCTTTGTGATTGGAGATCCCATGAATAAGGTTCATATGGATAATAACAAGTCATCTATTAATTCTGCTAGCATTGTTTTCTCAATCCATTTCATATGGTGTTAAATGTGAAAGTGCTAGAATGCATTGATTTGTGGTTTGAGTGTAAATTCTTTATGATCTTCATAGCCCTACATTAAGGGTGGTGTATTCATTGCAGATACACTTGATGAAGTCACCTATATAAGTGTGGAGTGGGGCCACTCCCATGAGATCGTGGTAAAGTCTCTAGAGCACTCATGAATTCCAAGCACGCGCACTGTCGAAATAACGCGCACAACGACGTTAATAGCAAAAACGTGGGGGGTGAGATGCGACTCTTAAGGTTACTATTTTACGACTAAGAGTATGTTAGTTTATAGAAGCTATATGCTTCACTGACTACTCTGTGAGATAAATCTTATCGGTTTAGATTTGGTTCATAGTCTAAAAAAAGACATTGGATTAATGCGTCTACACCCATATACGTAACCTAAAAGTTTTTTTAAATATTTTTTGAAATATGTGGGGGATTGTTGTGAAAATAGCTTTTCAAAGGTTTTGTATTTCAAAATATCTTTTTAATTTATTTATTTTACCTGAACAGAGGCAAATTTAGTTGTTACAAAATTAACCTGGGTTAATATTAGAAAATTAAGAGCTTACAGTTTTAATTACATTGTTTTAAATTATTTTAATTATTTCTAAACTGCTCACTAATTTTTCTATAACTGTTCATCAATTGCTCTTAATTTTATTTAAAATTTGTATCTGCCTCATTATGGTTCAGCACTTATAAAAGGAGGATTCATCTCACTCATTTTTCACACTCACACAATACTCACATAACAAACAGTTGTGTTTTTCTCTCTTCCCTGTCTCAAATTATTTGAATTACGCTCTTCAAAATTTCTACTGGTTTGTGGTTTGAAAACCTTTCTCAGAAGAATATGTTTAATCCTACAGGGAGTTCTGTAGATGCAAATTTTTAGCTGTGATCACAGAATAACTTTCTTAAAGACAGTGTCTACTATAAAGACGTAACTCACATTGAATTGTGTTGGTATTCAGATTTTTTACAACAAAAGAAACATATAGAATATATGGATATAAAAAATGAGATATATAAAATATAATAAATAAGATATTCTTATGTAAAATATATTTATGTGACTCAAGGTGGATGGCTCTTGTTTTCTCGCGGTTTTGGAACAGAAAAATGAGAAGAAATGCCTCTGTTTTTACGTTAAAAAACAGAGCATGAAATTCTCTCTCTTTCTCTTTCTTTCTCGGCTATAGGGAAGATTTCTGCTGTGCTCTCTTTCTCGGCTGGTGAGGTGTAAGGTAAAGACAAAGAGGCTGTGTAATTATAGAGGGAGATAAGGACACTTTGCTGGTGTTTTACATGAGGAAAACTACATGAAGCTTACAAAATAAAGTTGCTGTCATGTTTTCTTTTCTTTAAATTTGTTGATATATATTGTTTCCCATTTGCTGTCAAACCTTCTTTCTTGGCCGAGAATGTGATACTCATGGGCTGCTCTTTGCGTCTTATTCCTTCTTGATTCATTCATCTAGCTATTGTTTATTATTCATTTATCATGTGTTGCTACTTGTGTATATATATATATATATATATTATAGTTATTTTTAAATTTTAAAAAATAAGTCTTGGAGTTCGGACTAGATTGAAAACTGAGGTAATATTGAATACCCAGTAATTAGCAATATTTTATTTTCCTTTTATTACTATAATTTCTATTTTAATTTACTATCTTATTCTTTAAAAAAATTTCTTTTACAATGGTCCTCTTCTTACTAAATTACCTAATAGGCAATTAGTAGGAACATTTTATTTATTATTTAATCAATTTTCTTTTACTAACTTGAAAGAGTAAGCAAACAAGTGATGGATGAGCTACACTGTATTAAATATTCCTACAGCCTATTAAAGAGTAAGGAATATTTTATTTATTATTATTGATTAATGAGGTAACATTTTCAGTGGGAATTAGACAAATTCATGAAGTCATTGTTAGCTAAGTCAACCCTTAATAGAATACTGGGCCTATTCCTTGGTCAGTGGGTAACCTTTGCATTTTCAGAGAAATTTCTTAACACTCATAATTATTTCTTTTTTTTTTTTTAAGAAAAAACTAGGCCTAGTTTTATTTGTTCTTTGGTAGGCCTAGCGTTTACGTTAATTCATGTACGGAAATATTAGATAGAATATGCTATTAGATTAACGGATGTGGATATGGGATATTGATAAAACGTTTTTTGGTTACAGATATTGATAAAAATTTCAAACATGCTCTTAGTGTCCCCTGACCGATAGTATTAAAATAATTTACCTAAATCATCCTCTTGTACAAAAAAGAACAAAATTCATGGCATTTTTATGTAATATTTCAGATGTTATATCTATTAGGTTAAATTATTCTTTTGGGCTGTATAATTTCATTTGATTTTAAATTTGGTCTTTATTGTTTAAAAATTTGTAATTGATTTCTAATAATTTTACAAAATTTTAATTTATTCCTTATTATTAAAATTTTGTCCATATTTTATTAAAGTTTGCTAACATGATTAACCATATAATATTAATACTCTAGATGTGCGTAAGATGCTTCCTTTAGTCCCTGTTCTGTTTTGTTATTAGGTCTCCATCCTGACTTTGAGGAGGAGCTACAATGTCAGATGGGATTTGATAGACACTTGGATACTCCTAATGATAATGAGACACATGTAACCTATATTTTGTTATAACTTTGTATCTCATGATGATGAACCATGAAGAAACATGTAAACCCTTTTGTTATATAGAAATATGTAAAATGTTTTTGTTGTAATTGTTAATTGGTACTTATTGGCTATATCTATGTTTGTTTACATGTTTTAAATCAAGTTTGAAATTATCGTTATTTGTTAAATATAATAATAAAAAAATCTATTTAAAAAGTTGTGATGGAATTAGGGACAAAAATTTGAGATGACCTATTTGAAAATTTATGACGAAATTAGTGATGGAATTTTCCATCTCTAATTTCATTACAAAGTTGCGATGGAAATAGCGGCAGAAATATCCATCACAAAGTAGCGACGTAAATATATGTTACAAATTTGTGACGAAAGTAGCGATGGAAATATTCGTCACAAATTTGCGACGAAACATTTTTTTGTAGCAAATTTTTAAATTGTTTGTGACGGAATTTCAAATTTGCAACGAAAAAAATTCATCGCAAATTCTACGACAGATAATGATCCGTCACAAATAATTTGTGATGAACATTTTAGTGGTAGATTTTTTTTTTCGTCGTAAAATTCGTCACAAACTTGTTTGCAACAGAATTTTACTAAATTAGTGATGGACTTTTTCGTTGCTAATCACTGAATTTCTAGTAGCGGAAGATGGTGAGGGAAGGGTACAAGGTACTAGGGATGGTGAATTGGAGCGATCATTTTCCAGTGGTAGGGTGGCTGGATTTGCAGGGATGGAGGAAGAGGTGTAAAAGGTTGGTGGAGAAGGTGAATGGGTTCATTAGGAGGATCATAGAGAGGAAGAGGAGGGATTTGGAAGAAGCAGAAGCAGGAGAAGAAGAAGAAGGAAGTGGTTTTGTTAACGTGTTGCTTGGTATGCAGAAACAACACAAGCTCAACGACTCTGATATCATTGTCGTTCTTTAGGTAACCATTTCTGATCATCTCGACTTTGCAGTTTCTTATAGTCTGAACTTTGAATCCTAATATTCCATCAAATCTTTCCGACCTTTTAGAGGTTGATTTTTTTTCTTTTGGGTTAAATTAGTTTGAGATTTTTTTAATTAAACAATCAAGTTTTATGCGAATCTAAATCTATCACTTGGTCAAACAAGATCGTTTGAATGATATTAAAAGGTGAAATATGTGAGTCTCACTTAATCAAACAATTTTGTTTGACCAAACAAAAGATTCAAATGATTTTTTTTGCAATGTTAACTTTTTAAAATTTGGAAGTTACCTAATTGAGTAGGCTCACAAATAATTTTATACGACAAATTTGGTACAAGAATATGTTTTTATTTATAAAATGTGAGAATAAAAAAAAATTAAAAATTAGTATTTTTATAGTATCTATTAGTACGCTTTGGTTATTGATCCTCAATCTACATGTGTTAGAATATAAAAGTTACAACAAATTTATTTATTTTCATACTAACAAAATTGTTCGGAAATAAATTAAATAGAAAATTGACATGTTAGTGTATGCCACTGAGTCAGTAGTTTAAAATATGCATCATAAAAATATTTTTTTTTCTTCAAATCAAACATTTTATGTTATCTTTGCAAGGGAAGAAAATTTTTAAGAATGATCACATAAAATCTAATTTAACAACTGATAAAAACTCATTAAAATAAATATGTACAAAAGTTTCACTATCTAAACCACCAATTTCCATAAAATTTTACTTGGTTGATTGCATGTGTTACCTTTTAATGAACAAAGGGGCAAAGTGGTATTTTACAAATTATATTGTGATGTGGTTTTGCCCTTGCATATGCTGACTTGGAGTGCCATTTAAATTATTTTAGATGATGTGTCACGCTATAGAAGCACAAAATGGATGAAAAATTAATAGACTATAATGTCAGGGACCTTCTTACAAATGTTTGTAAATTAGAGGGACTAACTTATAGAAAAATAAATCGTAGGGAACAAGTTACAAATTAAGTAAAATTATAGGCACAAAAGTATATTTTAACCTAATCTTTTATAATCTACATTTTTCAGGAACTGATCTTCACAAGGGCAGACATAGTGGCGATTTTGCTGGAATGGATTCTAGCGAGAATGGTTCTGTACCCAGAGATCCAATCCAAAGCTCACTCCGAACTAGAGACGTCGTTGGACCTTCCAACCTTGTCTCCAATTCCCACATCTCTAACCTTCGTTATCTCCACTGCATCATCAAAGAAGCCCTCCGCCTCCACTTGCTGGCGTCGTTGCTCTCATATACCCGCCTCGCTGCACGCGACATCCACATCGGTGGCAGGGTGATTCCAATGGGGACAATCGCCGTGGTCAACATGTGGGCTATCACCCACGACACCAGGGTGTGGCCCGAATCAGAGCGGTTCGAGCTGGAGCGGTTCATGAGGGATGAGGTGAGCGTGATGGGGTGCGATCTAAGGCTGGCTCCGTTTGGGTCTGGGCAAAGGGTTTGTCCCGGGAAGGCCATGGGGCTAGCCATGGTTCACCTGTGGCTCACCCAGCTGCTCTAGTAGTTCATGTGGGTTCGGTCCAACGGTGAGAACAATTCGGTGGAGTTGGGTGAGTGCTTGAAGCTGTGCATGGAGATGAAGAAGCCTCTAGTTTGCAAAGCGGTTCCGAGGGTTGCTTGATGGGTTAAGACTTAAGATAATTTATAGGGTTTTTTAGTGATTATATTATTAGCTACCTTTCGAATGTATAGCTTATAACTTATTATAGTTTCTCTATTAGTATAAGTGCTTTTATGTAAAAAAAAATAGTGTTTGGATAAATTTAAATAAATAACTTATCAATTCCTAAAAAGCTATTTTTAACTTATTTTATGAAAACAATTTTTTTAAGCTTCTTGAAAAAGTCTTGCGAAAGCTCAAATTTACACGATCAAAAAGTTGTTTTGTATTTTTATAAGACAAGTATATCCTCAATCATAATTTGAAATTTCATGAAAATCAAACATTAATTCACTTCTCTCATTAATTCACTTCTCTCATTCCTAATCATAATTTAAAAGTAATTCTTCAAGTATAGTATAAAAGCTTTTTACAAAAAGTTTTTTTTTATAAATGTTTAAATAAATTATTTATCAAGTTCTTAATACATCTGACTTAATATGTGCTTTAAGGGTAGGCTTTTGGGAATCCAAATCTATATGAAATCTGTGAAGACTTACAGTGCATTTGGACCGCAAGAAATGAATGGAAAGAAAATGTGGAAAGGAAAAGGGAAAGCAGAAATGAAAGAAAAAAAGAAAAATAGTGTGTTTGATATGGAATGAAAAGAAATAAAGGAAAGAAAAAATGATAATTTTACTAAATTACCCTTGAAATAATTTAGACTAAAAAAATTATAAACTTTGAAAAAAAAAAAGACTCCATCCACCATGCTGAACATCTCTTCTATCTTTTGCCGTCACCTATCACATCTTTCTCTGGTCGTCGCCCCTGTTGGTGTGGATGACTTCTTCGACGGCAACTTTGATGGCGCAGGAAATCAGATGATGGCTTCAATGACGACACCATCCCTGGTCCCTATCTCTAGTTGTAGCCCCTCACATCTCTCTCTCTCTTCTTGCTGTGGATGACTTCTTCGATAGCAGCTTTGACAGTGCATAGAATCAAACGACAGCTTCAACGACCACTCCATTGCAGGTTTGACTTCCACCCGTAATTCTTTCTCTATGTTCTTCTTCCTTCCCCAATTCTTTCTCTCTGTTCAATGGCGGCTTGAATATGGCATCTCACTCGCTAGGGAAGCAGAATCAACAAACATAGCAGCACAAATGCATGAAGGAGCAGCACAGTTCAGGGTAATCAAGACATTTCCAGCCTTTTCCATCCGGTGAGCCACTTTTCCACTGCTCCAATGAAGGAAATTTCCATAGATTTAAAAATGGAAAATAGTGGCTGGATGGAATGGAAGCCTTCTGCTGAAAACCCTAACCAAACTTCAAAAGGATTATTGTTGCTGGGAATTTCGTGGTCTTTTCCATGTCTGTTGCCCAACCAAACGTAGTGTTAGGGCATAAGAATGAAAAGTAGTGTTTCTTGTAAATTAATTGACAAATCTATAATTAATCTAGCTATATCTGCTCATTATATTAATCATATATTATAATTGTCATTGGCATAGAAGATGAATTTAATAGAATTAGTCAAATTACTCTGCTCAACAAATTTAAAGGCTTCTATGTGATTTATATTACTAAATTATCAATTTTAATTTTTGGTATTGACTATACTATTTTATTTTACTTAATTATCTTTTAGTGATCCCTTTTAATGTGTTTTTGTTTAGCCAAATATTATGCAAAAAATTATATATAGATTCTAAACGATGGGATAAAACTCTATAAAGAACTTTCTGTACTGTTTGTTTGTAATAAGATTCGTTTAATTTTTTGATATGGCAAAAAGAAGCTAGTAAGAGTGTTCTCGATTTTGATGATTTCAACCACAAAATAAAACTAAACTGTTGATTTCAATTTGAAGAAATGTTAAACCGTTCGATTTGATTTTATGTGTAAAACTAAATTAAATTAAATTATAAAATTGTCAGTTTAAGTAGTTTGATTTGCACAGTTTGAACTTATATTTTAATTTTTGTTTTTTGGGCCCAATTTATCATTTTTTTTAAACTTTCACAATTGTTCATTATAACAACTCATTAAAAAAACATTTTACACAAAATCAAATAATTCATAACATAAGCTACAACATATACTTTTTTTTTAATTAAAGCAGAAGGGGAAAATCCTAACAATAGAATCACAATTCCACAGTAACCAGTATATGCTTAGGGAAGAAATAATATACTTATTCATTAATCAAACAATTCAATATATATATATATATATATAATTCGAACAGTTTCACGACTTTGATTCGGTTTGACTATTTTTCAAACCATAAATTAAACCAAATCAAACAATTAGGAAATCTCAAATCAAACATTAATCAATTATTTATCGATTTAATTTGGTTTAATTAGATCAAATTAATTTGGTTTGATTTTGAAAACTCATAGATACCAACATCATCAAATCCAACTCATTAGGTAATATATATATTATCCTTTTCTTTTGATTAGTTGGCTTAATTATTTATTAGAAAAAGTCAGATATATTTTGATTGTTGTGATTTAGCATCAATTATTGATAAATAGCCTTGTTTTCACATTTCCTTTCATTGAGCCTTTCTGCCAATTTAATTTTTATGGTTTAGTTATAGTTACTGTTATTAGAAGTGGATCGAATTGAACATGTTGGTTTGATAAAAAATCGGTTAGGAAATTAGTCTAAAATTAATTCTTAAAACTGGTGAGAGAACAAACTAGCTAAAAAACAGTCAAACTGATAAAACCGATGCTAAATGAACTGATTGAATTAGTCTACTTATTTTTTAATTTTTCTTATTTCATAATTAGGTAATTATGAAATTAATATTACAAATCGATTAGTTTTAGTGAGATGCTAATATATTAGTATTTTATGAATTTGATATTAATGAATATTATATTGACTAATAATATTTTTTTATTATTTGGTCATTTTTTGCCGTAAACTTTTGATTGTGGATGTTGTTTTGTGTAATTTGATATTAAATCTTATTTTTGATTGAGTTTGTGAATATATATTTATAGTATTTAATTATGTATATTATTTTTTTAATATTTTAAAGTAGATCATTTCAATTACGATTTGACTGTTGATCCTTGAACCGCTGCTTCCACCGATTCAATGATTGGTCCAATTTTTCAAAAAGTTTCTTATATTCATCTAGTAGGCTTATTCAAGCAATTATTTTGAAATTACCAAATATCGATTCAAGCTCAAACTAGATCTTTATTAGTAAAGAACTCTCTCAACTTCAACAAAGCATGACCTATATACATAAACATCACAAGCATAAACTAATACACATAAATATCCTTGTATATGTACAAGCTTAACTAGTTATTTTAAGCACAAACTCATCAATTAATAATTTCAATCTTTTTATTATAATCAGATGAGTCCATGTCTAACATCATTTGTAATCACATAACTATTCAAGAAACCTATCAACTAATTAATAATTATACTACAAAAAAATGACTTTTGGTGGCGAAGTCTAAAAATCACCACCAAAAGTCTTTTGTGGCGACTAAAGTTGTTGGCATAAGTCCGTGATTGATTGTCTTTTTAGTGGCAACTAGTCATCTTTGTTGCAAAAAAAAAAATTCATGAGAAAAAGTGACTTTTGGTGGCGACTTTAATTGAAATTAAACCAAACATATGCTTATCTGAGATTCAGACCTAGATCCTTTGCTTGCAACCATGTGTGTCTTGTCATCCTGTCACCACTTCATTTGTGTTATATAAAGGCAAAATATTATATATATATATATATATATAATCTGTTAAAATTATTTTAAGTAAAAAATATTACAAAACTAAAATAAGACAATATTTAACTTAATATAAAACAAATATATTATTACTACAGGAGTCACTACAAAAAGTCCTACTTCAACTAATTTCATAAAAAAAAAAAAACAACTCCGGATAAAAAAATTAGACTTTTGTCACAACCAAAAATTTGATTTTTATAAAAAAAATTAAAAATTTGAAATTTTTTTAAAGAAATTAAAAAAATAAAAAAATTTGAATTTTTTAAATAAAATTAAAAAAATCAAAATTTTAAAATAAAATTAAAAAAGATTTTTTAATTTTTTTAAAAATTTTGACTTTTGGTGGCGAATTATGGGAGTTGCTACCAAAAGTTTGATTTTTTTAATTTTATTTTAAAAAAATATGACTATTTGTTATTTGAAAAAAATTTAACTTATAGTCGCTGCCAAAAGTCTGATTTTTTTTTAATTTTGTTTAAAAAAATCTGAATATTTTATTTTTTTAAATTTGATTTTTGGTGGCGATTACGAGAGTCGCTACTAAAAGTCTGATTTTTTAATTTTGTTTTTAAAAAATTCAAATTTTTTAATCTTTTTTTTAAAGAAATTTGAATAGTCGTCATCAAAAGTCTGATTTTTTTAATTTTATTTAAAAAAATTTGACTTTTGGTGGTGAAAATTTAAAAAAATTTGACTTTTGGTAGTTACTTTTAGTGGCAACTCTAATGTAACTTTTAGTGGCAACTAGAGTCGCCACCAAAACTCAACTTTTAGTTAAATGCAAATATAATGGAGGGAGTATTTGCCAATTGCCACGGTTTATAATTTGTAATGATGTATTTACTAATGGATTATTTTTATATTTTTCTCGTTTTTTTAAATATGCATAATGTACTAGATAATGTACTGGAGGAAGCCCAGTCATAAACAAGTATTATTATTTTGTGTAGAATGAAAGAAACAAAGTTGGTTTGTTCAAAACACATTAGACTTAAATAATATCTAGACTATTACAAAAATTAAATTTAATAACATTCAAATTTGGCAC
Source organism: Biancaea sappan (assembly GCA_037074585.1). Taxonomy (NCBI): domain Eukaryota; kingdom Viridiplantae; phylum Streptophyta; class Magnoliopsida; order Fabales; family Fabaceae; genus Biancaea; species Biancaea sappan. The sequence goes on along the minus strand of CM073500.1, from coordinate 50,612,059 downwards.
TAATTCTGTCATTTTGTGACAGATTTCAATCTATCATTAATTTTGTAAAACTCTAAAATTTAGCGACAGATTTTGAATTAAAATCCGTCACTAAATAATAATAGATTTTAATTTGACACTAATTTTCATCACAAAATATAAAATTTGTGACGGACCAAATCTATCACTAAATTTGTCACTAATTTAATCATGAATTTGTTCTATCACTAATTTTTTAATTTTGTGACAAATTTTTCATCACTAATTTAATGACAAATTCTTTTCCTCGCTAAATTTTATCACTAATTTCTAATTTTGTGACAGATTTGTGACATAAATTTCTGTCACAATTCTATCACTATATCACTAAATTTGTCAAAATAATATATATATATATATATATATATATATATATATATTAGTTTTTTAAAATTAAATGTGTATTTCAAATAGATCAATGGTAAAAAAGTTAGCAATTGGCTCCTCCTAACTGTCAATTAGCCCATTGGTTGCCGACAAGAATTAGTGACGAATTTTTTGGTCATCAAATTAGTTTTTTCTTATTGTGTATAAGCTTAGGCATAAATTGAATATCCTAGCTAGTTATCCATCTATACAGATTTTTTTTTTCTTTTTTTAATTTTACAGTATAGGCACTCTCACTGGTTATCACTAATATAATAAGAGAGTATATATGCACAAAATCACAGCAAATCCCATTAGCTGGACAAGAAATACGATAAAAATTTTTTTTGGCTGTAATCAATCGAAATATGGATGATATTGACTTGCAATATAGCGGACATAAAGTGAGGATCTGGATACACAAATCCTAAATGCATCTTCTTTATAAATAAGAATAAATAACTAAAAGTTGGAAAGCTTTCAAAGAAGGCTCTCTGTTGTACAAGATTATATATGCTCTTTTTAAAGAATATGAATCCTGAAATAGAGCAAGAATCGTTAATATAATAGTCCCATAACAAAGTGCGTTGAGTTTGGGTTCTTATTCTTCAATCATTTACTTAAAAGTTGCACTCAGAAGCGCCATTCATATCATTACAGTTTCTAATATATATGCATGAGAGAGATAGCCTAGGAGGGAGCTTCAAAAGTTTGTTTTGATTCTAGAACCACTATCTAGCACTGTCAATTGGGCTTAAGTAGTGAATTTGGGTCCACTGATTTATACTTGCTTAATATGCAGGTTAAACGGATGAAACCTGTGGATTAGGTTCTTGTTTTTTTTTAAAAATTGATTTATAATATATAAATATAGATATTTATATACTTATTTATTTATTTGTAATTAGATTTATTTATTTATATTTTGTAAACAAAATCAAATAAAAAATGTACAAAATATACATAATTCATTTGGATTTCAATAAACTGAGCAAAAATAATATGTCCCTATCTAAGTAAAATATAGTTTAAGTATATCAAAAATAATATTTATTTGTATTTAAATATAAAAAATTTAAAAAAAGTAGAACAATTTTTTTAAAAGAAAAAAATTTGCAATTGGACCGTGAGCTAGGTCGTTAATCCGCGAGCCAAATGTGAGGGACTTAAAATCATGTCTCAAGCTTGTTTATAAAAGAAGTATCTCAACCCAGCTCGTCACAAAATTAGAGTGACCCATTTGTTAGCGTTGGCACTAACTAGGAATCTTATATATATATATCTTGAAGGTTTTGATGAATGATAGACACCACATCTAAAAGATCACGTGAATTCGTATGGGAGTGATAGTGGAATCTGTGACATATTTGGATCAATTAATTTTTTTAGTTTTACTTTAAAAATTTATTATTTCGTACTTTAATTTTTAAGAAATTAATAAAATTAAAACCTCCATCTTAAACGAAAGTAATCAATGAGCAAATAGTTTATAAAGTACTAATCAACTTGAAAGTTTAAGATATTAAATTGAAGGTCTTCTATTAAGCCTCCTTTATTGAATTGATTTGAATGAATAAATAAATTATGTAAATTAATAAATTTAATAAATTAATTATATCACATATTATCAATTATTTGATTTGAATTGGTTGGAATGATTTGAATTAAAATTTTTATAAAATTATTTTTTAAAATTACGATGCTTTGACTTTATCTTTTTCAATTTATATATGAATAAATTTCCTAATGTATTTAATACTATACCAGTTAATATTTTTTAATGTTAATTCTATATTTATTTTTTTCCTGATTGATTCAATTCGTTAAGGTACTATAAATAATTAATAATATATAATATAAAATTAATAATATAAATAATAATATAACTAATTATATAAATAAATAAATTAGTTAATTAATATAATATAAAATATCATTTGTTATCAATTAATATGATATTTTTTAACTTTGTCTAAATTATGGTACTTTGACTTTGTCTCTTATACCAATTACTATATGTTTTTTGTCAATCAATTATTATTATTTTTATAAATTACAAAAATTTTTTAAGTTGTAAATTACCGGTACATTACACGGGTCACAATACTAATTAGTACTAATATAAAGTTTTATGAAGTTAAAATGAGATTAAATGTTATCAGGATTATTAAATGGATCGATTGGACCCAATATCTAACCTCTTTTAGTTGAATTGGGTTAAGCGAACATAAGACCATGAGTTGAAAATTTTGGTCCAATTCAACTCATAAAGCTTGGACTAACTATTACTATAACGCATAAATTTTATAAGTATTAATCTAAAAAAATATATTAGCCGTAAGTTTGGTTTATCTTACAAATTTCAAGGAAAAGAGAAAAGAAATATGAAAGGAAAAAAGGTATGAAAATGAGAATTAAAAAAAAGTGTTTAGCATGATAATGAAAAATAATAATTTATTTTGTTTGGTATGAAATTTAAGAAGAGAAAAATGAAAGAATTTAAAATGTAGTTTATCAAAATATTCCAATGACATTGACCACAAAATTGGAAAGGAGGGGAAAATTGTCCATAAATTTATTTTGTTGGGCAAAGAGGACAACTTTGGATCACCTACTTGGCATAAAGCCAAGCAGGCTGCTTAGCACATGATGGTTGTTGAATTCAAGTGATCAATGGTCATTGCAGACGATGACTATTAATCACTTAAATTCACCAACTATCGCGGGCCAAGTTGGCGATTCAAATTCTAAGAGGACACTTCCATCTCTTAACTTATGTAAAGAGAGAGCGGGAGGGTGATAGTCATTGGATCATGCAGAGAGAGAGCTGGCAGTGTGAGCACATGATGGTTGTTAATCACCTAGATCTAATGCCATCAAGGTCTAGGTTCTTAGTCATACTTTTCTCTGCTTGGACTTTTAGCAACAATTTTTTTTCTATTGTTAAGTTGTTAAAATTATTAGTAACAAAAAAAACTGTTGCTAAAAAAAGTATAGTACTCTACCATACTCAAAGTATTGTTGAGAATTTGGACTCCAGCCATCATGCGCCAAACAACTATTTGGCTTTTTACACTAAGCAGGTAATCTGAATTCAAAGTGAACAATTCCATCTCTTAACCTATGTAAAGGGTCCTAGTGCAATCCTTTTGCCTGTGCCTTCCCTCCGAAAACTCATTTCCACAATAAAAACTACATAAAAAACACATCACCTGCGTTCGGTTTACAATATATAAGCATTTTTGTATGTATCATGTATATAAAAATATATTAGATGCTTTAAATATATTAAAGGATTTTGTCATGAATAACTTAATTTCTTGAAAATCTTATAAAAATTACAGAATAGCATCCTAACTCTTGAACCAGATCGCTTTCTGCTGTTTCACTTTTTTTTTTGAAAATATAAAGTAGATTGTAAAAGAACATCATCAGGAGAAATGCTCTATAAAGAAGGAAGAGGAAAAAAAACCAAAAAACAAAAAAAGATGTGAGGGGCACCAACAAAGAGATTCTAATAATTTTTCTCTTATTTTTTTTACTACACATATATTATTGGAAGAAAAAAATTAATTTTATAACTTATTAGTATATTCTACTTAATATATAAATATATATATTCTACTTAATATATAAATATATTCGTTATGTGAACAAATATATAAATTCATATATATATATATATATATATATATATATATATATACATCATTGTTGTAAAAACTAGACCGGACTGGCCGATTCAATCAGTTAGACAAGTAATCGGTCCACAATAATTCCTAAAACTGGTGAGTGATTGAACTAGCTAATAACGATAAAAAAATCAATGTGAAAATGAGCTGGTTCACTTGATTTTTTTTTTAAAATTTTTTTTTAATTTTACTTATTTTATAATCAGGCAATGAATAAATTAATATTACATATCAACCAATTTTAATAGATATATTGATATTTTGGTATTTTGTGAATTTGATATGAGTGATTTGATGTGAGGGGCACCAACTATGAGATTCTAATGATTTATCTTGATTAATAGTATTTACTTTTTATTTAATCAAATTTTACTGTAAACTTTTGATTGTGAATATTGTTTTATATCATTTGACATTAAATCTTATTTTTACTTGTTTTATATATATATATATATATATGTATATGTATGTATGTATGTATGTATGTATGTATTGTATTGACCATATCAATTAGCTTTTCATTCATGAGTTCGGATCATGCACACATTAAGCTATGTGTGATCTAGTACCGAGTAATTTGGTTAATTTACAAATTCAATTTGCATACAGCTTTTTTTTTTAAGAAATAAGAATACCTCTTTCAATAACCTATTTATAAATATCCCAAAAGTATAAAAATTAATAAAATAGCCCGCTTCAAATATAACTTATTTACAAATACTTCCTTGACCTAGAAACGCCCTTACACTTTCTTATATTTACATTTAAATGTATATGCTCACTTTAAATTAACATAATTTTCATTTCAATGGCTGGTACTAACTTAGAAATAACACCTAAACAAATTTTGTTCAGAAAAAAAAAAACCATACTTTTCCATTTGAATCATATCTTCAACCGTCACTAGTTTTTTTTTTTGATGACTTAACTGTTCACATATATTATTTCCGAGCCAACAAAATTACACTAATTAATCATATGTGAAGTTTGGTATGAAAATTCTATCAACTCCATTAACCCAAAAAAAAAAAGACAAAATAAAGTTAAATGCAAATATAACCGAGGGAGTATTTGCCAGAGTTTATAATTTGTAATGATGCATTTAATAATGGATTATCTATATAATTTTAAAAGGATTATTTTCATATTATTCTCCTTTTTTTAAAAAAAAAATTTGCAAATGCATAATGTACTAGATAATGTACTAGAGGAACCCCAATCATAAATAAGTATTATTATTTTGTGCAGAATGAAAGAAACGAAGTTGGTTTGTTCAAAACACATTAGACCTAAATAATATGTAGACTACAAGAAAAATTAAAGTTAATGACAAATTGAAATTTGTCACTAATTCTGTCATTTTGTGATAGATTTTAGTAATAGATTTCAATTTATCATTAATTTTGTAAAACTCTATAATTCAATGACGGATTCTAGATTAAAATCCGTCACTAAATAGTGATAGATTTCAATATATTATTAATTTTTATCAAAAAATGTAAAATTTAGTGACAGTTAGTGATGGACCAAATCAGTCACTAAATTTTGTCACCAATTTAGTCATGAATTTGTTTTATCACTAATTTTCTAAATTTGTAACAGATTTTCATTACTAATTTAGTGACAGATTCTTTCCATCACTAAATTTTATCACTATTTTCTAATTTTGTGACAGATTTGTGATGTAAATTTCATTCACAAATCCATCACTATTCACTATATCACTAAATTTGTCAATATATATATATATATATATATATATATATATATATATATGTTTATATTAATTTTTTAAAATTAAATGTGTATTTCAACTAGATAAGTGGTAAAAAAGTTAGCAATTGGCTCCGTCAGCCTAGCCACTGGTTGCAAACAAGAATTGGTGCCAGATTTTTTCGTCATCAAAATAGTTTTTTCTTATTGTGGTATAAGCTTAGGCATAAATTGGATACCCTAGCTAGTTGTCCATCTATACAGATGTTTTTTCTTTTTTTAATTTTACAATATAGGCACTCACACTGGTTATCACACTAATATAATAAGAGAGTATATATGCACAAAATCACAGCAAATCCCCTTAGCTGGACAAGAAATACAATAAAAAAAATTCTTTTTTTTTTTGGCTGCAATCAATCGAAATATGGATGATATTGACTTGCACTTTTAGCGGCCATAAAGTAAGGATTCGGATACACAAATCCTAAATGCATCTTCTTTATAAATAAGAATAAATAACTAAATAAAGTTGGAAAGCTTATATAGAAGGCTCTGAGTGTTGTACAAGATTATATATGCTCTTTTTAAAGAATATGAATCCATGAAAGAGAGCAACAACCGTTAATATAATAGTACCATAACAAAGTGCTTTGAGTTTGGGTTCTTATTCTTCAATCATTTACTTAAATGTTGCACTCGGAAGCGCCATTCATATCATTGAAGTTTTTAAGATATATGCATGAGAGAGATAGCCTAGCTAGGAGTCTTGTATACCGAATTTGAGTTTGATGATTTAAGCTTGTTTAACCTGCAGGTTAAATGGATGAAATCTGTGAACTAGGTTATTTTCTTTTAAAAAAATTGATTTATATTATATAAGTATACATGTTTATATACTCATTTATTTGTAGTTGAATCGATTTATCATATATAAGTATAGATGTTTATATATTTATTTATTTGTAATTAGATTTATTTATTTATTTATATTTTGTAAACAAAATCAAATAAAAAATATACAAAATATATACATAATTTATGTTTTATTTTTATTTCACTACATGTTTTTTACTAATACCTTTTATTCCACTAAGAGAAATGATGACTGAGTAAAAATGATAGATTTAAAACAAAAATAAAACATGTAGAATTCAAACCTATGTTTTTTACACCCTTAACATTTTTTTTTGTTGCATATGTTATGTCGTACATATTTTATTTTTATTTTAAATCTACAATCTTTACTAACTATCTAATAATCATTTTTTGTTAGTAGAATATATGATGTTAGTAAAAAAAATATATTTAAAACAAAAATAAAAATATGTAAGACATAATTAATAAAAAAATATTAGAAACAAAATTAAAACTTAATAATAACGTTAACAATGCAATTTTATTCGTCTAATAATATTATACCTCCAGTACCATTCTAAATGTTGTCCTTTTATACTTTTCGAAGAGTTTCACTAAACTAGACAGGATTAAGATTCTTGTAAACAACAGTATTTCAAACATCACATAGTTACCTCCCTACGTCTATATATATATTTACGCATGACCTGCCAGTAATTAGCTAACTAAATATACATCCCACACTCTTCGTGTGCTTCGCTTAATTTCTCTCGGAAACCTCTGATTCACGCAGCAAATTAACAAAGCAAGCAAGAACATCATCAAAATCATTATGTCATCGGAGTATTATCTTCTCTTCTTCCCCGACCTCTTTACTCCACCCATCCTCACTTTCCATTCTCTCCTCCTCACCGTTCTCTTCATCGCCGCCTTCGCGTTCTGGCTCACTCCGGGCGGACTCGCGTGGGCTCTCTGCAAGGCCCAAGCCCGCTTCCCCATCCCTGGCCCATCGGGCCGCCCGCTCACCGGGTCTTTCCACGTCTTCACCTGCCCAACCCCTCACCGGGCCTTGGCCTCCCTGGCCCGGGCCTTCCACGCCGAGTCGCTAATGTCCCTCTCCGTCGGGCTGACTCGGTTCGTGGTGTCAAGCGAACCGGGCACGGCCAAGGAGATCCTCAACAGCCCGGATTTCGCGGACAGGCCGTTGGAAGAGTCGGCGCCGGAACTAATGTTTCAGAGAGCTATAGGGACACCACTGTACTCGTTGTACTGGAGGCGCCTCCAGTTAGCACCGTACGGGGAGTACTGGAGGAGCCTGAAGAGGATCGCGGCCGTACACTTGTTCTCGCCCACGAGATCAGAAGGTCGGAGGAAGGAGGTGGGTGGTGGGATGGTGAGGACGGTGGCGGCGATGATGGCGGAAGCAGGGGAGGTGGAAGTGAGGAGGGTGGTGAGGGAGGGGTCTCTGAGGAGTATGATGGAGAATATGTTTGGCAATGTGGATTATGATTATGGGGAGGTGGAGGGGATGGTGAGGGAAGGCTACGAGTTGCTGGGGATGGTGAATTGGAGAGATCATTTTCCGGTGGTGGGGTGGCTGGATTTGCAGGGAGCGAGGAGGAGGTGTAGGAGGTTGATGGAGAAGGTGAATGGGTTCGTTGGGAGGATCATAGAGAGGAAGAGGAGGGATTTGGAAGAAGAAGCAGAAGCAGGAGAAGAAGAAGAAGAAAGAAGTGGTTTTGTTAATCTACTGCTTGGTATACAGAAACAGCACAAGCTCAACGACTCTGATATCATTGCCGTTCTTTGGGTAACCATTTCTGATCATCTCCACTTTGTAGTTTCTTATAGTCTGAACTTTGAATCCGATTATTCCATCAAATCTTTCCGACCTTTTAGAGGTTGATTTTTTTCTTTTGGGTTAAATTAGTTTGAGACCTTTTTAATTAAATGATCGAGTTTTATGCAAATCTAAATTTTCTACTTGATTAAATAAAGTATTCGAATGATATTAAAAGGTGAAACATATGAGTCTCACTTGATTGAATGATATTATTTGATCAAATAAAAAATTCAAAATTTTTCTTACAATATTAACTTTTTAAAATTTCCAAGTTGCCTAGTTGGGTACGCTCACAAATAATTTTATAAGACAACTTTGGTGCAAGAATATGTTTAACAGCTTATTTATAAAATATGAGAATAAAAAAATATAAAAATTATTGTTCTTAGAGTATCTTTTTAAAATTTCGAAGTTACCTAGTTGAGCAGGCTCACAAATAATTTTATAAGACAACTTTGGTACAAGAATATGTTTGACAGTTTATTTATATAATATGAGAATAAAAAATATAAAAATTATTATTCTTATAGTATCTATTAGTACAGTTTGGTTATTGATCCTCAATCTACATGTGTTAGAATATAAAAGTTACAACAAATTTATTTATTTTCATACTAACAAAATTATTCGAAAATAAATTAAATAGAAAATTGACATGTTAGTGTATGCCACTGAGTCAGTAGTTTAAAATATGTATCATATAAATATTTTATTTTTTTCTTCAAATCAAACATTTTATGTTATCTTTGCAAGGAAACAAAATTTTTAAGAATGATCACATAAAATCTAATTTAACAATGAATAAAAACTCATTAAAATAAATATGTACAAAAGTTTCACTATCTAAACCACCAATTTCCATAAAATTTTACTTGGTTGATTGCATGGGTAATAGCCTTTTCCCTTTAATGAACAAAGGGGCAAAGTCGTATTTTACAAATTATATTGTGATGTGGCTTTGCATATGCTGACTTGGAGTGCCATTTAAACTATTTTAGATGATGTGTCACACTATAGAAGCACAGAATGGATGAAAAATTAATAGACTATAATGGCAGGGACCTTTTTACAAATATTTGTAATCTAGAGGGACTAACTTACAGAAAAATAAACTGTAGGGAACAAGTTACAAATTAAGTAAAATTATAGGCACAAAAGTATATTTTAACCTAATCTTTTATAATCTACATTTTTCAGGAACTGATCTTCACAGGCGCAGACACAGTGGCGATTTTGCTGGAATGGATTCTAGCGAGAATGGTTCTGCACCCAGAAATCCAATCCAAAGCCCACTCCGAACTAGACGACGTCGTTGGACCTTCCAATCTTGTCTCCGATTCCCACATCCCCAACCTCCGTTATCTCCACTGCATCGTCAAAGAAGCCCTCCGCCTCCACCCGCCAGCACCATTGCTCTCGTATTCCTTCCAAGCCGCACGTGACGTCCACATGGGTGGCAAGGTGATTCCAGCGGGGACGACCGCCGTGGTCAACATGTGGGCCATCATGCACGACGCCAGGGTATGGCCTGAACCAGAGCTGTTTGACCCGGAGCGGTTCATGAGAGAGGAGGTGAGCGTGATGGGGAACGATCTAAGGCTGGCTCCGTTTGGGTCTGGGCGAATGGTGTGCCCCGGGAAGGCCATGGGGCTAGCCACGATTCACCTATGGCTCGCCCAGCTGCTCCAGCAGTTCAGGTGGGTTCGATCCGATGGCGAGAATAGTTCGGTGGAGTTGGGTGAGTGCTTGAAGCTGTCCATGGAGATGAAGAAGCCTCTGGTTTGCAAGGCGGTTCCTAGGGTTGCTTGATGGGTTACGACTTGAGATAATAGGGTTTTTTTTAGTGATTATATTATTAGCTACCTTTGGAAGTATAACTTATTGGGCTCATATCCACTACTAGTCGCTAGGGACGAGCAGCCTGCTTCTCACTTTTAGAATGGTTTTTACCATTGCTAAAAGTTTCAGCAACAGTAAAAACTATTGCTAAAACTTTTAACAACAGTAAAAATCGTTTCTAAAATGATAAGTAGGGATTTGCACGAGCAGTTGATCCACGGGCTAACTTATTATAGCTTCTCTATTAGTATAGGTGCTTTTATGTAAAAAAAAAATAGTGTTTGTATAAATTTAAATAAATAACTTATCAATTTCCGAAAAGTTATTTTTAACTTATTTTATGAAGACAATTTTTTAAGCTTCTTGGAAAAATCTTACAAAAGCTCAAATTCGCATGACAGAAAAGTTGTTTTGCACTTTTATGAGACAAGTATATCACCAATCATAATTTAAAATTCCATAAAAATCAAACATTAATTCACTTCTCTTATTCTTAATCAAAATTTAAAAGTAATTCTTTAGGTATAGTATAAAAACTTTTTAGAAAAAGTCTTTTTTCTATAAACGCTTAAATAAACTGTTTATCAAGTTCTTAATACATTTCACTTAATATGTGCTTTAAGGGTAGGCTTCTAGGAATCCAAATCTATATGTAATCTGTTAAGATTTATAGTGCGTTTGGTATGCAAGAAATGAATGGAAAGGAAATGTGGATAAGAAAAGGGAAAAGACAATTGAAAGGAAAAAAAGGAAAAGAGTGTGTTTGGTATGAGATGGAAAGAAAAAATGATAATTTTACTATATTACCCCTAAAATAATTTTTTTTACTAAAAAAATTATAAACTTTGAAAAAAAAGGACTTCATCCACCAAGCTGAACATCTCTCCTCTCTCACATGCCTCTCTCTCTTGCCATCACCCCTCACATCTCTCTCTAGCCATCGCCCCTGTTGGTGTGGACAGTTTCTTCAATGGTAGCCTTGACGACGTAGGAAATCAGATGATGGCTTCAACGATGACACCATAGTAGGTCCCTATCTCTAGTTGTAGCCTCTTACATCTCTCTTTCGTCGTTGCTCTTGTTGCTGTGGACAGCTTCTTCGATGGCAACTTTGACAGTGCAGGGAATCGGATAGCGGCTTCAATGGCGACTCCATCGTAGGTTTGACTTCTTCCCCCAATTCATTCTCTATGTTCTTCTTTCTTCCCCAGTTCTTTCTCTCTGTTCAATGGCGGCTTGAAGATGGCATCTCACTCACCGACAAAGCAGAATCAACAAACATAGCAGCGTAGACGCAGGAAGGAGCAGCACAGTCAAGGGTAATCAGGACATTTCCAGCTTTTTCCATTCGGTGAGCCACTTTTCCACTGCTTCAGTGAAGGAAACTTCCATACATTTAAAAATGAAAAATAGTGGCTGGATGGAATGGAAGCCTTCTATTGAGAACCCTAACCAAATGCCACAAGGATTACTGTTGCTGGGAATTCTGTGGTCTTTTCCATGTCTGTTGCCCAAGTTAGGGCAAAAGAATGAAAAGTAGCGTTTCTTGTAAATCAATTGACAAACCTATAATTAATCTAGCTATATCTTATACTAATCATATATTATAATTTTTGTTGGCATAAAAGACAAATTTACTTTGAATTAGTCAAATTACTCTACTCAACAATTTTAAAGGCTTCTATGTGATTGGTATTACTAAATTATCAATTTTAATTTTTGGTATTGACTATACTATTTTATTTTACTTAATTATCTTTCAGTGATCCCTTTTAATGTGTTTTTGTTTAGCCAAATATTATTCAAAAAATTATACATAGATTCTAAACGATGGGATAAAATTCTATAAAGAACTTTCTGTACTGTTTGTTTGTAATAAGATCCGTTTAATTTTTTGATATGGCAAAAAGATTCTAGTAAGAATGTTCTCGATTTTGATGATTTCAACCACAAAATAAAACTAAACTGCTGATTTCAATTTGAAGAAATATTAAACTATTCGATTTGATTTGATGTGTAAAACTAAACTAAATTAAATTAAATTAAGCAGTTTGATTTGCACAGTTTAAACTTATATTTGAATTTTTTTTTTGGGCTCAATTTATCTTTTTTTTTTTTAAACTTTCACAATTGTTCATTATAACGATGAAGGATTTAAATGAATCAATCTAAAAGCCTAGATAAGATATAGATATAAATTACAGCATATTAATACACAAATTTAAAAGAATGATGAATTAAAATGTGTGCCTGGCATTATTGCGGAATCCATCATGAACCTTGTAGTAGAGAAATTAATTAGTGAGAGAATTACTACTCTCTATCTAATAAGTTTTCTGTGTTGTGTAAACTGATTAATGGAGAGTCAGTTTATTTATTATCAGATGAGAGTAGGGACTTCTCAACAGGCTATCTAATGAACAGCCCAACCCATCACAGGCCACTCACAACAAAAGCCCAATTACAATATTCATTAAATTAATTAAAAGGCTATAATATAAAATACAAATAATATAGTTGATATATTAATGATGCTAAATAATATTTTAATAATTGATTAATGCTAATCCAAATAATATATATATATATATATATATATATGTAAAATAAAATTTAACAATTCTTTCACTTGGATAGCAATAATCAATTATTAAAATACAATAATCATTAAGACTAAAATACCAACTATAGTTATAGCACATGTCAAGAAACATAAGTTTTAACAATACAAAAAAAGTATCTGATAGTGAAGTAGATCATACATGTTAAAAGCTCATATTTCATATAAAGAATAATGAATATAGATAAGCATAATTAATTAAGAGAAATATGCAATCCAAGAATAGTCCAAACATCGAAAAATGCTATAAGAGATATGATAACAAAAGTGGCGTCATCTCAAACATATCTCATAAGAATGAAAATTAAGTAAATATAAAATTTTAGACTCCCACTAACCCAAAATATCAAAAGACTTAACTAAACCCATATGAGCTACATGATTCTGAAAAGTTCTAACAGTTAAGCATTTAGTTAGTAGATCTGCTAACATGCTTTATGTAGCAAGATGTTCAATACGAGTTTGAAACTCCAGAATTTTCTCTCTAACAAACAGATATTTAATATCAAAGTGCTTTGATTGAGAAGAGATTCTGTTGTTTTGAGAGAAATGAACAGCAGTAGTGTTGTCATAATATATCCCAAGTGGCCTAGAAATGCTTTCAACAATGTGAAAACCAGAGATTAAATTTTTCAGCCGCATGGCTTGACAAGTAGCCTCATAGCAAGCGACATACTCTGCCTCCATGGTAGAAATAGCTGTAAGAGTCTGTTTAACACTTTTCCAAGAGATAGCTCCTTCTACCATCATAAAAATAGAGCCAAAGGCAGACTTTTGATCGTCAGAGCAACCTGCAAAATCAGAATCAGAATAACCAATGACTTGGAAGTTGATCAGACTTCTTATAGGTCAACATATAATCTTTGGTTCTCTATAAATATCTCATGACCTTGTTCATGGCTTTCCAATGACCCAAACATGGGTTGCTCAAGTATTCCCTAAAGTATTAATAGCAAAAGCAATATCGGGACGAGTAAAAACTTGAGTATATATTAAACTGCCAACAATAGAAGCATATGAAACCTTTCTCATTTCAGCTATCTCTGAATCATTTTGAGGATATAGAGATTTAGATAAATTGTTAGAGATTTAGATAATTTGTCACCCTTGTCAATAGGTGCAGCACATGGGGAGCAAGAACACATGTTAAACTGCTTGATGATCTTTTCAATATATCCTCTCTCAGACAATTCAAGAATGTCATGTGACCTATCATGGTAAATTTGGATGCCTAGAATAACTGAAGCATCACCAAGGTCCTTCATATCAAAGTGGCTATTTAACATCAATTTTGTCTCAGTCAAAAGGTTAACACAACTACTAGCAAGAAGAATATCGTCGACATATAAGACAAGAATTATAAAATTGCTCCCACTAGTTTTCAAGTAAATGCACTAATTTGAAGCATTTTCCTTAAAGCCAAAAGAAGTGACAAACTGATCAAATTTCAAATACCATTGCCTGGATGCCTGTTTTAGTCCATAAATAGACTTTTGAAGTTTACAAACCAAATGCTCCTTACCTGCTTCAACGAAACTATCAGCCTGAACTATGTAAACATCCTCGACTAAATCTCCATTCAGAAAGGTTGTCTTCATATCCATCTGGTGAAGTTCTAAATCAAAGTAAGCTACCAAAGCCATAACAACCTGAAATGCATCTTTCATAGAAACTGGTGAGAAGGTGTCACGACCCAAATTCTGGGCACGTGACCGGCACGGTGACACGAATCCTATGTCACCGTAAGCCTAATTAACAACTCTATTTTTACCCCTTTTATGTTATTCATATGAAATATTTAGCGTACATAGAGAAAAATCAGAGTTTGAGAAACATATATATATAATATAGATTAATATTTAGGAAATAGCATTTAAATATGAATAAATATTAATTAAGGTTAATATTAATTAAATTTAATTTAATTTATGAATGAATACTACTTAAAATAAATATATAAAAAAATATCAATTCATACAATTTTAATGTTTAAAAAAAATAAATTATGATATTTCATTCATTCTCAAAGTCACGTTAACATAAATAAACCCCGTAGTTTTAAATCTCAATTTCTACCATAATTCGTATCATAAATTCTCAAAATAAATCTTCAAATTTGAATCAAATTAAATACAATAAATAAAGTAGTTTAACTACCCGAGAACCCCCTAGATGTCTTAGTTGACCACAGAGCTTCCTAAACTTAACAAAAATAAAAATACTAACATATGGGACCCACCCAACAATGGGACAGTCCAACGGCAACTACTCCACTAGCGGGAGATTCTCCTTCACTATCTCATCTGAAAAGGAAAAATCAACGAGTGTGAAATAATAATCTCCGTGAGCGAGCCAATCCCCGCCCTAATAAAATCCGCTATGCAAAAGCAATAAAATAAAAAGCATGGGTAAAAATTATAAAATCATCAGGAAAAATACACATCAAAGAATTGCAAATCAATCAGGCAATTCAGACCAACGGAACTAGTACTCGTCAATGGCAAAATATCCGGGAGCGCCCGTAGGCTCGCTCAACCAATCTCATCATATCCGGGAGCGCCTGTAGACTCCCTCAACCAATCTCATCATATCCGGGAGTGCCCGTAGGCTCACTCAACCAATCTCATCATATCCGGGAGCGCCCGTAGGCTCGCTCAACCAATTTCCTCAATTTTATTAACCCGCCATGACGCACAACCTCATCAGCAACGGTCAGGGCGCCTTACGGATTAAATCCGGGCTCACTTCCCTATCGAAGGAATCGTTGTCTCTACTCTCAGAGGTCAAGTCATCCTATTACCCGGATTTCCCGCTTGACATGAGAGAGGGTACTATCCCGTCCAAACACAAACAATATTCATCCAATATAATAAAATACAACATCATAAATCATCAAGTATAAATCTCTAGATAATCTCAATTATCTCAAATTTCAACCATCTCATAAATCACATGTGCATCCTTTTCCAAACAAAAAATAATAATAATAATTATCATCATCGATCATATTCCCACCACGGTCATTACCTATCTTTATACCCTATTACTTTAACACTTAAGATAATATTAAAAAAGGGTTAGTTCACTCACCTGGGTTCCTTGCTAAACCATAGCATGACATTCCAAGATTCTTCGGTAATGTGCCAGATTTTCCTATCGCATGTTTGAAAGACAAACTTTGAAATTAAAACAGAAAGTTATTTTATTTCAGTTTTCTGACCTCCGTGTACTGTTTCGGCCATATCTCTCAAACGGTAGGGATTTTTCGAAATATTTTAGATTTTCTGGAAAATAGACTGAAAGAGCTTTCCGTGCATAGGTAATTTGAAAATTTTGGAGTTTTCTAGAGAGAGATATGATTGTTTTAATTTTCAGAAAAATTGTTCCAGAATTTCTGAAAATAAATTTTCTTACCTTGTTTTAATTCTTGCTATAGATGAAACCCTTTGAGTTCTTGTTTGGGTATGGAATGTGCAGATCCTAGGATTATGTGAAGGCTGTAGAACTTGATGTGGGGTTGTTCTTATGTTTATTTCAAAAGAAACAACATCGCTAAAATGGAAGGGAAGATTATGACTTACTTTAATTTCTTCTTACTTATTAGTTATTAACTCCACTTGAGCTTCCCAATATTGGAAATTGAGTGTTGATGTTTAGAAAAAAAGATTAGCCGAGAGAGTGTGCTTGTGGGAGGGATTAGTTTGGTTGAGTATGTATTTGTTCTATGGTTTCTAACTTAGTTTAAGATAGATCAATTTAATTGTTTAAATTTAAATAGATTTTGTTATTCAAATTTTAGATTATTCTAATTAAAAATAATATGTTTAATTCATATTTCTAAAAAAACTTTTTTTTTTCAGATTTCATATTGGGATAATTTATCCTTCAACTTAATGTCTAATTAGATTGGTTAGTTTGGATAATTATCTAATTTCCTTATTTAATCTTTTGCATTATCCTTTAACCATTGCTACTATTATTTATATTATATATATATTATTTTGTTTGGTTAATTTTGATTTATTTTAATTACTATTACTAATATCTATTTAATTATTCCTTATAGTCTTTCGAAATCCCTGTTGCTCATAGGATTAGTATTCTAGTTGATTAATTTATCAACTTGTATTTTTATTAATTTCTTTTTGTTCAAATTTCAAAATTCAACCTTAAACGCCCAATCCTAGATTATGTAAATCTAAGATCTTACTTCAAATGTTAGAAGGTATATTTCAGATTTTTCTTTTTCATTTGCTTTTGTAATTCATTAAATTTTTCCTTTTAGACATTTTTTGTATAAGACTATTTCTTAATTATAACTATATATTCTAAAAATAATATCTAGAGTTTTAGAAATAAATTTCCATTTTCTATTCCACAACAAGGTTCCCTATAATTTTGTCCATCTATTCCTATACTTTGTACACATTTTTGCTACACCCCACAAGATTCCAAAACCTTTCATTAGTCCCTGCGAGTTTCACTTTAGTCCCTGTATGGCCTAACATCACACATTGCTAGCCTACAGCCTAAAATCACATATCTAAGCATCATCACATTATACAATAATATCAAACACACATATTGCACACAAAATTTACAATTTCAACACTTGTAAAATCAAATTCATTATTTAAGTAGAAAATAAAGTAGCGGATATTACAAAAGGTCTCCTTATAATCGATGCCTTCCTTTTAACTATAGCCTTTCGCTACTGGTCTAGCTTTATACCTTTCAACTTTACCGTTTGGACTACGCTTGGTCTTAAGGACCTATTTGCACCCAACTGGTTTGTAACCAACTGACAATTCTACAAGATCCCAAACACCATTATGAGACATAGAAGCTAATTCATCATGTATAGCATTTAGCCAATCGGAAGCATGAGAGCTAGAGATAGTGTCCTGGAAAGTGATAGGATCATCATCATCATAGAGATCAAACTTATGCTCCTGAAGATACATTACATTGTTATCTGGTATAGTAGGCCTACGTACTCTCTAAGATCGTCTCAATAAGGGTCCTTCAGTAATGTCATCCGGTTCCTGTTCGTTAGCTGGTGATGCCACTACATCACCTTCTCCTTGAAAAGTTTGATCATAATTATGAGTGACTAGAGCCATGATATTCGTAGAAAGTGAAATAATTGGTATATGAACTACAGTTCGATCTTCTTTAAGAATGATTATTCGTGGTGTATGGCTCCTATTATCTAAATCATCCTCAGAATATCGCTCGGTCAGACTTGATGACTCGTATAGAATGAGAGGCACAATAAAATCTACAGCCTCTAGAGCACACACAGTAGCTGATAAAGAAACCACTAATAGTTTTAAGATTAAGTTTCTTTTGTAGAGGATTATAAGGTCTAACCTCTGCCTTACAACCCCACACATGGAAATGTTTCAAACTTGGCTTCTTTCCACTCATCAGTTCATAGGGATTTTTTGGTACAGACTTACTGGGCACTTAATTAAGAATGTACACAGTAGTCTTTAAAGCATCTTCAAACTGGCAATGATGAATGACTCATCATGTATCTCACCATATCCATCAGTATGTGATTATGTCTCTCTGCAACTCTATTATGCTCAAGAGTACCAAACATAGTGTATTGAGCTTCAATTCCACATTTATTGAGAAATCTGGTGAACGGTCCTGGATTTCTTCTAGTTTTATTATATCTGTCGTAATACTCACCTTCTCTGTCAGACCTTACACATTTAGTCCTTTTACCTGTCTTCAATTCAATTGCAGTCTTAAAAGATCTAAATGCATCGAAAGAACCAGATTTTTCCTAGAGAAGATCTATCCAACCGAATTTGGAGAAGTCATCTATGAATGTAATAAAATACCTATATCCATCCATGACAGTGGGTGTAATAGGTCCACACATGTCTATGTGAATCAACTATAATTTCTTCCTAGTTTTGGCAGTAAACTTGCCTTTAATACAATCAACATAAGTGTCAAAATCAGAGAAGTTAAGATCATGAAGAATACCTTCCTTAATCAGTCTTTCAATTCGGGCTCTAGAGATATACCCCAAGCGTCTATGCCATAGCATAGAAGAACTTTCATCAGTCCTATTACACTTATTTCCAATGACAGAATTAACAACCATATTATTCAAATTTAGCATATAAAGCCCATCACATAAAACACCTGCACCAACAGTAACAGAATTAAAACAAACAATAACTTTTCCATTACTGAATTGAAAAGTGTAGCCACATCTATCCAAAACTGAAATTGAAATCAAATTCTTTCTCATACATAAACAATATCTTTTAACAATAAAGTATGTCCAGAAGGTAAAAATAATGTAACTACTTCTATTCTTCTATGGATACTCTAGCTCTATCTCCCACAATGATATTGGATTCAGCATTACTTAGCTTCCTCAGGCTTGTGAACCCCTGTAAAGAATTCACAATATGAATGGTTGCACCAAGTATTGGGAGCAACATCAATTATATTTGATTCAAAACAAGCTAAAGTCAGGAGTGTACCTTGCTTCTCAATTTTCCTCTTGAGAGTGTAACAATCATCCACTTTATGGCCATACTTCTTACAATACTTGCAGTTTCCCTTAAAAAATTTTTCTTAGGCTCTAAATGTTGAGAAACTTTTCCTCCTTTTTTCTTATCACGTTGAAACTTGCCTTTGTGACCTTTCCTTTTCTCAAGTTTAGCACCAGAAGAAGTAGCAGCAAACTAAACACTGTATGATTCCCCTTCTTTATATAATCCTCTTCTTGAGAGACAATAGTAATCATTTCATCAATTGTCCATTCAATTTTCTAAGTGTTATAAGAGGTTTTCAGAACATCAAATTGAGAAGAGAGTGACTCCAAAACTTGTCAGATTAGATAACTCTCACTGAGATCAACCTTGAGAGACTTTAACTTATTAAAATAGTGGACTAATTTCATGATATGCTCACAAACTCCACTAACATCATCATATTTAGTCTTCTTAATCAAAGAAAGATACTGGCCCTTTTGAGCTTTATCAACAGTAGTGAATTTCTTACCAACGGGCTTTAGAAAATCCTTAGCATTTTTGCTCTCTGGAATACTCTGTCTAATAGACTTCTCCATAGTGTATTTCATTACCATGAGACACACCCTGTTTGAGTGCTCCTATTTTTCATGAGAAGCCTTTTCAGCAATAGTGGACTCAGCAGTAAGAGCTAGAGGCTCTTCTTCTCTCATAATCAAGTCCATATTAGTAATAGGCAAATAGAGATTCAGAGATTCTTTTCAGTCCTCAAAATTGGTCCTATTTAGAGTCTTGACATAAATCAATTACATAGGTAAGGAGGCTAGCATTATAACAACAAAAGAAAACATTTAATATGCATAATGTCATTATGCTATAAAAGAATTAAATGTTTCCATATACATAACCAACTATGTCTTCTAAAGAAAATTTCTTACTTACTTGGTCCCACCTAAGGGTCTCGAACCATAATAAATAAGAAAGATAATAATACAATACTTAAATCTCATATCATCAAAATTTTTAATACCGATAGGATATTCAAAATAATTGATATAAGTATAAATTAACATGACATTGTAGGAGTATACATAAGGTCGGTTCGATTCGGTTCTGGGCATGACCAAACCGAATAGACCAAATCGGTTTTCAAAAAAATAGGACCTATTCGGTTTTAAAAGAAAGGTTGTTCGGTTCGATTTGGTGGTGGTTTGGTTCGGTTTGTGGGCGGGCGGTTGGTTCACGCCACTACGATGCCGAATCGCCCAAAATTGAATTCGTGGCAATTTGCAGTATAGTGATCCCCAAGTCGTATTCACTCAAGGAACCTCACTTCTAAACACTAATTAATCGTTCTAAACACCCAAACACTAATGAAAAGTACATAAACGGGGGGAATTTGTTGGCAGTACTAATAAAAATAGAACAGAACAGCAACCAAATAACTACAACAGCAGCAGCAGCGAAATTTGCAAGGTGTTGACAGTAAAGAGACTATGTAATCAGCCACTAGGATTCATGGGAGTGCAACTATCATTACCTAACTCATTGATTCAGTTTTGTTCTCATTCCAGTGTTTGGTTCTTTATGAAAATGGTTCTAGAATAACATCTAGAATTTAATGCTACTAATTACAGTCAAGAACATCTCTTTACTATAACCAGATGCATTCAGTGGAAAATCTCAACCAAACCAAGTTAAATATATCATCTAACTAGTCATTTCGCCTCCCTCACTTTCCTAATCAGTCAAGCAAGGTTATATCTTATATATATAAGTCAGTTTATGTTACTTCTCAAGCTCTAATCAGAATCTGACAGCAACATAAACATAGCAGCAAAACAGAAACGAAATGAGATGAAATTAGAGAATAAAACACTTAGCTTGCATTCTTAGTTCAAGCTACAACATCCCAGTGGTCCAGTGACTGATTACAATGAAGACTTAGCCCTCCATTAGAGCAAAACAGCAAATGACAGAAGAGAAAAAGAGAGGAAAAAGAGCTACGAAAATTGCTAAGTTGCTGAAAATAAAAGTGTCCTCTCATTTTTAAAACTGATGCCCTCAATGCCTTGGAATATTCTACCCTAGATGCCTCATTGGATGCCTTCTTGGTGCTTCTTCCATGATGTGGGCAGCAAGACAACAGCAGAAAAGTGGCAACAGCAGCAGACAAGTTACTCCACTCCTTTGCTGTTTCTGTCTGCCATTGATTGCTGCAGAAGGCCCATGCTGTCAAAGCAGAAATTACATTCCCCTTTGCTGTAAAGTATAGAACAATGGGGACCAGAAATCTAGTCAGCCCTAGTCAACCATTCAATGCCCAGTCAGCATATCTAGGTAGCCTCCAAGTAAGCAAAACGTCCATGTCAGCATTTTTCTCTCCAATAATTAGATCTGAAATTAAGCACATGAATTAATTGGGATAAAATTATGAATTTAAATCATTAATTCTATAATTAATTTACACCCAATAAATTCAAAATATAATAAAATAGGAGAGTTGACAACATTGAAATAGCAATACGACTAAGATAGGGACTAACAAGTATATAAAAAATGCCCGATATCAGCGGTTCAGTTCAGTTTATGTCAACAATTTTTTTAAAACAAAATTAAAGGTTTATGTTAATATAAAAAAAATACTCTCACTCTTATCTATTTTTAAGATATGTATATTTGATTTTGATATCTTGAGTGTTAGTTACTTTTCAACATAATTAGATTAGGTAGTACTTTTCTAGTGTTGAATTTTTATTATGTTATTAAAAGAAATTATGTTATTGTATTACATCATGATTATGCATTTAATTTAATTATTATGTTTTGTGTAAATTAAGAATGCAAAAAGTAGATGTATGAGAACTTTTACATGGACACACTTTTGATCCATGAGCAGTTGAGCATTGACATCATATTGAATATCCATTATGGCTGCTATGGATGTTCTTGAATAATAATGTGGGGTGCTTTATGGAACAAAGCAAATTTTTTGAGACATTGACCATTTTTCTCTAGATATCTTGGTGTCATATAATAAGTACCATTTATTCTTATAAATGTTGGGTGAAGTTGTAAGTTTGCACTTTTCAATATTACTCAAAACAAGGGATTACCAATTTGCTATGGTATATTAAAAAGAAAAGTTATTCAGTGAATTGAAAAATGGAATATTTTGCCATGGTAATATAAAAGTTATTTGTGGTCTACCTACTTAAAAATAAGGTTATTGGAAATTTACTCTCCTCCTTGCGACAATTTCCTCTACTAAGGTATAATTAGCATTAGTGATATAGGTTTCCTGTTTATGCTCGAAATTCAAACTGGAGGTATACTTATATAAACAAAGTATAACAAGAAACAAATTAGAGGTATACATATTTCAGAACATGCAATTTGCTATGCTTTCATAAAGGCAGAAGAAGCTCATATAAAAATAGTGTCTTTCATCTTTGCATATGCAATTAAACATTAACAATTGTTCTACTATGAAATAATTAAACATCAACAACTACATCAATAAAGTAACAAAACAACTACATCCAAAAGAAAGAACCATTAAACAAGATAGTCACTTGTTGCTTGAGAATTTTACTAAACTACAAAACCAATAACTATATTAACAACTACATCAGTAAACCAACCATCAACAACAAAAATAATATGTTCATCTTCATTAACTAAGAACTAATAAGCCAAAGGCATCATTTTCATCTTCCATCTTCAATATTCAATCTTTAAACTTCAGATGCATTCCTTCATGTTCATATTGAAAAAAAAAGTTAGTTTATCAATTAATTAGAAATGAAAAAAAGAAATACACACAATATATGTATATATATATATATATATATATATATATACCTTGAGAAATGACCAAAAGAATCATCTTCATTCTTCAATAATCATTATCATCAGTAGGTGAAATTACACAAAGTTCTAATCAAATTAAAACAATTAGTAATTCAATCCATAATCAAATAAAATAATATCAAGTATAATAACAGAATAAGAAAAAAATAATACCTAACTCCATTTTTTCAATTTCTTCTACTTTATCTTCAACTTTATATGACAATGGATTAGAACGAAACTAATTTTGTGCACAAACAAGGGCTTTAACAGTCTTCGGAGTCAATGACCTTCTATACTGATCAAGTACACATCCCCCAGTGCTAAATGCAAATTCAAAGGCAACAGAGGACACAGGCATTGCCAAAAGGTCCCTAGCAATGCATCCAATAACTAAATATTTGGTGCTATTCACTTTCCATCAATTGAGAATGTCAAAATTGGGTGTCATCTTTTCCCTAGCCTCATCAAATAAAGATCTAGCTCTGACTGATTGTCTAAACTATCATCTTCATTCATAACTTTATCAAACTCCATTGCAAATGAATCACTTTTTTCATTAATCACATCATGATCCATTGTCATATCTTGGGTGGAGGCTACTTGACTTTTCCCATAACCATAAAAATTCTTGTAGCTCTCATACATTCTACTAAAGGTATCCTTCACCTTTTGACACATAAGTTTAGCCAACTCTTCATTATATAGCTTCTTGAATCTCCATTCAACAAATTTAAACTTATATCTTGGATCAAGCACCACGGCAATAAAAATGTTCATGTTAACATTTTTAACATCACGCCAATACTTGTCATACTTCATTTTCATCTTTTCAGCCATTCTACTAAGCAATGGATCATCATTTTTACACAAATTGTTCAAAGTGTTCAAGACTAAGCAAAAGTCATAAAAATATTGAGATGACGTGACAAACAAAGTACCCGATATATTTTTAGTCACATCATGAAAAACTTTCAAAAATTATATGAACACCAGTGCATTATTCCAATCTTCATTAGTAGGGGGACCTACTTTATCTAAGACATATTGGGTATCCCTTTCTTATAACCTTTTAAATGTTTTTTGAAATTTCAAAGCACTTTCAAGCATAAGATAGGTAGAGTTCCACCTAGTAGGAACATCCAATTGCACCGTTCCCTTTTCTTGAATTCTAGCTTGCTCCTTACAACTTTTAAATTTGAGCATATGAGATGGGGAAGCATGCACATACCGAACAACATTTCTAATTCTAACAATAGACTCATGCATATCCTTTAAACCATCACTGACAACCAAATTCAAGATGTGTGCACAACATCTAACATGCATATTATCTCCCTTCATGATATGACCATTCCAATCAACGATTTTATTTTTCAAGTATGATACAGCAGTGTCACTAGAGCTAGCATTATCAACTGTGATAGTGAAAACTCTTTCAATCCCCTAACTTAACAAACAACTCTCTATTTTGTTGCCTATTGTCTCCCCTTTATGATCAAGGATTTGACAAAAATTCAAAATTCTCTTGTGTAATTTCCACTCATGATCAATAAAATGTGCAGTAAGACATAAATAATTTATATTTTGCACGGAAGTCCAACAATCAGTGGTTAAACAAACACTTTGATTACTCCTAACAAAGGCATTCTTCAAATTACCTTTCTCAGTTAAATAAAGGGTCTAACAATCCCTAGCTATAGTAACGTGTGATGGAATAGGGAATAAAGGTTGCACAACAGTCATAAAATAATGAAACCCATCTCTCTCAACATGCTTAAAAGTCAATTCATCAACAATAATCATTCTTGCAAATGCTTGCCTACATGCATTGACATCAAATGTGACCCCTTTCAAAATAGATCCATCCCCTTCCCCATCTTCTTTTTTCTTTGGTTGGAAAGCAAGTACAGATTGTTTTGGATCTCGTAATCCATCGGGAATTTTCTTACACTTAAATTCTAAGTGATATGCCATCTTAGATGTTCCATTTCTTTTTTTATAACATGCATAATCAACACCACACCAATTACATGAAGCTCGAGGGTATTCTGGATCACAATCATCATCAATAGTAAAATGAGCCCATACCCAAGACTCAAGTCTAGTAGGTTTTTTTGGTTTACTTGATTGTTTCTTCTTATCTTTCTCCTTTGATGGATTTATCTTTACTTTCAATTTAGACACATCAATCCCCTTCCTCTTTTTGGACGGCTTATTAGATGCTGAAGGGAGATCACCAACTATGGAATCAACCGACGTAGCATCAATCACGGTAAATTAGACATTCTATTGCTCATCAATTGATTCTTCAGAATCACTGGTATCAGCAAGATCCTCATCAACATCTCTTAAATCCATATATCCTTCTTTCTATTAAAAGACAACAAATTTAGTAAGTTAAAAGATAAATCAAAGCTAATAAAGATAAACAATTATTAAAAAAAATGATCAAATAATTTTAACTTACCACAGACTCGGTTTGTGCCATACTGACTTAGCACCTGAAGAATCAAGAGTGTGTGAGGACAATTAGAACAATTTCTGAGAGACAATTAAAAACAAAGTTATAGTTAATTCTTTAACTGTCCAGGTAAGAACAAAATTATATGGTATACAATAAAAACATGAAAGTAATCCTACTGATGTGCTTAGACAGAAATTATATGCTATTCAAAAGTAAGGATTTCCAAGAACACATTTTTTTTGTTAAATAGGATGTGCTTAGACAAAAACATGAAAGTAATCCTACTGATATTATACAGGACCATCCATGTAGTCAATACTTGATTCACAACCTAAAACATGAAAGTGATCCCACTGATATTATACAGGACCATCCACATAGTCAATACTCGATTCACAACCTAAACTATAATAAACTGTAGTATGTGATGGAACTAACTTATCTAAAAGCAAAAGATAAGGTATCCTAATGTCCCTCAATACCATATTTGAAAGAGGCCACCAGCCAAACAACCATCATCGTAAGTTACTGGTCTTGTTATAGACATAAAATTTAGTAATGGCAAAATTAAAGCAGCAAATGCATTATTAGTCAGATCATATATGAACCTCTTAATTCTTTTTGGTTTTAAGCATTATAACAAGATATTTTTTTCCCTTGTCAAAATTCAAGCATATATCAATCTCAAATTGATAGAGACAAAAATTTTAGAAATAGATATTCATATTTCTGGAAAAAGTTAGCTACCTCCATCACAATTCCTCTCAAGCTTTTAGAATTACTTTTGGTTCAGGAAAATAATCAAACACTTAGTGTGCAATGTAAATGGAAGTGCTCTTCATATCATCTAATCATTAAAAACACCCAAATAATAAGCCTAAACATAGAGGTTACAAACTCACAATCTCTAGCCAATCTTCAAGGTTACAACTTCAAGTATTTCAAAATCCCATTCCATCACAAACCATATAATCTCAGTATCTCACCATTAAAGCCATAAGATCAGAAAAGAGAACTCAAGTGAAAATGAACATAACATAATACATACCCAGTGGCTGACAATCGGAAATGGAAAAGAAACCGAGTGAGACGAGGATGCAAACTCGTAGAAATCGAAGTGAAACGTGGGGTCAAAGATGCCGAGAGCCAGAGAAACAACACACACTGTTGCTGTGTCGCACTGTGAAGCTTTGCCTGAGCCAAGGATACACACCATCACACAAGTCGACTTCGATTTGGAGAGAAGGACTTTACTGAAGGTCTGAAGCTGCGCAAAAGGGAAAAGGAAAGCGGAAAGGGAGAATAGGGTTCAGAACTTCAGATTTGGGAAAGTGAGTGAAGTTTGAAAGGAAACGTGAAATAGACTAGAGTACTGGAAGTCTGGAAGAGGGAAACTAAATTAATTTTTGTCAGCGTAATATTTTTTTAATATATATATATATAAGATAAATATAATATATAAAAATTATTTTTTAATATAGGGTTCGGTACCGACTGAACCGAAAAAATATGAGAATTTAATAACCGATCTAGACCTACTTTTTTTAGTTTTTTTCGATTTTTTGGTGGTTCGGTTTGGTTTGGTTCAGTCTGATTGGTTCTAATCGGTTTTGTACACGCCTATAACATTGTATAACAAATTATATTAATAACAATACACCGATAGGGTATAATTATTATTAATGTAATAACTTAGAATAATAATAATGATTAAAATAAAATAAAATAAACAAAATTTTAATCATTTAATTTAGAAATTTTGCATAACTGTACTCACAATGGGGGAGTTTACAGTTTTAGAAAAAAAAAAATCAGCAATTATATTCAATAGAATATAATAAATTCATATAATGTCTAACAAAAAAATTTAATTCACATATAGACTGAAATTAATTCTATCACTAGGACACATCAATAGGGAGAGTATAATATACCTAAGTGTCACTAGTAGAGTAAGGAACAAGCATAAAAAATTTTAGGCCAAAAATCTGAGAGTACAATATTTAAAATTACAAAATACTTTCAGATTAAATAGAATAAAATATTTGAGGGTCTTAGAAAATTTCCAAAAAAAAACAAAATAACATAAATGTTAAATTATTAATTTTGAAAATTTTTTTTAGATCCTAGAAGTGGGCCCATGCGCTACAAGTACCTGGACCGAGAGTGGGCTTCCCTAGGCAGCCTCTTCTTCCTTACTCGACAGACCTGTAATGGGTCACAATGACCCGCGAGATCGACCGAGTTCTATCTTGCTATTCCGGCCAGTAAAAGCTACAAAAATTAAGGGGTTTTGCTCACAATAGTGCGAGAAAGGGAAACCCTTAAACAATTTTGAAGATCAGTGGTTATATTTGGAGAAATCGGGTTCGAAACATTAGGGAGAAAAATGAAACTGAAAAAAGTTTGATCTCCCAAAATCTTTCATGAAAATTTCTGATTTTTGGGTATGTCACTCGTGTAACAGCATTAAAGAGAATACCCAAATTAATTTCAAAAAAAAAATTAGTTGATTTGGGAGAAATCGAAATCGAATTTTTGACAGAAAAGAAAGTTTAAAAAAAAACTTAGATCTTACAAAATACCCAATGAAACTCTATGATTTTTACATATATGATTCGTGTTGTAGTGTTGAATAGAAACCCTAAAACAATTTTTCAGATTAATCAACCAAAATAGGGCAAACGAAATTGTTTTGAAATTAGGGTTTATGGGTTACGAAATTTAAATTTAATTGTGCAATAATCAGAATAATCAGATTTAATTATTGAAAAGAAAAGAATTAATAGCCATAATACGTATCTAGAGCCAGGTTCTGATACCAATTGAAGGATTTAAATGAATCAATCTAAAAGCCTAGATCGGATGTAGATACAAATTACAGCATATTAATACACATATTTAAAAGAGAGATGAATTAAAATGTGTACCTGGCATTATTGCGGAATCTATCATGAACCTCAAAGTAGAGAAATTAATTAGTGAGAGAATTACTACTCTCTATCTGATAAGTTTTCTGTGCTGTGTAAACTGATTAATGGGGAGTCAGTTTATTTATTATCAGATAAGAATAGAGAGCTTTCAACAGGCTATCTAATGAACAGCCCAATCCATCACGGTCACTCATAACAAAAGCCCAGTTACAATATTCATTAAATTAATTAAAAGACTATAATATAAAATATAAATAATATAGTTGATATATTAATGATGTTAAATAATATTTTAATAGTTGATTAATGCTAATCCAAATAATATATATATATATATATATATGTGTGTGTGTGTGTGTGTGTGTGTGTGTGTGTGTGTGTGTGTGTGTGTGTGTGTGTGTGTGTGTGTGTGTGTGTGTGTGTGTGTGTAAATAAAATTTAACAAACAACTCATTAAAAAAACATTTTACACAAATTCAAATAATTCATAACATAAGCTACAACATATACTTTTTTTGAATTAAAGCATAAGGGGTAAATCCAAGAATAGAATCACAATTACACTGTATCTAGTATGTGCTTAGGGAAGAAATAACATACTTATTCATTAATCAAACAATTCAATATATATATATATATATATTATTTGAACAGTTTCACGGGTTTGATTTGGTTTGACTATTTTTCAAACCACAAATTAAACCAAATCAAACTGTCAGAATTAGGAAATCTCAAACCAAACATTGATCGATTATTTATCAATTCGATTTGGTTCAGTTCGATCAAATTAATTTGATTCGATTTTGAACACTCATAGATACCAACATCATCAAATCCAACTCATTAGGTAATATACCATCCTTTTCTTTTGATTAGTTGGCTTAATTATTTATTAGAAACAGTTAGATATACCTTGGTTGTTGTGATTTAGCATCAATTATTGATAAATAGCCTTGTTTTCTCATCTTCTTTCATTGAGCCTTTCTGCCAATCTAATTTTTACTGGTTTAGTTATAGTCACTATTATTAGAAGTGGATCGAATTGGACAGGCCGGTTCGATCAAAAACTGGTTAAGAAATCAGTTTGAAAATAACTTTTAAAACTGGTAAGTAATCGAACTATCTAAAAACAATCGAATCTGATAAAATCGATACTAAATGAACTGATTGAATCGGTCCATTTGATTTTTTTATTTTTTAATTTTTCTTATTTTATAATTAGGTAATTAAGAAATCAATATTACAAATTGGTCAGTTTGAGTGAGATGCTAATAT
Source organism: Biancaea sappan (assembly GCA_037074585.1). Lineage (NCBI taxonomy): Eukaryota > Viridiplantae > Streptophyta > Magnoliopsida > Fabales > Fabaceae > Biancaea > Biancaea sappan. Next base: position 50,582,080 of record CM073500.1, on the reverse strand, counting down.
ATTAGGATTTTATAAATTTGATATTAATAAATATTATATTAATTCATAATATTTTCTTGTTATTTGGTCATTTTTTACTGTGAACTTTTGATTGTGGATGTTGTTTTGTGTAATTTGATATTAAATCTCATTTTTGATTGAATTTATGAATATATATATATAGAATTTAATTATGTATATCATTTTTTTAATATTTTAAAGTAGATCATTTCAATTACGATTTGACTATTGATCCTTAAACTGCTGTCTCCACCGATTTAGTGATTGGTCTGATTTTTCACAAAGTTTGTTATATTCATTTAGTAGGCTTATTCAAGCATTTATTTTGAAATTAGATCTTTATTAGTAAAGAACTCTCTCAACTTCAACAAAGCATGGCCTATATACATAAAAATCACAAGCATAAACTAATACACATAAATATCCTTATATAAGTACAGGCATAACTAGTTATTCTAAGCACAGACTCATCAAATAATTAATTTCAATCTTTTTATTATAATCAGATGAGTCATCATTTGTAATCACATACCTATTCAAGAAATCTATCAACTAATATATAATTATGAGTAACTCTTAGATAGGTTCGATGTACAAAAGATAAAAAGGCAATCTTCAAAATACACATAAGCATGTCAATATAAACACTATTGAACATGCTTATATGTCTGGGACATAGATTCTTTCACAAGGCGCCAACATTTCATAATAGAAAAAAGTGAGCCGATGCATCCAACGGCCCTAGTGCAACCTAGATCTTCCTGCGCCTTCCAGACACAGGAAGGAATTCGGTTCCATATATCTGATGATCATTAATTTAGTCTACTTATTTATTTATAAACCGAATCTACCTAAGAATTTTTAGTAACTAATTATTTTTCCCTTGCCACTCTCACAAGGTGGCTAATTGGAGTTGTGCCTTGCTCTCCACACTTGAAAATTCTTCATGTTTTGTTTCTTCTATCTGAGATGTCTCCTGTTGCCCGTGGGCTAAATCAGGATTGCTCGTAAATAGACAATCCTAAGTTGAGCAGTTATGACCTGTTTAATAATGGGCCGCATGCTGGCTTTTTTTTTTAATCTTTTTAGAACAAATATATTATTTAGTATAAATAATCTCATTTTATCATATTTCTATATTTTATAACACTATATTCAATAAATATAATAAATTTAGATATAAAAATATTTTAATTTTTTTAAAAAATATAGAATTTTCAAATTTAAATATATTATAGTTAATTTTGAAAGAAAAATATGAAAAATTAAAGCTATTAGTTATTTAATAATATTAAAGACGTAATGTTTTATATGTATAAATACTATTTTAATAAAGAATTATTAATTTTTTGTACTAAAAAAAATTATATTATTTTAATATAAAATTTTTTAAAAAAAGTGACTCAGAGTCACGAGTCAATATAGACAGTCTTGGTATTCAAAAAAAACCCACAGACTTAAATGGCCCGATCCGTTTATTGCTTGACCTAATCCAGGTCAATCCATTTAATAGTATTAACCAACTTATTTAGCAACGAGTTGAGTTGATTTAGATTAAATTAATAAAAGTATCTCAACTCAACCCACCTTTATTTTTTGTGGTTGGTTCAATTTTTAAAACCCTCTCAACCCAACATGCATACACCCTGCATAAAAGTATATTAGTGAATAAAACAAACATCGAGATACTTTAGCTCTTATGGTCGTGAAAACTATGTGGCAAATGAAAACAAAGAACAATGGTATAGAGAGAGGATGTGATAGCATAAAGTGATATGTAACTAAAAATATAGAATGCTGGCGGAACTGAATGTGGTTCTTGTTGCAAAAAGAAGGATACTGAGATATGAGCTTGCTGATGGCGAAATGAAAGAACCAACACGTATTAAAGCACCCCTTTCTTTCTGTCTTTCTTTCTTTTCTATCGATCTATCTCATTTCAAAAGTGGATCTACTCGAGAGATCATATATATATATATATATATATATATATATATATACACGTGTGTGGGTGTGTGAGAGAGAGAGTGAGAGAGTGAGAGAGATGCATTTGTTGCATGTATTGTATATATGTTTTGGGGGGAGAGGGTTTAACCATGATTAAGAGAATCAGAATAGATCAACTGGTTTAACTGAAAAATCGGTTAGATTTTTAATTTAATTTAGATATGAGAATCAGTTAACGTTTAAACTAATAAAAATCAGTTAAATCAATAAAAATAGTCCATTCGACAATTTAATTATAGTTCAATTTTTTTTATTTTTTTATTTTTTTAAATTTTTTTATTGAATATTATTATATATTTTAAAAAAATTTTAAAAATTTAAGCCATTAAGAGAATATATAAGACTTGTGTGTGTGTATATATATATAATATGTTTTGGATATTTAAAATTATATATTTTAATATTTTAATAGAGAAATCAAGGATAGAATTTTATGTCCCTAATTATTTTCATCTCTAATATTTATTTAAATCATATTTGAACTTTTTTTATCCATTTTTTAGTTTGAGACGAATTTTATTTGTTTCAAAATTCGTCTATGATTTGAGACAGAATATATTCATCCTTGATTTGAGACATAATACTTTTTGGTTTTTGATATACTAAATTTGTTTGAGACAAAATTTTACTTTAGAGACGGAACAGTCTATCCCTAATTTTGAGATGAAATTTTTTTTTCTTTCTGAATCTGTCTTTGAGCAATTAGAGACTGATTTTTCCTTAATGAGAGATGAAATTTTTTGTCTCTGATTTATGAATTTTTTGTATTGTCAGTTGCGATTTGACTATTGATCTTTAGATCAGTGTCTCGATTGATTCAATGGCCAGTTCGATTTCCTGAACCTTGAGTTTAACACATTTAAAATTATTCTTACATATAATACATGAAACAATATATATATATATACACACACACACTATCTAAAAGAATCTACTTTATTGCGAGATGAATTTGTAAACATTTAGAAATATGAATATATGCCAATTTAAAACAGAATGACTCAGCTGTTCTATGATTATGATAGAAGAATTAAGGTGTACGTTGCTCGTGAAATTCATAGGACCAATTTTGTATCAGGTCATATAGTTTGATATTCCTCTCGTTTTCTTCTTCTACGTTTGTGGTCCTATAAAACTAATCCCTTTTGCAGTATCTAATGCTCAACTAATAAATGAATATTTTGTAGGAAATTTTTTGTTTTCACCTTTTGATGGAAATGATTGGATACGTATGGTATATATTAATAGTTTTGAGGGAAAGAGAATAGGAATAGGAATGATAATAAAAATTTTAATATTATGTTTAGTATAATACAAGAAGAAATAGAATGAATTGAATTTATTTTGTTTAGTATGAAGTTTAAAATAATTTCTTAAATTGTCTCTTACTAAAAAAATTAAATATAAGATAAGAAAAAAAAATAAAAACAACACTTCTCTTTCTCTTGCCTCTTCCTCTGAAATCTTCCATCTTCTTCTTCTTCTTCTTCTTCTTCTTCTCTATGTAGTCTTCTTTCATCTTCTCCCATACGTACACCCAAATCGTTCGTTTGCCACTAACTTGTTCTCTTTCACGTACCAGTGGCCAAGGATCTAGAAATAGAATGAATTTGGATGTTCTCTTCCACACACTGACGATAGTGACACAACAAACCCACACACCAACGGCCAACATATAGAGGGGTTAAACTGAAATTTTAGGTAGTTATAAAAGGGCAAATTTGACATTTCATATCCAACTAATGGAATTAAATCTCATTCCTTCTATATTTTGATAAAATTCAACCGTACAAAATGCAAGATAAATGAATTTACATTCTAACAACAAAAATAGATACCAAACATGCATAATCAGTAAGCAATAAATGAAATTTATCTCATTTAATGTCTACAAAACGAGGCTGTTATGTTTCAATATTGATGGACATGTCCTTCTAGCTCGTTTTTCATCTTTACGGGCCCCCCGTGCGTGCAAAACACGCGCACGCGCGCGCGCACATATATATATATATATATAATCATGCTAATTATCTTTCAAAAGTAAAGACTGACGTAAACGACAATTAAAATTTAGATCAGTGTACTGATTGAAGTGTAATGGGAGTACTTTGAGTTCACATAAAATTACTTATTGAAATTAATTAACTAAGGGATAAGCTTTGTATGATAAATTACAAACTTTGTCTCATACTCAGAGAATGAGAATACTAGTAGTAAACGAAAGGCCACGATCTTTAGTGGTACCAAGCTATGTAAGTTTCAAAACCAATTTTAACTCATGTAAAGAATTTTAATCATAAAAAATTAAAATATAATATAGAGTAATTCCAAAAAGAAAAAAATAGAGAGAACTACAGGAATAAACTGTTGTTTGTGATTTCATGTACAATGTAACATAACTTAATAAAGAACTCAATAGTAAAATGTTTTGATTTAATTTTGGAAAATAATATTTTTTTACGTCCTTAATGTTTATATCAAATTTCAATTTGCTCCATAATTTTTTTATGTCATTTATGTCTTACATGTTATATTTTTGTTTCGAATATATATTTTTACTAATGATATCTATTTCACTGATAGAAAATACTGAATGAATGATTAGTAAAAATGATAAATTTGAAAAAAAAAATATGTAGAACTCAAACTCTACTATTTTTACGTCCCATAATGTTTTTGTTTTTGCGTTATTTATATCTGACATATTTTATTTTTATTTCAAATCAATTTTTTTTATTAAAACTTTCTATTTCACTGATAAAAATGTTGATTGAGTAAAAATGGTAGATTTGACACAAAATAAAACATGTAGGACTCAAACCTACAATTTTTATACCCCTAACATTTTTTTTGTATCAGTTATATCATATATATTTTATTTTTATTTCAAATTTATTATTTTACTAACTGTTCAGTCAATATTTTTTATTATTGAAATAAACAATATTATTAAAATTTAAAATAAAAATAAAAATAAAAATATATATAATATATCTAATGAAAAAATATTAAAGATGAAATTAAAATTCAACGTTATCAATGCAAACGGCAGTTTTATTCCTCGAGTACCATTCTAAATGTTGTCATATTATACTTTTCATAGAGTTTCACTAAATTAGACACAGTTAAGATTTCGGCGTCCCTACTTTTCGGTCAAGAAAAACAAGACACTTTTCAGATTAATAACGATTTTAATCGTTGTTAAAAATAAAAAAAAATATTCATAAAATAAAAAAATTGCAAAAGATAAAAATTGTTGTGAAAATTAATTATGCTTTACTTTTAACAATAATTTTAACTATTATTAAAAATATTAGCTACGAATTAAAATTATTTCTAATCCGAAAAGTGCCCTACTTTTTGTGACTGAAAAGCAGGGACACCGAAATCGTTAATTCTTGTAAACAACAGACATCACCTAAATATATATATACCAGTAATTAACTAACTAAATATATATCCCACAGTCTTCGAGTGCTTCGCTTAATTTCTCTCGGAAACCTCTCATTCATGTAGCAAATTGACAAAGCAAGTAAGAACATCATCAAAATCCTCATGTCATCAGGGTATTATCTTCTCTTCCTCCCCGACCTCTTCAATCCTCCCAATCCCATCCTCACTTTCCATTCTCTCCTCCTCACCGTTCTCTTCATCGCTGTCTTCGCGTTCTGGCTCACTCCGGGCGGGCTCCAGTGGCCTCTCTGGAAGGCCCAAACCCGCTTCCCCATCCCGGGCCCATCGGGCCGTCCGCTCACCGGGTCACTCCACGTCTTCATCTGCCCAACCCCTCACCGGGCCCTGGCCTCCCTGGCCTGGAACTTCCACGCAGAGTCGCTAATGTCGCTCTCCGTCGGGCTGACTCGGTTCGTGGTGTCGAGCGAACCGGGCACGGCCAAGGAGATCCTCAACAGCCCGGATTTCGCGGACAGGCCGTTGACAGAGTCGGAGCGGGAACTAATGTTTCAGAGAGCAATGGCGTTCGCACCGTACGGGGAGTAATTTCTGATCATCTCCACTTTGTAGTTTCTTATAGTCTGAACTTTGAATACTAATATTCCATCAAATCTTTCCAACCTTTCAGAGGTTGATTTTTTTTTTTCTTTTGAGTTAAATTAGTTTGAGATTTTTTTAATTAAATGATCAAGTTTTATGCGAATCTAAATCTTTTATGAGCCTGTTAATATTATTTGAATGATTTTGTTTGATCAAACAAAAAATTTAAAAGATTTTTTACAATGTTAACCTTTTAAAATTTCGAAGTTATCTAGTTGAGTAGGTTCAAAAATAATTTTATAAGACGCCTTTGGTACAAGAATATGTTTAACAGTTTATTTATAAAATATGAGAATAAAAAAATATAAAAATTGTTATTCTTATAGTATCTATTACTACATTCTCGTTATTGATCCTCAATCTACATATGTGTTCGAATATAAAGGTTACAACAAATTTATTTATCTTCATACTGACAAAATTATTCGAAAATAAATTAAATAGAAAATTGACATGTTAGTGTATGCCATATGTATCATATAAATATTATATTTTTGCAAGGAAAGAAAATTTTTAAGAATGATCACATAAAATCTAATTTAAGAATTAATAAAAACTCATTAAAATAAATATGTACAACAGTTTCACTATCTAAACCACCAATTTCCATAAAATTTTACTTGGTTGATTGCATGTGTAACAGCCTTTTCCCTTTAATGAACAAAAGGGCAAAGTGGTATTTTACAAATTATATTGTGTTGTCGCTTTGCATATGCTGACTTGGTGTGCCATTTAAATTATTTTAGTAGATGTGTCATGCTATAGAAGCACAAAATGGATGAAAAATTAATAGACTATAATGGCAGGAGCTTTTTACAAATGTTTGTAATCTAGAGGGACTAACTTGTAGAAAAATAAACTGTAGGGAACAAGTTACAAATTAAGTAAAATTATAGGAACAAAAGTATATTTTAACCTAATCTTTTATAATCTACATTTTTCAGGAATTGATCTTCACAGGGCAGACACAGTGGCGATTTTGTTGGAATAAATTCTAACGAGAATGGTTCTACACCCAGAAATCCAATCCAAAGCCCACTCCTAACTAGACGATGTCGTTGGACCTTCCAACCTTGTCTCCGACTCCCACATCCCCAACCTCCGTTATCTCCACTGCATCGTCAAAGAAGCCCTCCACCTCCACCCGCCGACGCCATTGCTCTCGCATTTCTTCCTAGCGGCACGTGACACCCACATCGATGGTAAGGTGATTCCAGCGGGGACGACCGCTGTGGTCAACATGTGGGCCATCATGCACGACGCCAGGGTGTGGAGTGGTTCATGAGGGAGGAGGTGAGCGTGATGGAGTGGGATCTAAGGCTGGCTCCGTTTAGGTCCGGACGAAGGGTGTGCCCCGGGAAGGCCATGGGGCTAGCCACGTTTCACCTATGGGTTGCTCAGCTGCTCCAGCGGTTCAGGTGAGTTCGATCCGACAAGGAGAATAGTTCGGTGGAGTTGGGTGAGTGCTTGAAGCTGTCCATGGAGATGAAGAAGCCTCTGGTTTGCAAGGCAGTTCCTAGGGTTGCTTGATGGGTTAAGACTTGAGATAATAGGGTTTTTTTTAGTGATTATATCACTAGCTCCCTTTCCACTGCATAGCTTATAACTTATTATAGCTTCTCTTTTAGTATAAGTGCTTTTATGTAAAAAGAAAAAAATAGTGTTTGGATAAGCTTTAATGAATAACTTATTAATTTTCAAAAAATTATTTTTAACTTATTTTATGAAGACAATTTTTTAAATTTCTTGAAAATGCCTTGCGAAAACTCAAATTCACATGATCGAAAAGTTGTTTTGTATTTTTACAAGACAAGTATATCTCCTATTATAATTAAAAATTCCATGAAAACTAAATACTTCACTTCTCTCATTTCAAATCATAATTTAAAAGTAATTCTATTTATCAACATACTAATTTTTTTTTGTTTTCAAATACTTGAATTACAATTGATGACTGTTAATTCTTTTTCCAAATAACACAGTACTATTTCTTATTATCTATTATTAACTAATAATAATCAATGTTAATTCTATATGTATTAATACTCTTTAATGTTAATTTCATATTCGCTTTTTTCTATATTCATTTAATTTGTTAAAGTATCATAGATAATTAATAATATAATTACTTTTTTAACTAATATATACTGTTAATGTTGTATTTCCATTGATTTTTTCCTAAAATTTTTCATAAAATTATTTTTTTCCCTAAATTATGGTGCTTTGACTTTATCTATTTCAATTCATATATGAGTAAATTTCTTAATGTGTCTAATACTATACTAGTTAATATTCTTTAATGTTAATTATATATTTTTTTTCCAGATTCATTCAATTCATTAAAATACTATAAATAATTAATAATATATAATATAAAATTAATAATATAAATAAAAATATAATTAAAGATATAAATTAATTATTTAATTAATATAATTTGAAATATCATTTATTATCAAGTAATACGATACTCTTTAACTTTATCTAAATAACAGTGCTTTGACTTTATCTCTTATACCAACCACTATATATTTGTTATCAATCAATTATTATTATTTTTATAAATTACAAAAAATTTTAAAGTTATAGATTACTAGTACATCGCACGGGTCACAACATTAGTTAATATTAATATAAAGTTTTATGAAGTTAAAATGAGATTAAATGTTATCAGGATTATTAAATGGGTCGATTGGACCCAATATCTAACCTGTTTTAGTTGAATCGGGTTAAGTGAACATAATATCATGGGTTGAGAATTTTGGTCCAATTCAACTCATAAGCCTCTTGAATTGGGTTGGACTAACAATTACTATAACGGATAAAATTTATAAGGATTAGTATTAAACAATACATTAGACGGAAGTTTGGTATATCTTACAATTTTTAAGAGAAAGAGAAAGGAAATATGAAAGGAAAAAAGGTATGAAAATGAGAATTAAAAAAAAGTGTTTAGCATGATAATGGAAAATAATAAAAGAATAATAATTTATTTTGTTTGATATGAAATTTTAAAAAAAAATGAAAGAATTTAAATTGTAATTTATCAAAACATTCCTACGACATTGACTATAAAATTGGAAAGGAGGGGCAAAATTGTCCATAAATTTATATTATTGGGTAAAGAGGATGACTTTGGATAAACCAAGTAGGTTGCTTAGCACATGATAGTTGTTGAATCCAATTGATCAATAGTCATCGCATTGAGTGCAGGCCCTTGAATCATGTGAAGAGAGAGCGAGCAGCATGAGTGAACAATGACTGTTGATCAGCCAAATTCACCAATCATCACGCCAAACAGACAATTTGGATTCAAATAAGACACTTCCATCTCTTAACCTATGTAAAGAGAGTGGGAGGGTTGGAGTTATTGAATCGTGCGAAGAGAGAATTGGCGACTTGAACGCATAATGATCATTAATCACCTAGATCTAACGGTCATTATGCACCAAACAATCTGCTTAGCTTTTTACATCAAACAGGCAATCTGAATTTAAAGATGACACTTCCATCTCTTAACCTATGTAAAGAGTTGTACAACAATCCTTTTGCCAATGCCTTTCCTCTGAGACTTACTTCCACAATAAAAACTACATACCAAACACATATCACATGTATTCGGTTTACTGTATATAAGCATTTTTGTATGTGTCATGTATATAAAAATATATTAGATGCTTTAAATATATTAAAGAATTTTGTCATGAATAACTTAATTTCTTGAAAATCTTATAAAAATTACAGAATAGCATCCTAACTCTTGAACCTGATCGTTATCTGCTGTTTCACTTTTTTTTTTAAATATAAAGTAGATTCTAAGAGAACATCACCAGGAGAAATGCTCTATAAAGAAGGAAGAGGAAAAACAAAAAACAAAAAAAGATGTGAGGGGCACCAACTATGAGATTCTAACGATTTTTCTCTTATTATTTTTTTACTACACATATGTTATCGGAAGAAAAAAAATAATTTTATAACTTATTAGTATATTCTACTTAATATATAAATATATCCGTTATGTGAACAAACATCCAAATTCATATATATATATAATTTTATAACTTATTAGTATATTCTACTTAATATATAAATATATCCGTTATGTGAACAAACATCCAAATTCATATATATATATATATATATATATATATATATATATATATATATATATGAATTTGGATGTTTGTTCACATAATATATACACATCAATATTATAAAAACTAGGTCAACTGGTCAGTTCAATTAGTTGGACTAAAAATAATTCAAAATAAGCTTTAAAATTGGTAAGTAATTGAACTTGTCAATAACGATAAAAAATCGATGCTAAAATGAACCGGCTCAACTAATTTTAATAGATATGTCAATATCTTAGTATTTTGTGAATTTTATATGAGTGATTTGATGTGAGGGGCACCAACTATGAGATTCTAATAAGTTCTCTTATTATTTTTTTAACTACACATATATTATCGGAAGGAAAAAAATTTAATTTTATAACTTACTAGTATATTCTACTTAATATATAAATATATTAAATATATGAACAAACATCCAAATTCATATATATATATATATATATATACATATACATTTTGTTGTAAGAACTGAATCGAATAAGCCGGTTCAATCGATTGGACCAATAACTGGTTTAGAATAACCTCTAAAACTAATAATTGATTGAACTGACCAATAATCGATCATAAATCGATGTTAAATGAACCGGTTTATTTTTTTTTAAATGCTGCTTATTCCATAATTAGGTAATAAAAAAATTAATATTACATATCAACAAATTTTAGTAGATATGATAATATTTTGGTATTTTATGAATTTGATAAGAGTGAATATTATCTTGATTAATAGTATTTACTTGTTATTTGATCAATTTTTACTGTGAACTTTTAATTGTAAATGTTGTTTTATATAATTTGACATCAATTTTTTTTTAATTAAATTTGTAAATATATATAAATATAATATATATATATATATATATATATATATATATATATATATATATATATATATATAATGACCATATCAATTAGCTTTTCATGCATAAGTTCACAGATCATGCACACATGAAGCTATGTATGATCTAGGACCGAGCAATTTGGTTAATTTACAAATTCAATTTTTCATACATTATTTTTTTTTTAGAAATAGGAATACCTCTTTCAATTATAACTTATTTATAAATACCCCAAAAGTATAAAAAATTAATAAAATAGCCCTCTTCAAATATAACTTATTTAGAAATACTTCCTTGAGCTAGAAACCCCCTTACACTTTCTTATATTTGCATTTACTTTAAATTAACATAATTTTCACTTCAATGACTTGGTACTAACTTAGAAATAACACCTAAACAAATTTTGTTCAGAAAAAAAAAAGCCTACTTTTCCATATGAATCATATCTTCAACCACCACTAGATATTTCCTTTTTTTCTTTTTTGCTGAATTAACTGTTCACATATATTATTTCCGAGCCAACAAAATTACACTAATTAATCATTTGTGAAGTTTGGTTTGAAAATTCTATCAACTCCATTAACAAAACAAAAAAAAGATAAAATAAAGTTAAATGCAAATGAGTATTTGCCAGAGTTTATAATTTGTAATGGATTATGGATGCATTTGGAATGACTTATTTTGAACTAATTTGACTTATCTTATAAATGTTTATGCACGTGTTTGGGAGAGTTTATAGAAATAGTTTATAGCATGTCCATAAGCTGTTTTCAACTTATTTTCATAAACTCTCTATAATACCTTATAAAAATAAGCTGAAAATAGCTTATGTGAAGTTTGCCCTCATAAACTATTTAATTGTGAAAATAACTTATATATAAGCGATTATCATATAAGCACTTAAACAGTTAATATATGTAAAGTTTGTCCTTATAAACTATTCTATAAGCATTTAAATAAATTGTTTACTAAAACAGGACATATATATATAATTTTAAAGGGATTATTTTCATATTTTTCTCTTTTTTTTAAAATATGCATAGCATAATGTAATAGAGGGACCCCAATCATAAATAAGTATTATTATTTTGTGTAGAATGAAAGAAACAAAGTTGGTTTGTTCAAAGCACATTAGACTTAAATAATATGTACACTACTAGAAAAATTACGTTAATTTTTTTGTTTTGGGATGAATTTTAGTGATAGATTCCATCTTGTCACTGATTTTGTAAAACGCTGAAATTTGTGATAAATTTCAGTTCGTCACTAATTTCTTTCACAAAATGTCAAATTTAGTGACGGACCAAATTTGTCACTAATTTAGTGATGAATTTGTTCTATCACTAATTTTTCAATTTTATACTAGATTTTTCGTCACTAATTTAGAGACAGATTCTTTCAATCACTAAATTTAGTGCCTAATTTCCAATATTGTTATGACAAATTTGTTATGGAGAATTTGTAACAAAAATTTCTGTCACAAATTCTTTATATCATCACTACATCACTAACCTTGTCAAAATGATATAATACAATATATATATATATATATATATATATATATATATATTTGCTAAAATTAAATGTGAATTTCAACTGGTGGTAAAAAAAGTGTTAGCAACAACATGGAGGTTGTGAGTTCGAGCCAAGCTATTAACACTTAGACAGTTTAAAAAATAAATAACGCAGTCATCGATGCCCACCCAACCACGGCTCGTCCTGACCACTAGCATGCTTACTAGCTGCTAACAGAATTAGTGACGAATTTTTTTGTCATCAAAATAGTTTTTTCTTATTGTGGCATAAGCTTAGGCATAAATTAGACACCTTAGTAGCTAGTTATCCTTCTATACAATTTTTTTCTTTTTTTAATTTTACAATTTAGCTGGACAAGAAATACAATATCAATATATATATATATATATATGTTATTTTCTTTTTGGCTGTAATCAATCGAAATATATATGGATGATATTGACTTGCACTTTTAGCGGACATAAAGTGAGGATTTGGATATACAAATCCTAAATGCATCTTCTTTATAAATAAGAATAAATAACTAAATAAAGTTGGAAAGCTTTTATAGAAGGCTCTGAGTGTTGTACAAGATTATATATGCTCTTTTTAGAGAATATGAATCCCTGAAAGAGAGCAAGAACCGTTAATATAATAGTGCCATAACAAAGTGCTTTGAGTTTGGGTTCTTATTCTTCAATCATTTACTTAAATGTTGCACTCAGAAGCGCCATTCATATCATTAAAGTTTCTAAGATATATGCACGAGAGAGATAGCCTAGGAGGGCTCATTCACAAGTTTGTTATATATTTATTTATTTGTAATAAAATTGATTTATCATATATAATTATAGATGTTTATATATTTATTATTTCTAATTAAATTTACTTATTTATATTTTGTAAACAAAATCAAATAAAGAATATACAAAATATACAAAATTCATTTTTATTTTAATAAACTAAGTAAAAATATATATATCTCTAACTACGTAAAATATTGTTTAGGCATATCAAAAATAATATTTATTTGTATTTAAGTATAAAAAATTTAAAAAATTAGAACAATTTTTTTAAAATAAAATTGTATATGACCCGTGGACTAACCCATTAACCTGCGGGCCAGGTATAGGGGGCTTGAGAATCATATCCCAAACCTGTTTATAAAGAAAACATCTCAACCCAGTCTGTCATGATATTAGACTGATCCATTTGACAGTGCTACCATTAACTAGGAATCTTATATATATATATATATATATTTTGAAGGTTTGAATGATAGACACCACATTTAAAAGATCACGTGAATTCCTATTGGAGCAATAGTGGAATCTGTGACATATTTGGATTAATTAATTTTTGAGTTTTACTTTAAAAATTTATTATTTCATATTTTAATTTTTAAGAAATTAATAAAATTAAAATCTCCATCTTAAATGATCAATGAGCAAATAATTTATAAAGTACTAATCAACTTGAAAGTTTAAGAGATTAAATTGAAGGTCTTCTATATATTGGAAAAAAAAAAAGAACTCCTCAAAACTTCGCACCCATTCATTAAATTATATATTTTGTTACATCTTCTTTTTATCTTAAATCTCATAAAAATATATAAGTTAATTGATTTATTAATAAAGGTAAGTATTTTATGAATTGAAAAAAAAAAAAAGGTGCTCACATATGCTCTAATAACTTGCCCATTGATTATTATATACTAGGCAATTTATCTGCGCTTCACGCGATCATCAAAGTGTTTTAAAATATGTTATTGAATTTAATTAAAAGTTAGTAAATGTTACTTTAAAAGATTACTCATATTATTTAAAGGAATTTTATCCGTTTTTTTGGGCGGTAATAATAAGAGTAAGGTTTTGCATTGAATCCAAAAAACCTACCAATCCACTAAACCCAAATCAACTTGTTGCAAAATTGAATTGAGTTGGTAAGTTAATTTAGTTTTTTTTTTCCAATTTCGACTATTGGTTCGGGCAAATAGTTTTTAAATTTTCAATTCGCCAAACTTGAACCAATATACTATACACTTATGTGGTGTGTAAAGTATTTAGGATTTAGTTAGCATATTATTTAGTTTCTCAATAATAACGTATAATACCATATATAAGTTTATTATTTTACCTTTCGTCTCAGTACTAACTAACACTAAAAGAAAATTTTAACTCGATATTAAATTATAGATAGAATTTTCTTCTCAAAAACATATAACTATGTAAGGTTTAATTCTATTATTATTTTTTTATTTTTAATTCTAACATTTTAAATTAAGTTTATCATTTAAACAAAAAAAAAACACAACTTGCCAACATGAACCAAACCAACCTATTTGGCAACATGTTGGGTTGAGATATTTTCACTCAAGGTTAAGTGAAAATATCTCAACCCAACCCGAACTAAACCAATTTTAGTGCTGTGCAAAAAGCTTGTGGCCCGAGGGCCAAATTGTAATTGTTAGTAAATAGGCGGTCCTTGGTTGAGCAGTTTAGGTTCGCTAGCCTCTTTTTAAATTTTTTTTGTTTTTAGAACAAATATATTATTTAATATAAATAATCTCACTTTATCACATTTATATATTTTATAACCTTATATTCAATAAATATAGTAAATTTGGATATAAAAAATTTTGTAATTTTTTAAAAAAATATAGAATTTTCAAATTTAAATATAATATAATTAATTTTTAAAAAAAATATGAAAAATTAAAGTTATTGATTATTTAAAAATATTAAAGAAGTAATAGTTTAATTTACATGTATAAATACTATTTTAATAAAAAATTATTAATTTTTTTACTAAAAAATACATTTATATTATTTTTATATAAAAAATTTAAAAAAAAATGGTTCGCATGCCAATATGGGCGATATTGGTCTTCAAGAAAAGCCACGACCCGTTTAGGCCCATTTAATGCTTGGCCCAGTCCAGACCCATTTGGTAATAATTTTGGTTGAACGGATTGTGCCAGTGACAATATCTCAACTTAACTCAACTTTTTTTGGTTGGTTCAGTTTTTAAAACCCTCTCAACCCTACATGCATACACCCCTACATAAAAGTATATAAGTGAATAAAACAAGAACATCGAGATACTTTAGCTCATGTGGTCGTGAAAACTATATGGCAAATGAAGAAAAAGAATAAGGGTATAGAAAGAGGATGTGATGGCATAAAGTGATATGTAACTAAAATTATAGAATGCTGGCGGAACTGAATATGGTTCTCGTTGCAAAAAGAAGGATACTGAGCTATGAGCTTGCTGATGGCGAAATGAAAAGAACCAACACGTACTGAAGCACCCCTTTCTTTTTGTCTTTCTTTCTTTTCTATCGATCTATCTCATTCCAAAAGTGGATCTACTCGAGACATCACAAATGATGCGTATGTTGTGTGTGTGTGTATGATGCGTATGTTGCATGTATTGTATACATGTTCTTATGTTTTGGGGGGCGAGGGTTTAACTATGGTTAAGAGATCAAGAATAGATCAACTGGTTTAACTAAAAAATTGGTTAAATTTTTAATTTGATTTAGATTTGAAAACTCATTAACGTTTAAACTAGTGAAAAATCGGTCGAATCGATAAAACTAATTAATTCAGTGGTTCAACTAGTTTAATTTTTTTAATTTTTTTTAAAATTTACTAAATATTATTATATATTTTTAAAAAATATCTAAAAATTTAAGCTATTAAAAAAAATATAAAACTTGTATATATATATAACGTGCTTTAGATATTTTAATATTATACATTTTAATATTTTAATAAAAAAATCAAGGATGGAATTTTCCGCCTTTTATTATCCTCATCTCTAATATTTATTCAAATCATATTTGAATTTTTGTATCTATGTTTTAGTTTGAGATAAATTTTATTTGTCTCAAAATTCATCTTTAATTTGAGACAAAATATATTAGTTCCTGATTTGAGGCAGAATACTTTTTTATTTTTAATATGCTAAATTTTCAAAAAGAAGGATACTGAGATATGAGCTTGTTGATGGCGAAATGAAAGAATCAACACGTATTAAAGAAAGCCTTTCTTTCTGTCTTTCTTTCTTTTTTATCTATTTATCTCAATCCGTTCAACTAAAAAATTAATCAAAATTTTTATTTGATTTAGATTTGAGAATTCATTAACATTTAAATTAGTGAAAAATTAATTGATTTGACGATTTAACTAGTTTAATTTTTTTTTAATTTTTATTAAATATTATTATGTATTTTTAAAAATTTTTTAAAAATTTAAGCTATCAGAGAAAGATTTAAGACTTATATATAATATGCTTCGAATATGTTAATATTATATATTATATATTTTAATATTTTAATATATTTTAAATATCACTGATTTGCACTATAAAGAAAAAGAGACATTTGAGACAAAATTTTTCGTCCCTGATTATTTTTATCTCTAATATTTATTCAAATCATATTTGAATTCTTTTTATCCATTTTTAGTTTGAGACGAATTATATTTGTCTCAAAATTCGTCTTTGATTTGAGATAGAATATTTTTGTCCTTGATTTCAGATATAATACTTTTCGTTTCTGACATGCTAAATTTGCTTGATACGAAATTTTACTTTTGAGACGAAACAATCTATTCTTAATTTTGAGACGAAATTTTTTTCTTCTGAATTTGTCTCTAAGCAATCAAAGACGAATTTTCCTTTAATCAGAGACAGAAATTATTTTCTTGTAGTGTTAATTGTGATTTGATTATTGACTCTTGAACCAGTATCGCAACCAATTCAATGACCAATTTGATTTTCTAATTTTTGGGTTTAACATATTTAAAATTATTCTTGTATAGAAACACATGAAACATTATATATACACTATATATAAGAATCTACTTTATTGCGAGATGAATTTGTAAACATTTAGGAATATGAATATATGCCAATTTAAAACAGAATGACTCAGCTGTTCTATGATTACGATAGAAGAATTAAGGTGTACGTTGCTAATGAAATTCATATGACCAATTTTTTATCAGGTCATATAGTTTGATACTCCTTTCGTTTTCTTCTTCTACGTTTGTGGTCCTATAAAGCTTATCCCCTTTTACAGTATCTAATGCTCAACTAATAATGAATATTTTGTAGGAATTTTTTTATTTTCACCTTCTCATGGAAATGATTGAATATGTTTGGCATATATTGATTGATTTGTGGGAAAGAGAATAAGAGTGAGAATGATAATAAAAATCTTAAAATTATGTTTGGAATGATATGAGAAAAAATAGAATGAATTGAACTTATTTTGTTCGATATGAAGTTTAAAATTAAGTAAATAAAATAATTTGATATGAATTTCTTAAATTGTCTCTTACTAAAAAAAATTAAATATAAGTTAAAAAAATAAAAACAGCACTTGTTTCTTTCTCTCCCCCCCTCTTCCTCTGTAATTTTCCATCTTCTTTTTCTTCTTCTTTTCTCTCGCCTCCCCCCTATGAAGTCTTCTTCCATCTTCTCCCATACACCCAAATCGTTCATCGTTTGTCATTGTCTCGTTCTCTTTCACACATCGACGGCTAAGGATCTAAAAATGGAACGAATTTGGATGTTTTCTTCCACACATTGACAATCGTGACACAACAGACCCACACACCAATGTCTAATGCACAAATGGGCTAAACTGAAATTTTAAGTAGTTACAAAAGGGCGAATCTAACTTTTCACATTCAACCAATAGAATTGAATCCCATTCCTCCCATATTTTGATATAATTCAACCATACAAAATGAAAATGAATTCAGATTCTAACAATAGAATAGATACCAAACATGCATAATCAGTAAGCAAGAAATAAAATTTCTCTCCTTTAATATCTACCAAACGAGATTATTATGTTTCAATATTGATGGGCACATCTTTCTAGCTCACCTTTCATCTTCAGGCATATATATATATATATATAATCATGCTAATTATATCATCCAAAAATAAAGAGTGACTTAAAGGACAATTAAAATTTAGATCAGTGCACTGATTGAAGTGTATTAGGAGTACTTTGAGTTCACATAAAATTAATTATTGAAATTAATTAATTAAGGGACAAGCTTTGTATGATAAAGTACAAACTTAGTCTCATACTAAAGTATGAGAATACTAGTAGGAAACGAAAGGCCATGCTCTTTAGTGGTACCAAACTATATAATTTTCAAAACCAATTTTAACTCATGTAAAGAATTTTAATTACAAAAAATTAAAATATAATATAGAGTAATTCCAAAAAAAAAAAAACAGAGAACTAGAGGAATAAACTGTTTTTTGCGATTTCATGTACAATGTAACTTAATAAAAAAACTCAAATAGTAAAAATGTTTTGATTTAATTTTTAAAAAAATATTTTTTTGTCCTTAATATTTAAATCAAGTTTCAATTTCATCCATAATCATTTTTTTGTCAATTATATTTTACATGTTTTATTTTTATTTTAAATTTATTTTTTTTATTGATACCGTCTATTTTATTGATAAAAAATATTAAAAATAAAATTAAAACTTAGCGTTAACAATGCAAAAGTAATTTTATTCTTCGAATAATGTTATACATGGAGTACCCTTCTAAATGTTGTCCTTTTATACTTTTCACATAGAGTTTCACTAAACTAGACAGGGTTAAGATTCTTGTAAACAGGTAAACCACAATATTTCAAACAACATCACCTTGTTGCCTCCCTACTTCGGTACTTCTATATATATATATATATATATATATATATATATATAAGCATGACCTACCAGTAATTAACTAACTAAATATACGTCCCACACTCTTCGTGTGCTTCGCTTAATTTCTCTCGGAAACCTCTGGTTCACGTAGCAAATTAACAAAGCAAGCAAGAACATCATCAAAATCATCATGTCATCGGAGTCTTATCTTCTCTTCTTTCCCGAGCTCTTTAATCCTCCCAGTTCCATCCTCACTTTCCATTCTCTCCTCCTCACCATTCTCTTCATCGCCGTCTTCGCGTTCTGGCTCACTCCGGGCGGGCTCGCGTGGGCTCTCTGCAAGGCCCAAGCCCGCTTCCCCATCCCGGGCCCATCGGGCCGCCCGCTCACCGGGTCTCTCCACGTCTTCACCTGCCCAACCCCTCACCGGGCCCTGGCCTCCCTGGCCCGGGCCTTGCACGCAGAGTCGCTAATGTCCCTCTCAGTCGGGCTGACTCGGTTCGTGGTGTCCAGCGAACCGGACACGGCCAAGGAGATCCTCAACAGCCCGGATTTCGCGGACAGGCCGTTGAAGGAGTCGGCGCGGGAACTACTGTTTCAGAGAGCAATGGGGTTCGCACCGTACGGGGAGTACTGGAGAAGCCTAAGGAGGATCGCGGCCGTACACGTGTTCTCGCCGACGAGATCAGAAAGTCGGAGGAAGGAGGTGGGTGGTAGGATGGGGAGGACGGTGGCGGCGATGATGGCGGAAGCAGGGGAGGTGGAGGTGAGGAGGGTGGTGAGGGAGGGGTCTCTGAGGAGTGTGATGGAGAGTGTGTTTGGCAATGGGGATTATGATTACGGGGAGGTGGAGATGATGGTGAGGGAAGGGTACGAGGTGCTGGGGATGGTGAATTGGAGCGATCATTTTCCGGCGGTGGGGTGGCTGGATTTGCAGGGAGTGAGGAAGAGGTGTAGGAGGTTGGTGGAGAAGGTGAATGGGTTCGTTGGGAGGATCATAGAGAGGAAGAGGAGGGATTTGGGAGAAGAAGCAGAAGCAGGAGAAGAAGAAGGAAGTGGTTTTGTTAATGTGTTGCTTGGTTTGCAGAAACAGCACAAGCTCAACGACTCTGATATCATTGCCGTTCTTTGGGTAACCATTTCTGATCATCTCCACTTTGTAGTTTCTTATAGTCTGAACTTTGAATTCTAATATTCCATCAAATCTTTCCGACCTTTTAGAGGCTGATTTTTTTTATTTTGGGTTAAATTAGTTTGAGATTTTTTTAATTAAACGATGGAGTTTTATACAAAATTAAATTTTTTATTTAGCTAAACAAGATTGGTCAAATGATATTGATAAATAAAATTTATATAAATTTTTACTTAATTAAATGATCTTGTTTGACCAAATAAAAAATTCAAGAACATTTTTTGCAACGTTCATAAATAATTTTGAAGATAACTTTGGTACAAGAATATTTTAGATTCTTTCACGTGCTTAACAGTTTATTTATAAAGTATGAGAATAAAAAAATATAACAAATAGTATTCTTTTTAGTATCTATTAGTACATTGTGGTTATTGATCCTCAATCTACATGTGTTAGAATATAAAAGTTACAACAATTTTATTTATTTTCATACTAACAAAATTATTCGAAAATAAATTAAATAGAAAATTGATATGTTAGTGAATGCGACTGAGTCAGTAGTTTAAAATATGTATCATATAAATATATTTTTTTTCTTCATATCAAACATTTAATGTTATCTTTGCAAGGAAAGAAAATTTTTAAGAAATCTAATTTAATTTAATAATTTAACAATTAATAAAACTCATTAAAATAAATATGTACAAAAGTCTCACTATCTGGCCCACCAATTTCCATAAAATTTTACTTGGTTGATTGGATGTGTGATAGCCTTTTCCTTTAATGAACAAAGGGGCAAAGTGGTATTTTAAAAATTACACTGTGATGTGGCTTTGCATATGTCGGCTTGGAATGCCATTTAAATTATTTTAGATGATGTGTCATCTTATAGAAGCACAAAATGGATGAAAAATTAATAGATTATAACGGCTGGGACCTTTTTACAAATGTTTGTAAACTAGAGGGACTAACTTATACGAAAATTAATTGTAGAGACCAAATTATAAATTGAGTAAAATTATAGAAACTAAAAATATATTTTGTCATAATCTTTTATGATCTACAATTCTCAGGAACTGATCTTCAGAGGGACAGACACAGTGGCGATCTTGCTGGAATGGATTCTAGCAAGAATGGTTCTGCACCCAGAAATCCAATCCAAAGCCCACTCCGAACTAGACGACGTCGTTGGACCTTCCAACCTTGTCTCCGATTCCCACATCCCCAACCTCCGTTATCTCCACTGCATCGTCAAAGAAGCCCTTCGCCTCCACTCGCCAGCGCCGTTGCTCTCATGGGCCCGTCTCGCCGCACGCGAAGTCCACATCGGTGGAAAGGTGATTCCGGCGGGGACGACCGCCATGGTCAACATGTGGGCCATCGCGCACGACGCCAGGGTGTGGCCCGAACCGGAGCGATTCGAGCCAGAGCGGTTCATGAAGGAGGAGGTGAGCGTGATGGGTTGCGATCTAAGGCTGGCTCCGTTTGGGTCCGGGCGAAGGGTGTGCCCCGGGAAGGCCATGGGGCTAGCCACGGTTCACTTGTGGCTTGCCCAGCTGCTCCAACGGTTCAGGTGGGTTCGGTCCGACAACGAGAATAGTTCGGTGGAGTTGGGTGAACTCTTGAAGCTGTCCATGGAGATGAAGAAGCCTCTGGTTTGCAAGGCAGTTCCCAGGGTTGCTTGATGGGTTAAGATAATTCATAGGGTTTTTTAGTGATTATATTATTAGCTACCTTTTGACCGGATCGCTTATAACTTATTATAGCTTCTTTGTTAGTATTAGTGTTTTTATGTAAAAGAAAATAGTATTTGGATAAGTTTAAATAAATAACTTATCAATTCCTAAAGAACTATTTTTAACTTATTTTATGAAGATAATTTTTTAAGCTTCTCAGAAAAGTCTTGCGAAAACTCAAATTTACATGATCGAAAAGTTATTTTATATTTTTACAAGATAAATATATCTTCAATCATAATTTAAAATTTTATGAAAGCCAAACTTTAATTCATTTCTCTCATTCTTAATCATAATTTAAAAGTAATTCTTCATAAGTTTTTTACAAAAAAATTTTTCTCTATAAACGCTTAAATAAATTGTTTACCAAGTTCTTAATGCATCTGACTTTTATGTGCTTTAAGGGTAGGCTTTTGGGAATCCAAATCTATATGTAATCTGTTAAGACCTACGGTGTATTTGGTACACAAGAAAAGAATGGAAAGAAAATGTGGAAAGAAAAAGGGAAAGGAGAAATGAAAGAAAAAAAAATAGTGTCTTTGGTATGGGATGGAACAAAATAGTGGAAAGAGAAAAAAAATGATAATTTTACTAAATTACTCTTGAAATATTTTTTTACTAAAAAAATTATAAACTTTAAAAAAAAAAAAAAGACTCCATCCACCATGCTGAACATTTCTCCTCTCTCACAGGCCCCTCTCTCTTACCGTCACCTCACATCTCTCTCTGGCCATCGCCCCTATTAATGTGGACAGGTTCTTCGACGACAACTTTGACAGCACAAGAAATCGGATGACGACTTCAACGATGACTCCATTGCAAGTCCCTCTCTCTCGTCGTCGCCCCCTCACATCTCTTTCTCACTGTCGCTCCTATTGCTGTGGACGGCTTCTCTGACGGCAGCTTTGACAGTGCAAGGAATCAGACGACAGCTTCAACGAAGACTCCATCGCAAGTTTGACTTCCTCCCCCAATTCTTTCTCTCTGTTCTTTTTCCTTTCCCCAATTCTTTCTCTATGTTCAATGGCGGATTGAAGATGGCATCTCACTTGTTGACGAAGTAGAACCAACAAACATAACAGCACGAACGCAAGAAGGAGCAACACAATGAAGGGTAATTAGGACATTTTTTTCCATTCGGTGAGCCACTTTTCCAATGCTCTAGTGAAGGGAACTTACGTACATTTAAAAAATGAAAAACAGTGACGAAATGAAATGGAAGCCTTCTGTTGAGAACCCCAACCAAAAGCCAAAAGGATTATTGTTACTGGGAATTCCGTGGTCTTTTCCTTGTCTATTGCCCAACCAAACGTACTGTTAGGGCATAAGAATGAAAAGTAGTGTTTCTTGTAAATTAATTGACAAATCTATAATTAATCTAGCTATATATTGTAATTGTCGTTGGCATAAAAGAAGAATTTACTTTGAATTAGTCAAATTACTCTACCCAACAAAATTTAACGCTTCTATGTGATTTGTATTACTAAATTATCAATTTTAATTTTTAGTATTGACAATACTATTTTATTTTACTTAATTATCTGTCAGTGTGTTTTTGTTTAGCCAAATATTATTCAAAATATATATATATATATATATATATATATATATATATATATATTCTAAACGAAGGGATAAATTTTTATAAAGAACTTCCTGTAATAAGATCCATTTAATTTTTTGATATGGCAAAAAAATGCTAGTAAGAGTGTTCTGATTTTGATGATTTCAACCACGAAATAAAACTAAATTGCTAATTTTAATTTGAAGAAATGTTAAACCATTCCATTTGATTTTATGTGTAAAATTAAATTAAATTAAATTATAAAATCGTCATCTTAAGCAGTTTGGTTTGAACGGTTTAGACTTATATTTGGATTTTTGTTTTTTGGGGCCCAATTTATCATTTTTTTTAACTTTCACAGTTGTTCATTATAACAACTCATTAAAAAAAAACATTTTACACAAATTCAAATAATTCATAACATAAGCTACAACGTATGCTTTTTTTAAAAAAAAAATTAGAGCATAAGGGAAAATCCCAACAATAAAATCACAATTACACGGTAGCCAGCATATGCTTAGGGAAGAAATAACATACTTATTCATTAATCAAACTGTAATACCCATGAAAAATAAAATATAAATATTTATTTACAAACTACTGTTACTATTTCAGTATACGGTACTATTTACCCGTATAATACTATTTACGTATATGATACTGTTCATTTATACAATCGAAATGTCAAGTACTAGATATGGTTTGGTTATAAAAGAAAACTAGAAAGAAGTTTGTAGGAGAAAATGACGTTTTATGTGTAAAAATACCCTCAGCGACTAAAGTGAAAGGACTGAATTGAAAAGAAACTTAAAGGTTTAAGGTGAAAGGATAGTAGTTTTCAATAGTAATAACAGAAAAATTTTCCGTGCGTAAGGTACACAGTAACTGCATTATTAGAAATGTCATTTTCATGAATAGTAAATTGAATATTTTATTAGTACATAGTATTAAATAGTACCCTTGACTTTTGCTATAAATAGGCCCTTCCATTTCACTTCTAAACTCACACCTTCAACTTCTCTTCTTCTCTCCTTAAGTTTATCTTACTCCAAAGATAGACCTCTGAGATTTTGGGCCTTTCTTTTTCAGCTTAGGTAAGGATACTATGCCCTTTTTATGTCTTTCAAATTTTAGAAGTTATTTTCTTAAGTATGCTCTATGGTTGCGGCCTTGGCTGATCTTCCACATCAGAAAAACTGTCGTTAGCTGTTTATATGTTATTTTGATTCTCTGATTACCGAAATAGAATGTAAACTGTGAAGAATACATGTCTAGGAAAGTTCTGGCTAAGGAAAGACTTGGTTTTTAAGTGTGTCCAGTGTGACCCTCCACTCTTTCTTGGGAACTTACCTGGTGTACTCTTTTACAGATTGTATTCTCTATTTCTGGTATAAATAGTGACTGTACGTATGAATAGTAACCATATGAATAGTAACTGTACGTATGAATAGTGACCGTACGTATAAATAGTAACCGTATATATGAACAGTAACCGTACGTATGAACAGTATATGTACGAAAACAATCATAACGTATTTTTTCTAATCTTTCATGAAAATCTCCGTAGCAGAACACTGAAATTCACCTGTGTACTCTTGTCCGTAACGACTTAAAGAAGCGATGCTCGTACGGAATCCAGGTGAGTGAAACGACCCCGTTTTAATAGAGTTTTAGCATTACTGGTGATAAAAAGTATGTTGTAGGACACTCCCAAGATTCATAGGAGGAAATTGGATTCAGAATGGCGAATATAATGAGATAATTAATCCAGAAGTATGGATAAGAAAAAGCAAATATCTCATGATGATGTGAAGATTGAATCTCTTGAATTGTGGTTTATAAAGCTATAATATAGTTATATACTATACCTGTTATATGGATGAATATTATATTGAGCTTCTGATTATGATATGAAATGATATTGATTGTGATTGAGCGGGACAGTACCCCCTCTCACGGCAAGGCGGAAAACCCGGTTGACAGGGTGTCTTGACCAATGAGTGTGGAGACAACAATTCCCTCAGTAGGGATATAGCCCGGATTGGTGATAAATCCGTGAGGCGCCCTAGCTAAGAGGACGAGGTTGTGCGTCATGGCGGAAATATACATAATTGGTGAGCCGGCCTGTGTGCGCTCTCTGGGATATATTGTCATTGACGAGTACTAGTAACGTTTGTTGAATTGGATGAATTTTTATCTTCTTGTATGTAAAAGGATGATGTTGTGCGTCATGGCGGAAATATACATAATTGGTGAGCCGGCCTGTGTGCGCTCTCTGGGATATATTGCCATTGACGAGTACTAGTAACGTTTGTTGAATTGGATGAATTTTTATCTTCTGTCTATTGGTTGAGTATGAGCCTTTGGATATGCTTGCATGACTGGTAATGTATTTGAATTTTATTAACGCGAGGCCGATTCGCTCATTGAGTTTAAAAGCTCACACTGTTTGTACAACTTTTTTGTTCAGATCAGGTTGCCATCGAAGAATATCTGCTAGAGGAGTAGATCACTTTGGACCTTCCCGTTGTCGGGTAGACCCCTCTTTTGTTATAGATTATGTTGCTCTGTAATCGTCTAGGACATCTAGGTCAGGGGTTTGGCATTTGGTTTGTATGTCAGCATAATAATGTATTTTATATTGAGAATCTATTATTATGTGCAAATCATCTCTATGAATTTCAAATAAGAAAATTTGATATATTTTCTTCAGGAATGGTTATTTTGATAATATAGAGATAATGACTAAACTCATGGGTAGAATTTATCGAAAGACTTACAGTGATGGGATATTCATCATTGTGCCGGTCATGTGCCCAGAAAATGGGTCGTGACACAAACAACTCTATATATATATATATATATATATATATATATATATAATTTGAACAGTTTCATGGCTTTGATTCAATTTGACTATTTTTCAAACCACAAATTAAACCAAATCAAACGGTTAGAATTAAAAATTCTCAAACCAAACATTGATTGATTTTTTATCAATTCAGTTTGGTTCAGTTCAATCAAATTAATTTAATTTGATTTTAAACACTCCTAGATGCCAATGCCATCAAATCCATCTCATTAGGTAATATATTATCCTTTTCTTTTGGTTAGTTGGCTTAATTATTTATTAGAAAAAGTCAGATATACCTTGGTTGTTGTGATTTAGCATCAATTATTGATAAATAGCTTTGTTTTCTCATCTCCTTTCATTAAGCCTTGATCGAATCAAACCAATCAAAAATTTGTTGAATCGATTAAAATTAATGCTAAATGAACTCGATTGAACTGGTTCACTTGCTATTTTTATTTTTTTTAATCTTTCTTATTCTATAATTACATAATTAATAAATTAATATTACAAATCAGTCAATTTTAATGGAAATGCTAATATATTAGTATTTTATGAATTTGATATTAATGAATATTACATTGATTAATAATATTGTCCTGTTATTTGATCATTTTTTACTGTAAACTTTTGATTATAGATGTGTTTTGTATAATTTGATATTAAATCTTATTTTTAATTGAATTTGTGAATTTATATTTTTAGTCTTTAATTATATATATTATTTTTTTGATATTTTAAAGTAGATCATTTGAATTATGGTTTGACTATTAACTCTTAAACCGCTGCCTCCATCAATTCAATGATTGGTTCAATTTTTCAAAACGTTACTTATGTTCATGTAATAATCTTATTCAAACATTTATTTTGAAATTACCGAATATCGATTCAAGCTCAAACTAGATCTTTATTAGTAAAGAACTCTCTCAACTTCAACAAAGCATGGCCTATATACATAAACATCACAAGCATAAATTAATACACATAAATATCCTTATATAAGTACAAGCTTAACTAGTTATTTTAAGCACAGACTCATCAAATAATTAATTTCAATCTTTTTATTATAATCAGATGAGTCCGTGCCTCACATCATTTGTAATCACATATCTATTCAAGAAACCTATGAAATAATTAATAATTACGAGTGACTCTTAGATAGGTTTGATGTACAAAAGATAAGAAGACTAGTCCAATCGTAAAAATACACATAAGCATGTCAATATAAGCACTATTGAAAAGTATTCTTAACATGCTTTTATGTATGGGACGCGGATTCTCTCAGGAGGCTCTAGCATTTCATTAACACAGAAACAAGTGGGTCGCATCATCCAACGGTGCTGGTGTGACCTAGATCCTCCAGTGCCTTCCAGATGTGGGGGGAAATCCGGTTCCATATATCTAATGATCATTAATTTAGTCTACTTATTTATTTATAAACCGAATCTAATAAGCATTTTTAGTAAATAATTATTTTTCCCTTGCCACTCTCACAAGGTGGCTAATTGGAGTTGTTCCTTGGTCTCCACACTTGAAAATTCTTCACCTTTTGTTTCTTCTATCTGAGATGTCTCCTTCTCATCAACAGTTTTCTCTGCTTTCACTTCAATTACCTTCAGACAAGCCTTCATCCACACATGGAGGGCACTTCCCAGGCTAACCCACGAAATGGCATTACCAATCTCAGAACTATAATTATTCCCAGAAAACCCCCAACACAGGAGCATCACATTCCCATGATAGAAGAACACACACAGCAGTTCCAGAAGCTGCAGAAACATCTGTTTACCATCAATGGGCCTGAGCAAAGGGTGATTCAGAAGATCAAAACTTTCTTCAAGCTTTGACAGAAATTTAGGCCAACAATGAGGAAAAAACCGAACCCTAGTGTTCTGCTTCTTCACATTACAGTCATGGAACTTGTGAAGCAGCTTCACGACCAACCAGTGGGCTAGCCCAATGACAAGGTTGAAGAACCACGTTTTGAGAAAGTCCAAGTTGAAGTCCAGGACTATCTCAGTGTACCAGTCCATGGAGTTTCTGGTGAACCCCCAGTAAGCTAGAGAGGGTACGAAGATTCCTACACAGAGACCCAGATGAGCATGGAGCTCAAGGGCAAACTTGAAATAGAGACTGATGGGAAGTGTGAGAGCCCATGACCATGGCTCCTCCATGAAAGCATCAGAGAAGGAGGAGGAGCCCTGGTTGAGGAAGACCAGGATGGCCATGTGAAGGAACTGTAAGAGCTTGTCAATGTCATTGTTTTTGGTGGGAGGCATGGTGGGAAATTGGGAACTAATTGTGGGGAAAATGATGAGAGGGATGGGATTCACAGGATTGATTGATGGGTGTGAGTGTTCTGATATGGTGAGTGATTTATAGAACTTGTCCAGCAAAGAAGGACCATTTATAAGTGAACTTGAGGTGTTTGGTCTGGTGTATTTATTTTTAGGCAAAAATTTTTTTTTTTAAGTCCTGAATTTTTTTTACGTCAATTATGTCCTATATGTTTTATTTTTGTTTCAAATTTACTCTTTTTACTAACCACCTAGTCAACATTTTTCGTTAGTAGAATAGATGATATTAGTAAAAATGATAGATTTGAAACAAAAATGAAACATGTAAGACATAATTGACGTAAAGAAAAAAAAAGTTAGGGATGTAAAAAAGGGTAGATTTGAGTTTATTTTTGTTTCAAATCTATCATTTTTACTAACCATCTAGTCAACATTTTTCATTTGTAAAATAGATTATGTTAATAAAAAGGTAAATTTGAAAGAAAAAATGAAACATGTAGAACATATCTGATTAAAAAAAAGAAAGTTAGGGACGTAAAAGAGTAGGTTTGAGTCATATATGTTTTATTTTTGTTTTAAATATATCTATTTTACTAATCATCTAATCAGCATTTTCCGTTAATGGAATATACGACATTGTAAAAAGAGTAGATATGAAGGGAAAAAATAGAACATATAGGACATAACTGACGTTAAAAAAATGTTAGGGACGTAAAAAGTATTTTTGCCTATTTTTTATTTTTTAAAAAATTTTAAATTATCTCTATTTATAAATTTGTTACTTAAAAATTTATGCCAAGTTAACGTTTACTTATTCTATCTTCAAATCAAATTTACTTAAATTAGCTTAACTTTTGAGTTTAACCATTAGCAATAATTAATCGCAAAATTACAAAGATGTTAACAGTTTGTGAAAATATTAAAAATATTTTTTACCTGATTTTTATTTTCAGTTTATATTACACAATATTTTTTTCTTAAATTTTACCAAATATTTGATTTACTTCAGTCATACTTCTATTTCAATCAAATTAAAAACAACAAACAATAAAATCAAGCGAGCTCTAATCAAGAAACTTCATAGAAATTTCCTCAATCTATGAACCCTCGTAAACTTATGTGAGCACTAAGCGAAGTACTTGATTTCCAACACATCTACCTGATATCATGATCTTCAAGTGTTGATTTTTTATTTTTTATTTTTTATTTTTTTCCTCTCTATAATATTGTACGTAAACTAGAAACTTCAAAGATGTTTCCGAAGGTCAAGTAAAAGGATCAGAAGCAAAAAAGGGGTGTATATTTATACGTCTGCCTTTTGTATGATTCTACTCTGTTGTACGTTTGAGCTCTGAATTAGTTTGGGGAAGCTTCAAACGTAAGAAAACAAAGAAAATACTGTTATTTTCGGATTTGGATCCTCTCACGTAAAAAATTTAAAGTTAAAAAATGTAATTTCATCCGTCTGATTAGAAAACATAAACGATTCAGATTAATTTATTTATTATAAAAAAAAAGATGCAAATCGAACGATTGAGGCTACCTCACAGGACCCAAATACTCGCAAAAGTTGGACAATCACGACATCATCCTTGAGGACAAGACAACAGGTTAAGGAGTAAGTTCTTAAATGAAGGCATTCAACTTTTACAAATTGGTACTGCATCTTGGGAAGGTGGTTGATTTGTGCTTTTCCCTGAACCCAAAAAAAAAAAAAAAATATATATATATATATAATTTTATAAAAGATATATTTTTATTATTTAATTTTTAAAATTTAAGTCCTAGACGAATTAGTTCATATAAATTATTATTTAGTACAAATTAATTTTTTATAAAATTAAATCGTATATTTAAAATACTTCAGTAATAATGTCAATTTTAAAAACAAAATCATATAAAGTTAAAATATTAAGAATTAACCAACCACTTATATATCTTTTAATAATTAAATTATTAATATAGTCTAATAATGTGAAAACAAAAACTATCATGGGTTTATGACACGATGGTGATATTATGTTCTCAAAAACATATATTTTATACGCAGACGATTCTTATTCGTTGTACAAACAATTAATGTCTTCAAAAAAATTTGGTAACCATATAAGTCATTGAGCTTGTTACGTCAAATATTTTATGTAACCAAAATTAGTGTTGATGGGAACTTAATTGGTAAAATTTTCTTAATTGTCTTTGTGTTGTCTAAGGATAATTGACAATAATAATAGTGAATTTTAATCCCATCAAATCTACAAATAAGTATATAAACACTTCAATGTTAATATGAAAAATTTATCTATAACCTATTATTAATTTATAGTATATGTTTTAATTAAATTACAAATATAATATGTATACTGTTATTTTTATAATAGAAAATTCATACAATAATAAAATACAACATTATTATTTCAATAACATGCAATAGAATAGGATAGCATTTCAAATTTCAATCCCATAAAAAAGTTATTATCTTATGAGACTTTGTTATAAATTTAGACTTTAAATACTTATAATTAATTCTTATATCGTAATACAAATTTCACCATAAAAAACTAATTGTATTAAACTTTAAATGTAAAATTCATTTCCATGAGGATGTATATTTTTTAAAGATAAAATTTAATAAGACATAACACAATACAAATTTCACTTTTGAAAAAAACTATAATTCTCATAAAGAAAATTTATGATTTTTTATGACGTAATACAATTTCACTATAATTCTTATAAGATAGTATTTCCTTGCACATAGTGCCTGTTTCTAAGGTATTTTGAGAAGAAACTTAATTTTAATTAAAGCTCAAGATATTCTATTCCTCCCACAAAAAGGCTATTACAAATCTATCCAAGTGGGCTTGAGCTCAAACCAAACTCGATCATGGATAGACAGTCCCCCGTTTTGATGGTAAAAATGAACCCACTATCAATGCATCCAAGTGGGCTTGAGATCAAAGGCAAGTTCCATTTTTATAGAAAGATTGGACTTGAGGTCAAACCAAACTCATCTTATGTGAGCCTGCAGTTGGCTCAATTTGAGCCCACAAGTAGAACAGTTTGATTATTATATTCAAGTTTCAATTCTAAAGACCAGAAACTCGGGTTTTTCTCTTCTAGCCTCTGTCACTACATGTAAGGGTTGCCTCTCAGACAGCTGTCACCTGCCTTTTTTTTTTCTTCTTCTTCTCCCTCTCTCCTTAGTGAGAGATCTCCCCTTCTCTCATAGAAATTTTTCACTCTCCAGTTTGCTTGCTCAAACCTGTGTAAGTATTGTGAAGTTTTCCCCTTTTTGGCTTCAGCTTCCTTCTCTTTATGTTTTCTCCTTAGTCGTTCTTCCCTTTTCTTCTATTCCGTCGCGTGTGCTTCCTTCTGGGCTTGTGATGCCAAACCTCGTCTCTCCCCTTGTTTTCGCTCTTTGTTGTCCCTAACCCCGTCCTGATAGATTACATCCGCAGTGAGAAGACCACAATGTGTTGCCTAAGGCACTATTAATTTACTAACGGGGAGTTGCGAGTTGAGCCTTGACCGTGAAATCTCTCTGTTTAGATCCAATCACAGCTTTAGTCTCGGAAGCTCAACTTGCTTGGCAACTATGGATGCTAAAGCGACCTGCAGAGTTTTTCTAGTTGGGCGAGGCTCGGGTTAAGGGACTGCCAAAGCCTAAAGCTTCTGGGATGTTTTCTATCGCAAGCTTCATATCTGCTTTAGGGTGTGCGGTTGTGGGAAAAAAAAAGAAAGAAAATAGGCAATGCCAGTGATTAGGACTCCCAGCGTCATCACCAGATTCCTGAAACCCGCCACTGTCCTGCCTTTATTGTCAATCTTTATTTCCCGCCTCCCACCTCGACGCTATGCCTTCTTCCCGTTGCTGTCTCCCTCCCGACTGTTCTAGTTTTGCTTTCAACTTCTTTTGATTCTTAGCTTCGTCGTTTCAATTATTGCTTGCTAGTGTCTGAAGTGTTGGAGCCCATCATATACTCCTGTTCCGACTCACCTCCATCAGCCTCTGTTCCTGCTGTGTTGTCTTTTGTTTGTTGAAAAAAGAAAAATTTTGGCCTGCAGTTAGGGTTTGGCTTTTAACTTTAATCCTTTGGTCTTAAAATATATTGCCTCTTTAAAATTTAGGTACTTTTTAAAGTGTGTTAGTCTAAATTTATGTACTTATTTCCTCATGAGTTCAGGTTTGAATAGTAATAGTTATATCTTTAAGTACTGTATTATCTCATATATCTCACGCTCTATGCCTTTTAATGGAATTTATTTGATGAGCTTGGAGCTAGATAACAGAAATATATCTGCTAATAACAAAAAAATCAAAAGCAAATATGCACTTGTTAAAATATTGCTTCTGAAAACAGTTCTGTAATAGACATTTTGCGCATTTAAAATATAGTATTCTTCATTAAAATATCCCAACCATAGCCTATATTACACCAATACACCATATCTTCCCCAAGTTTCCAGGTCGTCTTGATGGCACTTTCCATGCAAAGGCTGCACAAACAAGATCTCATTTTCTCTCAGGCCCTCCACCAAAGAGGTAACCCAGGGAAGAGCCACCACCAGGAGCAGCATGGACCTTGGTTGAGGGTCGGTCCTGCAGAAGAAATGTGAAGGAAACTTACCAATCACAATATTATTTCTTAAAAATTCCCAATCTATGCATGCAGTTGACTAATCGAGTATTAAAAATTGGAGCTTTCAAGCAACAGTTCATCAAACAAGAAAACCGTGTAAGCCAGAAATTCATACACACTTTTATATTACATGTAAATCAGATCGCATGGTTTTCTTCTGAACTACATGAGCATATCAAAATGATTGATGGAGAGCTCAATCAAAATCAGATGACTACATAAATTAGGTCCAAGAGTTAAAGTTCTTATTATTGCCAGGCTTCAATACCAACAAGTGGAGAGCCAAAATTTAGTGCTTTTTTTTTTTGTTTTTGTTTTTGTTTTTGTGTTGTTGTGTTGGATGGGGGGGGGGGGGGGAATAAATCAAGAATCTAGTCCACATCATAAGTCCCCATAATTTTTTAATACATCCAACAGTCAAGACAATCTCATAAAGAAAGCATCATTTATGTCCATGAGTCCATTGTATTATAGGAAAAGCATACTGCATAAAGTACAGAATAAAAAACAAACATGTATTTGGTATAGTCCATTGTATCCAATTAAGTATCCATTATATCAGATTCATAGCTGTTCATAACATTGTAAACCACTTTTGATATAAAACTACAACCCTAACAGTTAAATTAGGAATGAAGCAAATAAATATAAGCGGACAATACCGTGATGAAATTGCCAGTGTTCTGGCCATCAGCAGAGTTACTATGGATTCCAGCAGGAACCTGCTTGGTCACATCTACTGGTTGAGGAGAAGCTGGTTTTGAAGGAGTGCCATTCTTTAGGGGTGTTTCAGGTTGAGCATTATTTGTTGCTGGTTTTGGAGCCTCTCCATCACCAAAAAGATAGCCCAATGAACTTTGTCCACCACCACTGCTAACTCCACGACCCATGCTCTTCAACTGTTTTAGTGAAAAGTAAACCCAATATATGTAATCGTGCAAGTTGAAAGATTAAAAAAAAAAAAAAATCCATCACTAATGCAAACAGAGCATTGATCAAATGTATTTGCGTTCAAATGAATAAACTACGCTTTTCCACTTCGTTCTAGCAAAAGGAATCCTAGCAACGAGTAGCAGCTCAGTAACAATAACCAAGAATAAACTGATCAAGTTACAAAGTTCCATGCAATTAACTTGACTCAAAGACTCTGCTGTCGCCTTTTCCATCTTTTGCTCTCAAGACAACTTCATTTTGTGGCCTGCGGGTTTAAAGATTATGATGTAGAAGTTCAAAAAGAAGGGGCAGTAACTTTTGATCGAGTAAAGTGGAAGGGGAGGAGGATAAATCCGAATTTGGTTTACTGATCAAGACAAAAAGCCTATTAAGCAATGAAACCTAGCAAAGTAGCAAAGCATTTTCTTCCTCCAAACCTCCAACAATTTATTGCACCAGATAACATCTATCAGGCAATATAACTAGGTCTTATCACTTACGTTCAGACCTCCTTTTCTGTCTTTTTCCCCATTTTATAGTTATTATAGCTTTGTTTCCCCCAACAATTATGATGAAACGCCTCTTGCTTTTATCTCTTCTCATGAACATAGTTTTGCTAGCCTCAATCTAAAACATACATATTGTTAGCCTCAATAGAAAACATAAATAAAGCAGTTACATACACAGATTGAGAAGTGATTGACATCACCCACCTACCCACAAAGAAATAAAATAAAATAAAAAGACCAACCAATTCGACAAAGACTTCGATGTTACCGTCACTTGACATACACAACTCAGATCAAGCGAAATGCACATATGCAGCGCGTGGGAAGCTAAGCGCGGGAGTAACAGGTGCTACAGTGTCACAACTCACAAACATGGCACAAATATCAAGGGCATGCAAAATGCCCACACCGATCCAGAAAAAGAAACGCAACAGCCCTCTACCGACCACGAAAACAAACAAAATTCCGCCAAAATTGAACCAAACAGAAATAAGAAAAATGAGAAGAAGAAATGCGTGGAGTCACTGAAACCGAAAACGATCACAAGCACATAAACCAGAGATTGAAACCCTAACTGAAGCACAGATCTCAGAATCGGAAGAAGAGAGAAGAGATTGAGAGAGGTTACCGGAGGTGGAAGCAGATCTGGAGGGAAGCTCGAGAAGCACCGAAGCAGAGAGCGAGAGAGAGACAGAGTTGAAGAGCGAGATTTTTGCGCTAAAATTTTGCGTTATAAATAGACTGCGAGTGATGGTTCAATATTTAACATTTTAAAAATTGAAAGCTTGGGATAGATAGATCATAGATAGCAACGTTGAAGCAAGAAAGGTAAGGAAAGTGACCTTAGTCCTTTTTGCTAAATTTTTATTTTTATTTTTAAAATTTTAGACAAAAGTATTATATTAAATTTCAATTTCATCTTTAATATTTTTTTAATGTTATTTATGTCTTGTTTTATTTTTTCTTTAAATCTTTATTTTTAACTAATGTCATATATTTTATAGACAAAAAATATATGGTTAGTAAAAATAGTAGATTTAAAATAAAAATGAAATATGTAAAACTTAAATTTATCATTCTTAAGTTCTTGATTTTTGCATGTCATTTATGTCTTATATATTTCATTTTTATTTTAAATATATTCTTTTTACTAATTATCTAGTCAGCATTTTTTATCAATAGAATATACGACTTTAGTATAATTTATATATTTGAAACAAAAATAAAATATACAAAAATATAATTGATACAAAAAAAAATATTAAAGACGAAACTAAAACTTGACGCAAATATTAGAAACTTAAAAAAATGCTTTTGTCAAAATTTTAATATCAATAAAAATTTTAGGGTTACCTTCTTAAATTATTATAAACCATTAAAATATTATATATAAATTAAAATTAATATTTAAAAATTATTTAATTTAGTAAGAAATGTTTTATGTCTCTATTATCTAGTTTAATTTTTTTATGATTGCAGACTTATTTTTTTTAATATGAATTTTCAACGCTGATTTTAATTAATATATATTATTTTTATTTTTAGAATAGTTTAGGAAGCATACAACATTGTAATCAAGATTATGATCTTAATTGTAAAATTGTTTAAAATAGCAATCTTATGAAAATTTTACTTATAATATTTCAAGCAAGATTGAAATTATATCAATATCGTAGAATTATAATTCTAACTACATATAATCATTTTTTATATTTTTCAAGTGAAAAGTCAAAAACAAACATTTATTTTTATTTTCATGAGATTAAATTCTTATTCAGTAGTTTTATGTATATATATTTCAATGACTTATGTAATATATGAAATTTATATTTTGATAACTTTTAGATGTAGTTGTGTATAATATCTTGTCACTTTTGAATATATGACATATTTTATGAATGTATATTGACATTTAGATAAATTTATACTTCTTCAAGCATTTTAATCAACTATATAAATTATAAATTATATATATATATATATATATATATATATATATATATATTTATAAACAAATTAATGGAATCTTACAATCATTGATCTAGTCTTACGATTCGATTTATTTTATACTTTTTTTTATTATGTGTAAGATATTGATCTTGATTATCATGACATACAAGAATTTTAAAGAAGTGTACATGAATTGGACATTTAAAATTATTTTTAATTAATATCTGCAGTATTGCCTAAACTATTATTTGTGAAAATAAACAGATACATATTATATAGTGTTATTTCTGATATCTTTAATTATTAATAACAATGCATAACAGAAATGTGTGTACAATAAGAATTTGTGCACAGAATGTTAAAAAAGTGTGTACATAATATTAATCAAAATACTTGGTTAAAGAATTGTGTTAGTTACACGCAATTAGAAAGCAAATAAAAATATACCATTGCTTGATTAATTAATAATTATTTATGAAAATGAGTATAGTTATCACTTTGTTTTCCTTTAGTTAAGCGAAATACTTTGGACAATTACATTCTTATGATTATTTTAGATAATTACCATATTTTGATTGTAATTATTGAAATATTATATGGTTCAATTTTGGAATATGATAATTGTCCTATTGACGATTGCGATTAAGATAATGATAATTAGGTGCGACGTAATTCGTTGTCCTCATTTTCAACTTCGATTTTGAGTACCGACTTACTGTGCCAATTATTTTTTAGAACAACAATATAAATAAAAATATTTTTTACATTCTTAACGTTTATGTCAAATTTTAATTTTGTCTCTAATATTTTTTTGTATTAATTATATCTTACATGTTTCTTTTTTATTTCAAATCTATCATTTTTACTAACATGATCTATTCCACTGACCAAAAATGATGATTAGGCGGTTAGTAAAAATAATATATCTAAAAAATAATTAATATGTAAGATATAACTAATGTAAAAAAAAAAGTTAGGGACATAAAAAGGATATATTTGAGTCCGACATATTTTATTTTTGTCTAAAATTTATCTTTTTTATTAACCACTCAATCATCATTTTCCGTCAATAGAATAGATGATGTTAGTAAAAATGATAGATTTGAAACAAAAATGTAATATGTAAAAAATAACTGACACAACAAAATATTAGAAATGAAATTGAAACTTGATGTGAAGGTGTGAGTTGATAATTCTATGAAATATAATTATTATGGCTCTAAATTTATTCCTTTTAACTAGTTATTGAGTTATTTTTGCTTGAATAATTATTTATTTAATCTTATTTTTAGTATTTTAGAATAATCTTAATTGTTTAGATTTTTCTCCTTTTTTGGCTTGTTTTTTGTGATTTTTAATTCTTTTTTCGTTACTTTTGTAAGTTGGGAATTTTTAGAGGTCGAAGGCTGAAATTAAAGTCTTGAAGTGAAACACTTTAACAAGTCTTCAGGCCTCTCAAATGCTCAGATCCACGTTGACAAAAGATAAGTATTCTGCCCAACAACCCAGCGCTGGGTTGGCAGAATTGGTTTTTTCGTCTAGTGTCTAGCATTGACGTTAATTTTGACATGTTTTTTGCAGTATATAACCAACTTTAAGGGTTTCTGATCTAATGTCTTAGGATCTCTTGGCAGCCAACATGGAGAGACATAGTCTGGAGTTGGTTTTTGGGGGAAGGGGGGGAATGATGTCTTCCCACTTAGGATTAGTCATCCTTCTTCCACTTTTCTTTCTATTTTCAACATGAATTCTCTATTTTATGCTGTAATTTATGTTTTTGCTGGTTTAAGTAGTTAATATTCATTTATAGGATTGTTATGAATCCAAATTTATATTGGATTTCATATAATTTCTCAAACTTTTATAATCGTTGGTTGATTAATGCATGTTTATTCATTTTAATCTTAATGTTTTTTTTTAATTTGGCTAATTTTTAGAATGTTATGGTGTTTTTGCTTAACTTGGGAAAGGGAAGTAAAAACTAGGCCAATGAATGAGTAGTATGAGTTCTTAAACTTTAAAAATTAAGAGGATTGATTTGTTATGTTATATGAATATAAACATTAGCCTCATATAATCAAGACTTATTCGTCAAATTAACTTGATTTTCTTAGTTGATGTTTAAGATAATCATTCTAAGAACTATTATACCTTAGATTAGCATATACAGTCGCTGAGATCAAGAGTGAGAGAATCATAGTGAAATCTATGAAAAAAATGAAAGGTTTAGAGGTTGATATAGCTTGGCAGTTATGAAGTTTTGTTGAATGATTCATTTCAATGCATTTCATATTTTGTTGGAGTAGACTTTACTGGTCTTAATGCCTCTTGAATGATTAGCTACTATTCAATGAGATATAGGTTTTGTATCTATGCTAGCAATAACTTGATATAAAATTGTCCTTGTAACTTCTACTATAAATAGAATAAATTTAGGCGTAGATAATATTGTTTATGTGGTTTTTAATGAGTTTCTAATCTTAATTACCTACTTGAATGATTGGATTAAGGAATTAGACAATCATTTGGGTTACGTAGGTTTGTTTCTCCAAGTATTTGGGTTCAAACAATTTTGAGAATTTATCTAATATCAAAAAGATTTGTAACTAGAATGATTCATTCTTTAACAATTCAAAAATTAATTTATCTATGAATTAGTCAGATTAGAAGTCAAGTGAAGTCAATTCCAGCAATCCTAGGCTTTTGTTATTAGAATTAATTTAATCTTAGGTCTTTGTTATTAAGATTAATTTAATTTATTTAGTTTTTTGAATTACACTTTGGTCTAGTTAGTCCTAAAGTATTATGCTATAAGTTTTGATGATGACAAATGTATGAGAATTGTAGCATTGATGATGACAAATATGTAAGGAATTTATTTCACGTATGTCTTTTTTGTGCTACAAGTAAAGCATGATTATGTTATTGAATGACTTATACTTGAATCATATTTTTTATTATGAATTGAACTAACCATTTAGTTTGCAAGTTAAAATGTTCTTTTATGAAGATTAGTTCAAAATAAGAAGAGTGAGCATTGGATTGAAGAAAAAGAAAAAGAACATCATGCTTTACTAAAAGAAACAACAAGCAAGAATAATGCTCAAATAAATGAAGAATTAGAATATTTGAAAATTTAGAAGTTTGATTGCATCAAGATAGCTTATGAGCTTAATTTAGTTATATTTTCAATAGGTTAATATATTTGTGAAATTCAATGATTTAGGTTTGTATCTATTGACTCAATGCATTATGAACAAACACACATGGTTTAAATTAAAAAGATAGTGAGATATTAATTTTTACAAAATTTTGATTATGACCTTTGGTCACTATTTTTATCATTTCCCATAAATTATAATGCATATTTGAACAAAATTTATCTCATTTGAAAGTAGACTCAAAGGGCTTTTCAACAGTATGTTATTTGTTTAAAACAGAGACCAAATGAGCGAGCTGTAAATTTTTATATTAAATATAAAAACTGCAAGTTGATTGGTAGCACCAGTAAATTTACTCTATTTGCTTAGTTTTTTGATCATATCTCATAAACATTAAGGAATTTTTCAATGAAACTTGTTGCATATGAAACTAGACTTGATTATCTTTCCAACGGTATATTATTTGCTCAAAAAAGATTTTATATGAAAACATTATGAATTTTTTTAATGTGGACATATGTTTGAAAACTACTGTATAAAAGTTATATAACAACTATAAACGGCTATATTCTTAGATACATGATTTTAAGAAGAACTAAGTGCTACAATGTGATATCAAACTTGTTTCATCATATTTGTGAGAGATACAAGTATCATTGAGCTAACATTTGCTTATAGTCTATTATTTGAATTGTTGGAGCTTTATCTTGTATTCCTACTCTAAGAGAGAGTTCATCCTTGTATTCTTTTCATCTTTCTGAGTTGTATTTTCAAAGAGAGTGATTCCTTGAAAGAGTGTTTGAGGGAAAACACTGTAAAGGTTGAGAGAAGCCCATATTGAAAAAATTCTTATTGTAGTCGCTCACAAGTACCCAGTTCACACTTGTGGAAATAGTGAAAAATCTCAAGCGATTTTTTTTAAGCTTGGACGTAGGCTTGGGATTGAAGCCGAATCAGGATAAATATTTGAATTTGCTTTCTCTATCCCTACTCTCCTTATATTTAAAGTTGATTAATTAATGCTTCATTTTTATGTTTGATTTTAATTAATTGTTGCATGAATTACGTTCCTAAATTTATTTCAAAATAATTAATTGTTGGTTGAGCTATTTTCTTTTAAACTTACAGCCATTAAAAGTATTCTTGAAAAAGAATTTAAAAAATTACTCAATTTTTTATAACATCCAATTTACCTCCTCTTGAGTGAGATTGCCTTGTCTATCGTAAGTTCACTTTTAAGCTTCTTCAATTTACTTTAGTTTTGTAGATACTTGGCACCTCAATCCCTGTGGAACGATACTTATATTTACTCTTTGTTACTTGAATGATTGACACACTTGCCGAATTGCTAAAAATGGAATTATCATGAGTCCGACATGTTTTATTTTTGTTTTAAATCTATCATTTTTATTAACCACGCAGTCAACATTTTTCGACAATAGAATAGACGTTGTTAGTAAAAATGATAGATTTAAAACAAAAATAAAGCATGTATGACATAATTGATGCAAAAAAAAAGTTGGGAACGAAATTAAAATTTAGTGTAAATATTAGGGATGTAAAAAATACTGTTGCCAACAAACTATAATTCTTTGAATTATAGTTTAATTATAATTATAACATTAATATTTAAAAACTATGTGATTTTAAAAGAAACACTAATAAAAAAATTGTGAAGAGGAGAAAATTAAGAAAATAAAGGCATAAAATATTATGTGACAAATCATATAATTTTTAATAAAGTGTTATATTTTTTTATGTGTTCAAATTATAATCAAATTGTAATTCAGGAAATATTTGTTTTCGTTATTTTTTTTTGTTTGTGATAGAAGTTCATATAAATTGTTAAATTTTACGTTGTACCAAACTCAATAATTTGTATAATTTTCGTTTTATATAATAGTATTGCTTATGTGACCACCATTTTCCCCCATAAAATATGTGCATGGAGGAAAGAGGAGGGAAATGATATATTAACTAAGTCCCTATTTCAGAGTTTAAAAATCA
Organism: Biancaea sappan; assembly: GCA_037074585.1. Taxonomy (NCBI): domain Eukaryota; kingdom Viridiplantae; phylum Streptophyta; class Magnoliopsida; order Fabales; family Fabaceae; genus Biancaea; species Biancaea sappan. Next base: position 50,540,061 of record CM073500.1, on the reverse strand, counting down.
AATTGGTTATTGAATCGATACAGGTATCAATTCAATAGTCAATGGTCAGACTATGGTTAAACTGCTATTGAATCAGGCTACTTTAAAGTATTAAAAAATAATATACATAACTAAAGACTATAAATATAAATTTACAAATTCAATCAAAAATAGGATTTAATATCAAATTACACAAAATAACATTTACAATCAAAAGTTTACGAAAAAAATTGATCAAATAATAAGAAAATTTTATTAATCAATATAATATTCATTAATATCAAATTCATAAAATATGAATATATTGACATCTCTACTAAAATTGATTGATATGTAATATTAATTTTTTCATTTCCTGATTATAAAACAAACAAAATAAAAAAATTTTAAAAAAATCAAATGGACCGATTCATTCGGTATATTTAGTACCGATTTTTACCTGATCCGACCAATTTGATTGGTTCTTGGCCGATTCAAATATTCACCGATTTTAATAATTATTACAAACCGATTTCTTGATCAGTTTTCAGTCTGATCCGATTCTAATAATAATATACAAAATGAGATAAGAAAATAATATTCAAGCATAATTTTCAACCCATTTAAAATAGATCTGTCTTTTTTTTTTAATTAATGATTAGTTAGTAATTTTCCTTTTCTTTCTCTTTTGTCATTACACACGTTATTGCTTGATAAAATATAGCTGTGGTCCATATCAAGAAAGGGTTTGGTGATTGGATTTTTCTCTAAAATATAATATATGATATTGATTTATTTATGCATGTTACCTACTAGCCTACCAAACCGCATCCTAACGAGAAAATGATTTGAATGCATGGTGATTAGTATTGTCAACATGATGACCCGGGATTGCCCTGTAATGAGAAGTTTTTTGTTCAAAAAAATATGTCCGTTTTTTGATCCATTTAAATTATTTATTTATTTATTTATTACATAAAAAAATACTAAAACATGCATATACAATAGCATGCTAAACAAAACAAGCAGAAATTTTGATTGGATACAGAAATCAAATACAAGAGAATGCTAAACAAAACAAGCAAAGCACAATGGGAGTTGGGATTTGTACCTAATACTGAACGAGCAAACGATGGCGAAAGCGAGAAAGGAGGGAGCACGATCAGACGACGGCCGATGGGACTCACAGGAGTAAGCAAAGCACAATGGGACTTGGGACTTGGAAAATATGAGAGAGGAATTGGAGATTAGGGTTTTGATTTTTACTTAATTAATTTAAATTATTTTATTGTTGATTTAATACTTAAGAGCGACTGAAACTAAAACACAAGCATGTTGATGGCCAGAGAGGAAGCACGAGGATGTGACGATGGCGACCACGAACAGAGACAATGACGACAAGAGGAGGAAGCACAAGAATGTTGACGACGACGAGCACCAATAGAGACTATGACGATGAGAGGAGGAAGCATGAGCAAGCTGGAGAATGGAGAGACGAGACAATCAAAGTGATAGTGAGAGCACGAGCACGAATGGCATGGGAATTGGCATTAGGGTTAGGAAGGGATTTCATATTTTTTTTAACTAAATTAGTTTAATTTTTTTTAACTGTGAAATGTCTTAATTATCCTCATGTATATATATATATATACACACACACACACACATACTGAAGGAATTTTGATAATTTCATGTAAAATTACTAAAATACCTTTCGAATACGGGACCTCACAAGGTGGGAAGTGTGATCTCTGTCCCTATCCTTCCCATTGCCATCCCTACTTGTTTAGGACTGCGGGCCAAGGTAGATGTCTTGATCTTAATAAAGAGGTATGTTCAATCTTTAGCTCATAATAAGACAAGCCGCCTAATGGTGATTAACAATATATTTTATTTTCTTATCATTTAATAATTAATACTTTATGGCAATTGTTGAGTGCCTTAAATTTTTTGATGAACTGGATTTATGAATTGACATGAATTTTGGGGGCTCGATTCGAAAGGAGGGTGCCCGGTATTTGTTTTTTTTTGGAGCGGTTAAGTTACATAAAATTGTATGGTTTTACAATTTACGATCATGCAACTCATAACAGTTTCTTTCTATGAATAAGAACTTCTCTTTGCTCGTGGATATAAGTCACATCGATTGAACCACGTAAATCTGTATGTGTTCTATTTTTTTTATTTCTATTTTTCATCTCTATTTTCTCTGCATTTTCCATGACAAAGTAAATTATTGTCAATTTTGATAAATTTTCAATACATGACAAATGCTTTTATCCTATCACTCATCAAGGAGTAAAATAAAGCATAAAAAGTGGGTCAATTAAATGAGAATTTTATTTGAATTTGATTCATTAGTGTGTTAATAGATGAAATTTCTCACAATTTGCTATTATATATGTTTAATAATATTTCTGAAACTAAGAGGTTAGTTTCACCCAAAAAAAAAGTATTGATTATTAATTGTTAGATACTAAAGCGAAACTAAAAATATATATTAAGAAGGAAAAAAAAAGCAAAATCCTCATTAGATTCTAGATTATTTGTTAATTTCTTAAACTTTTAACTTTTCAAAATATGCTCTTGAACTTTTTGCATTCGTAGAAATAAATTCATTTGTCTATTTTTTTTAGTTGACATGACAATATTTTATTTATTTCCAATGCCATCATATCCAATTCTAGGCGTTATGTAAGAGTCTGAAGTGGCATATAAAAATAATAACATTAAAAAATAATTAGATCTTATTTCTTGAAATGTAAAAATTTATGGATCTATTTTTTTCTAGTTTTAAAATTTAAAGACTTATTTATAAATCACCAGAAGTTAAGGAAATTTCTTTTTTTTTTTTTAAAAAAAAGTACTTTATTTAAATTTTTAAATTCTGAGGTAATTATTTGAATTTTGACCTTAATTATTGCCACCCTGAGAATGAAAGACTTGAAAGCTAAGTATTAGATCTACCATAGAGACAATTTCACAATTATGGAATTTCAATTTGAATTCAAAGGAGAATTTAATTGATTCTAATATTAGAGTTATCGATTCTCTCATCAATCATCTGATCGTAAAATTGAATGGTTGGTGATAAATTTCTTTTAGATTAAATACTAGCCGTCTGGATAAAAAAATTGATAACTTTAATAGTAAAGCTAATCCGCCTCCATTTGAAGGGCATCATCATCTTTTAAATATGCCCACATTGGAAGGTTTAGAAGAAACTGAAAAAACACCACTTTCCAAAGAAAAGCTCAATGATTGAATATATTCTACACTCATTTCCTCTAATGTTTAAAGGGAATATAAATAGAATAAATAAATAAATATCTAGACTATATTCGCTCTCTTTTAAAGATTTGGAAAAAAATGAATAAAAACTCAATTATATGACTATAAAAATCATTATGTAGCCCTAATTTATTATTATTATTATTATTTTATGAAAAACTTTTAAAGTCCATTTATAATATAAAGAAACATTGGCTCAATTAATATAAAAATATATTTCCTTCATAATTTGGACAAGATTTTACTTTAATAGTAAAATCTTAGATATGTAAATTTAATGTGAGGAGTCCATCTTTAAAATCGCAAAAAAAAAAAATTTATATTAAGTTTAAAATGACCTCTTATCACGTTTTTTTAGTTTACTTATATACTTATTTTGTGAAATTTGGTTTCTTCCTTTATTCTTTTTATTCTTTTTATTTTTTTTCAACTCCTAGTCACCTTGACAATTCAATTATAGATTCATTCATAATCTTAGCATATTATTTATGGTATAGTCCTCCCCTCCTCTCATACTAAATGCATTATAACTTAAAAAAAATGTGGTTATATCATTTTAAGAGACTTGACACATGCATCTCATCAAAAGATTTGGTAATACTATATTAAGATTAAAACAGGGACTGCAGCAGTTTTTGTTTAGTTTAGGTCAAAGTTCTTCTAAAAATTAGATTGATCATTAAATCATTAGAGGTATCTATTTAAAGATTAATGATTAGATCGTGGTCAAATCGTTATTGAATCATTCTACTTTAAAATATTAAAAAAATAATATACATAATTAAAAATTAAAAATATAAATTTATAAATTCAATAAAGAATAAGATTTAATATCAAATTACACAAAATAACATCATCAATTTAAAGTTCAACAAAAATTGACCAAATAACGAGAAATTATTATTAATTAATATAATATTTATTAATATAAAATTAATAAAATATCAATATATTAACATCTCTATTAAAATTAACTGAAATGTGATATTAATTTATTTATTACCTGATTGTAGAATAAGTAAATTTAAAAAAAAAGTAAAAACAAAAAATTCAAATGAATCGGTTCAAATAATTCATTTAGTACCATATTTTATCTAATTTAACTAATGTTTCGTTGATCTGATCGATTCTATCATTTGTCAATTTTAATAGTTATTTCGGATTAGTTCTAAGTTCAAAATCTAACTAATCGTCCGAATCGGTTCTAATAAACTATAGAAAGTAAGAACTTCACATGTGACTGCAACTGTTCTGAAAATGAAATACCATTATCACACTCTTCAAGGAATAGCCTGGCTTGTAGACCAAGTTGGATTATCACATCCTCATTGTTCCTCATTCCAAAGACATACTCATCGATTATGCTAACTTATCAAGCCAACGTTTTCTGCAATAAGAAGCCTACATACAAGATACAATAAATTATGAAATACTTCAGCATTGAAAGCTTCCGAAACTATAACCTCAAAAAACCTGATAGTTACATGTTGTAAGAACTTGAATCTCCAATTGGATGTCATATGCCAAATAAAGTATTAAATTTTCTAACACTGTTCGATATTGATGAGGCTCAAGTGTTAAGCTTTCCAATACTATTTGATACTAGTAAATCTTACCAATATCAGACGGTACTAAAGAATTCAACACTCTACTAAACATACAGCACCCAATAAGATATCCCAACCCAACTCAATGTAAATATTGTAATGCTATAAAATGTGTTGTACATAAATACATTTCACAAATATCAGTGTTTTATTGTTCTCACAAGTTAATTACATAATTCTCAACAAGTCAAGACTACTCTAAAGCAACTCAAATGTTAAATTTATTAATATCAATAAAAGAAAGATGATGATCATGACCGACTAGTGATCTATTTATAGACTAAACATGGACTGATAATATAGCCTTAGGCCTAAAATGCCTTTTTTTAAACCAAAAAATAAAACCCCTAAAAGGCTTTTGTCAAATACTAACCTAATTGAAACTTAATTCCCAGATCAAGAACCTTGATCAACAAAATCAAATTGAAAAACTCAACAGGAATTTACATCTGCAGAATGCATAAAGTACTCGTATAATTTTAAGAAAAATGACAAAGAACTGTGCTAAATGGATTCTGTTTTGTTAAACCGAGCTGATGATATGAATACAAACAAAACGGTTTAAATTCTTCAGGTGATAGCGACTTCACATACAGAGTGTTCTTCATGCATGACAAAGTATTTAGTAGCAGCAAGCAGTATACAGCCGACAATACCAAGTTTAACCAAAGAAATAGAACCTAACAAATCCCTTTTCTTCCTATCCGGTCTCGAAATTGTTTCGAAATTCCCAGAAGATGCTAAAGATGAGGTCTTCATAAAAGATGAGTAAGAATCAATTTCTGCTTTTGTTAGTGCTGGATTTACAGAGTTCCTCACAACCTGGAAATGGCGATCACACACAACAGTGGCAGATATGTCTTCCCTCAGAGCAACAATTCCAGCTTCCTTGCATAAACCCTCTAGTTCAGCACCTGTGAAGAACTCGGTATCTTCTGCAAGTCTGCTGAGATTGACATCGTTCCCTAGTTTCATGTCACGTGTATGTACACTGAGTATCTCATTTCGAGCTTCTAAATCAGGTGGTGGCACGTACAGCACCTACCATTCCGCAAACATAGACAAGAGTGAGATAGAATCCTTTATTATCGTTTATTTATAATGCTTAGAAAACAGAGATTAACTACAAGATAAACTCCTAGAGATAATGTTGAGATATAATCCTTTTGGAGTCCCACTTTGATAGATTCTCAACATTTTTAGTAATCTTTCCAAAATAAATAGTGGATGAAATTCATTTCGTGAAACTATTTTATCATTCAGCACCACCGTTGTATCTTTCCTGTGTGTGTTAACCAGAATGTGTCGTAAAAATTAAAGTAATTGTTGTAAATAATTTAGCCTGAGTTATTTCGCGACACCAAATAAATTTTCAAAGCGAAATTTTCTTCAGAATTAAACATGCTCTTCTAAGATGAAATTTAGATACCAAAACAACAAGAACTTAAACTTGAATATGCAATCCAGAAAATAGTAGTAGTCTCACACTATAGACCCCCTCCTCACTCTTCTGCTTATATGTGTTAGAGACTCAAATACTGAATATTATTTATTGATAAAAAGGAGAATTACAAGACAGCAATCCCCTCCCAGAGCCACAGCTCCTGCAACAATAACCTCTACCCAGGTAAGTTGCCCCAAACACTACTGACAATCCGTTCCCCAACGTACCTCACCCATACTCCCCTGCTACTACTAATACCTCCACTACAGACCATGCACATAATTACATAACAGCCCTTATACCTCTCCTCTTTCTCTCATAAACCTTCCAGACCTTGGGCCCATTCCCTTGGTCCAACATCTGGCCCAAATCCTCACTTGGTTCATGGTCCCTATCAATACCCACTGCTGCATCAGCAACCTTGTCCTCAAGGTTGAAGTGAGGAAACTGACTTTTGAGGAAAGACTCCTCCTCCCAAGTTGCATCTTCAGGAGCTAGTCCTTCCCATTGGATGAGGAACTCACGAGAGCTATATCCTGCTGCATGTTTAACTCTAACACCAAGTACTTGAGCTGGAGCAATCACTTCTTCCTCCTCCATATCAGTAGGCAGATCTGCACTTGCTGTGTAATCTCCAATAGCACGTTTGAGTAAGGAGACATGGAAGACTGGGTGCACACGAGAGCCCACTGGCAGCTGGAGTTTGTATGCTACTTCCCCAAGCTTCTCGATAACTTGAAATGGTCCATAATACCGCGGTGACAGCTTAGAATAAATTCTTTGGGAAACAGTAGCTTGTCTATGAGGTCTTAATTTTAGGAAAACCCAATCCCCAACTTCAAAGGCAACTTGCTTTCTTTTCCTGTCAGCATAACTCTTCATCTGCTCTTGGGCTTTACTAAGGTTAAACTTAAGCTGTCTCAATGCCTCATCTCTATCGACAAGCTCTCTAGCCACTGCCTCAACCTTCGTTTCTCCATTAAAATATCTCACAATGGTAGGAGGTTGACGCCCATAGACTACTTCAAAAGGTGTACGGCCTGTGCTTGCATGAAACGCTGTGTTATACCACAATTCAGCCCATGATAGCCAAAGAGACCACTGCTTGGGTTGTTCTGAAGCAAAGCACCGGAGGTACGATTCCAAACACCTATTAACCACTTCGGTTTGACCATCCGTCTCCGGATGGTAGGCGGAGCTCATTTTTAGTGATGTGCCTTGCAAATGAAACAATTCCTTCCAAAAGGCACTAATAAAGATCGGGTCTCTATCACTAAGAATGGATGAAGGGATGCCATGGAGCCTGATTATCTCCCGAGCGAATAGAACAGCAATGTTCTTTGCTGTATAGGGGTGTTTCAAGGGCAAGAAATGCGCATATTTTGACAATCTGTCAACCACTACTAAGATAGCATCAAATCCTTTTGATTTAGGGAGTCCGGTGATAAAATCAAGAGAAATCTCATCCCAAACCCTCTCCGGAATAGGCAACGGTTGAAGTAATCCACCGGGTAAGGTTGCTGTACTTTTCATTCTTTGGCAAACAGCACATGACCTAACGAACTCCATGATTGCCTTTTTCATCCCAACCAAATAAAGGTTGGTAGCAAGTCTTCTGTAGGTCCTAAGATAGCCTGAATGACCCCCAGTTGGCGAAGAATGGAACTCTTGCAATAATTGAGGAATTAAGGCAGAATTTGCTGAAATCACTAACCTTCCCTTAAAGAATAAAACACCCTGATGTAGCTTATAACCAAGTTTACTATCAGGATCAACTTTAAGTGCAGTCACAATAGTTTGAAGGTCAGGGTCATTGTTCACCTCCTCCATCAATTCACGGCCTTGAAGCCACACTGGGTAAGAACACATCACAGATAATTCACCTACCATAGGCAGCCTAGACAAGGCATCTGCTGCCTTATTCTCAGGACCCGGTTTATAGACCACTTCAAACTTGTATCCCAAGAGTTTGGCTATCCAATTTTGCTGGTCCGTGGTTGTCACCCTTTGGGTTAAAAGGTCCTTGAGACTCCTCTGATCGGAATAAACAGTAAACTCTCTCCCCATCAAATAGTGTCTCCAATGCCTAATGGGAAGAACCACTGCCATAAGTTCCTTCTCATAGATAGACTTTGAAAGATGGTTTGATGAAATAGCCTTGCTGTAATAGGCTATAGGCTTTTGGTCTTGCATTAAAACAGCCCCTAACCCTGCTCCTGAAGCATCACACTCAATGGCAAATGGTTTGGAAAAATTTGGAAGAGATAATACCGGGGCTGTGGTGATAGCCTTCTTCAAAGCCTCAAATGCAAGTTGTGCTTCCACACCCCAATGAAAAGCATCCTTTTTTGTCAAATCTGTGAGGGGTCTTGCTATTTTCCATAGTCCTTGATGAACTTACGGTAATATCCCGTTAACCCCAAAAACCCTCTTACTCCACGCACATTGTGGGGAGTAGGCCAATCCAAAACGCTGCAAATTTTCTTAGGATCTACTGAAACTCCTTCACCCGACAGAACATGTCCCAAATATTCAACCTTATCTTGCCCAAAGCTGCATTTCATGTGATTGGCCACAAATTTATTCTCCTTGAGCACTTGTAAAACCACCTCAAGATGCATTAAATGGTCCTCCCATTTCTTACTATACACCAATATATCATCAAAAAATACTAGGACAAACTTACGCAAATAAGGCTTGAAGAGTTTGTTCATAGCATATTGGAAAGTGGCGGGAGCATTCATTAACCCGAATGGCATCACCAAGTACTCATAGTGCCCTTCATGGGTGCGAAAAGCGGTCTTGGCCACATCTTCTTCCTTCATACAAATCTGATGGTATCCGGACTTAAGATCCAATTTTGAAAAAAATTGAGCTCCATGTAATTCTTCAATGAGTTCATCCACCACTGGAATTGGAAATTTATCTTGCACAGTAGCTTTATTTAAAGCCCTGTAGTCGACACACATCCTCCAAGATTCATCCTTCTTCTTTACCAAGATAACAGGGCTAGAAAAAGGGCTAGAACTGGTTCTTATGATTCCCAATTTCAGCATCTCTTTTACTTGACGCTCTATCTCGTTCTTTTGATGATGAGAATACCGATAAGGTCTCACATTTATAGGTTCACTGCCTCCTTTCAACACAATGATGTAACCAAGGATAACCCCATTGTAGCCCAAGAAAGGGAGAACACTTCAATTGGGCCTCTAACTCGTTCAAGGGTTAAAGAGCTTGAACTAATTGCAGCCCAAGAAAGGGAGAACACTTCAATTGGGCCTCTAACTCGTTCAAGGGCTAAAGGGCTTGGATTAGGCTTAACCACATTGTTGAAAGTGGAAGAAGTGTGAAAAGATTACATGTGGGTTAGTTGCATTTGTTGAATATAGTTGTAGTCTATTACCTATGCATTAATTGTCTTTGACTTTTAGCTACCTATACATTTATTGTCTTTGACATTTAGCCTACACTACTTGACTTTTAGTTGATGCATTTAATGCATTAGTTGGAGTCTTTTGTCTTTTTGTTTTGGAGACCCTCTATAAAAAGGGTCCTTGCCATATGTTGTAAACCATCTTTGAATCATATATGAGATATTGGCATTTTGCTTTCAAGAGGATTCTTGAGTTCTTTCTCTTATCTAACTTGTGTTAGTGGCGAGAGCAACTAGATTTCTTATCACTCACGTTCTTCTTTCTTGAGTGTGGCGAGATCAACCCATTTCTCTTAGTTGTGGCGCCCTTTGGCTTATCAATTGAGTGATTTGGTTTCATTTGTTTGTTTCTTTCAACCTATCCAGAAAATCGATCAAGTGTTTTCCCTCCGGAAATCACATCATATTGGTATCAGAGCCACTTCAATTCAGGTTCTATTATTTGTTTTGTGTTTTGCCCCTTCGTGGAAAGCTTAATTTTATTGCATTTTATTCTGTGTTTTGCCACCTACATGAAAGGCTTAGTTTTCCTTATTTTGTATTCTGCCACCTATATGGAAGGCTTAGTTTTCCTTGTTTTGTAATCTGCCACCTACATGGAAGGCTAATTTTCTAGTCTGTTCATCTTTATCTTTATTTCTATTCTTGTGTTGTTCTATTTTATTCCAACTTTTTTATTTAAAAAAAAAAAATTCATCGTTACTGTTCATTGTTCATCGTTACTGTTCATTGTTAATCCGAGTGTAAACACTTAGAGAGTGAACCTACCCTTCACCAAACTCAAACCAACAAATTACAAATCACTATGACAGGAGAAAATAGTTCTGAAGTTCCTTTTGGGCTTAGCCTACAACAAGCTCAAATTGTTGGCCTACAAAGAGGTCAAGAAGAAATGATGGAACAAATAGCTCAACTAACCACTCAAATGGCTAGATTTATGGAGCTACAACAACAACAACCAAGAAGAGGAGCTTATGTTGAACACCATAGAGAAGAATCTGAAGCTGAAGAAGGTGATCAACCTAGGCAAAGAAGGCAGCAGAGGGAACGTGATGCCAACATCAAAATGAAGATTCCTCCATTTAAGGGAACAAGTTCTCCTGAAGAATACTTGGAGTGGGTGCAACGAGTAGAGAAGATTTTTGAATATCAAGAATATTCAGAAGCTACCAAATGCCGACTTGCAGCCCTTGAATTCACTGATTATGCAAATCTATGGTGGGAAAATTTGAAGAATCAACGAAGAAGAAATGGAGAGGAGGAAGTTCGAAATTGGAGATTGATGAAAAAGCTCATGCAGAGGCGTTTTGTACCTGATTACTACAAGCAAGAGCTTTATTTTAAGCTTCAAAGCTTGAGGCAAGGAGGTATGTGTGTTGAAGATTATGTCAAAGAATTTGAAACTTTGATGATTCGGTGTGAGCTGAATGAACCTCAAGAGCAAACCATAGCTCGATTTCTTGGTGGTTTGAACAGAGAAGTTGCTGACTTAGTAGAGTTGCAGAATTATGTCTTCTTAGAAGATGTAATTAAATTGGCAATTAAGGTGGAGAGACAGAAAAAGAGAGTTTATGGAAGAACCAATGGAGTGTCTAAACCATTGGGGAGTAAACCTTTCCAAACACTTTCCCAAACCTCAAACACTACCAAAGGGAGTAATAAGGAGATATGGAAGAAAGAGCCGAACAAATCTGAAAGTTCTAAAGGGAAGGATAAGAGAGAAGACAACCAGTCCTCTAAAAGAAGCCGAGACATTAAGTGCTTCAAGTGCTTGGGTCATGGCCATATAGCATCCGAATGTCCTAATAGAAGAGTGATGATCTTGAAGGAAAAACAAGGGGAAATAGAGAGTGAAGATGAAGATATTGTGGAGGACTGTGAAGAGGAAGAATATTTTGACGAAGAAGAAGTTGTTGAATATGCTGATGAAGGTGCTGCCTTGGTTATTAGACGTGCCTTGAATATCCAAGCCAAAGTAGAAGAAGAACAGAGGGAGAATATTTTTCAAACAAAGTGTACTATCGGAGGCAAAGTTTGTAACGTGATAATTGATAGTAGGAGCTGCACTAACGTTGCTTCAACCACCTTGGTTAGCAAATTGAAGCTACCTATCATCAATCATCCCCGTCCATACAAGCTGCAATGGTTGAATAATCATGGCGAGATGAAGGTCACCAAACAAGTAAAGGTACCTTTCTCTATAGGGAAGAATTACAAAGATGAGGTATTGTGTGACATAGTCCCTATGGATGCTAGTCATCTTCTACTTGGGAGGCCCTGGCAATTTGATAGAAGAGCACTACATGATGGCTTCAAAAACACCTACGCTTTCGAGAAGGATGGAAAGAAGATTGTGTTGGCACCCTTAAAGCCAATACAAGTACAGTCGAAGGAGGATGTAATCGAGGAGAAGAAGCCTAGCTGTTTTGCTTCTAAGAATGAGTTAAAGAAGGCAATAAGAAGGGAAAACTTTGTATTATTACTAATTCTTAAGGAGCTAAATCCAGAACTTGCAGAAAAGCTTCCTAAGCTTGTGAGGGAGTTGATAGAAGAATTTACAGATGTCTTTCCGAATGAGCTACCTAAGGGATTGCCACCCTTAAGAGGAATTGAGCATCAAATTGATTTGGTGCCCGGTGCTGCCTTACCAAATAAGCCAGCATACAGAATGAATCCAGAGGAGGCTAAGGAGCTAAAAAGGCAAGTCGATGAGTTGATTGAAAAGGGTTATGTAAGGGAATCCATGAGCCCTTGTTCTGTGCCTACATTATTAGTCCCTAAAAAGGATGGCTCTATGAGAATGTGTAGACAGCCGTGCTATAAATAAGATCACCATCAAATACCGCTACCCAATTCCAAGATTGGATGACATGTTGGATGAGCTGAATGGTTCCAAGGTGTTTTCAAAAATTGACTTGAAGAGTGGCTATCACCAAATCCGAATGAAAGAGGGAGACGAGTGGAAGACAGCCTTCAAGACAAAGCATGGACTTTACGAATGGATGGTAATGCCATTTGGGCTATCTAATGCCCCTAGCACATTTATGCGATTGATGAATCATGTGCTTAGATCTTTCATTGGAAAATTCGTTGTGGTATATTTCGATGATATTTTGATCTACAGTCAAAGTTATGAGGAGCATGTGCAACATTTGAAGGAAGTCTTGGAAGTGTTGCGAAAGGAGAAACTCTATGCTAATCTAAAAAAATGCTACTTTTGTCAAGACCATGTGATTTTTCTTGGCTTTGTAGTATCTCAGCAAGGAGTGGGAGTTGATGAAGAAAAGGTGAAAGCTATCAAAGAATGGCCCGTTCCAAGAACCATATCTGAAGTAAGAAGTTTTCATGGGCTTGCCTCTTTCTATAGAAGATTTGTAAGGGATTTCAGCACCATCTTAGCACCCATAACTGAATGTATTAAGGGAGGAAAGGAGTTCAAATGGAGTGATGCAGCCCAACGAAGTTTTGAGCTTGTCAAAGAAAAATTGTGCAATGCACCGATATTGGCTTTGCCTAATTTTTCTAAGACTTTTGAGATTGAATGTGATGCTAGTGGAGTGGGAATTGGAGCAGTACTTCTTCAAGAAAAGCATCCTATAGCTTATTTTAGTGAGAAGTTGAATGGAGCCAGTCTTAACTACTCTACCTATGATAAGGAATTCTACTCTTTAATTAGAGCTCTTGAGACATGGCAGCACTACTTGTTACCAAAAGAATTTGTAATTCACACAGACCATGAATCACTCAAACACTTGAAAGGTCAGAGCAAGCTGAATAGAAGACATGCAAAGTGGGTGGAATTTCTTGAAGCTTTTCCCTATGTGTTGAAGTATAAGAAGGGAGAAACCAACATTGTTGCAGATGCCTTATCAAGGAGATATGCCTTAATTTCCATGATGAATGCTAAATTGTTGGGATTTGAATCTATTAAAGACCATTACATGGAAGATTCAACACTTGCTGAAATTTATCTCGCTTGTGAGAAAATGGCATATAAGGGATTTTATAGATCTGAAGGTTTTTTATTTCGCTTAGGGAGGCTGGTAATTCCAAATTGTTCTATAAGGGAATTACTTACACGAGAAGCTCACGGAGGAGGATTGGCTGGGCATTTCGGTGAAACCAAGACATTGGAGATGCTGAAAGAGCATTTTTATTGGCCTAACATGATTAGAGATGTGCATCATGTGATTGAAAGGTGTATTGTTTGCAAAAAAGCCAAGAGCAAGGAAGCAGCCCATGGACTTTATACACCTCTACCTGTTCCAGATCAACCTTGGACTGATGTTAGTATGGATTTCGTGCTAGGCTTACCAAGGACACAAAGAGGTAAAGATTCGGTCATGGTTGTTGTTGATCATTTTTCAAAAATGTCTCATTTTATTCCATGCCATAAGACCGACGATGCTGTGCACATCGCCAATTTATTTTTCAAAGAAATTGTGAGACTTCATGGCATTCCAAAGAGTATCGTGTCAGATCGTGATGCCAAATTTCTTAGCTACTTTTGGAAGACTTTATGGAGAAAGCTGGGAACAAAGTTGCTCTTTAGTACTGCCTGTCACCCACAAACTGATGGGCAAACTGAAGTGGTGAACCGAACGCTTTCTACTTTGCTAAGAACTATCATTGGCAAAAACTTGAAAAGTTGGGATGAATGCTTGGCCTATGCTGAATTTGCTTACAATAGAAGTGTACATGGTACTACTAAACACTCTCCTTTTGAAGTAGTTTATGGATTTAATCCATTGAGCCCACTTGATTTAGTACCATTACCACTTGAAGCTCGAGAATGCATAGATGGAAAAATGAAGGCTGACATGATAAAGAAGTTACATGAAAACATTAAACAGCAAATTGAGAAGAAGAACTCCATCTATAAGAAGACTGCCAACAAGAGAAGAAAATTTGTTCAATTCAGTCCTGGAGATTTAGTGTGGGTTCATCTTCGAAAAGAAAGATTTCCAAACCAAAGGAAGTCTAAATTAATGCCAAGGGCAGATGGTCCTTTCCGTATCATAGACAAGGTAAATGATAATGCATACAAAATTGATTTGCCTGAAGACTATGCTGTTTCTACTACTTTCAATGTAAGGGATCTTTCCCCGTACTTAGAAGATAAAGAGGACTTGGATTTGAGGACAAATCCATTTCAACCAGGGGAGGATGATGTAACCAAGGATAACCCCATTGCAGCCCAAGAAAGGGAGAACACTTCAATTGGGCCTCTAACTCGTTCAAGGGTTAAAGAGCTTGAACTAATTGCAGCCCAAGAAAGGGAGAACACTTCAATTGGGCCTCTAACTCGTTCAAGGGCTAAAGGGCTTGGATTAGGCTTAACCACATTGTTGAAAGTGGAAGAAGTGTGAAAAGATTACATGTGGGTTAGTTGCATTTGTTGAATATAGTTGTAGTCTATTACCTATGCATTAATTGTCTTTGACTTTTAGCTACCTATACATTTATTGTCTTTGACATTTAGCCTACACTACTTGACTTTTAGTTGATGCATTTAATGCATTAGTTGGAGTCTTTTGTCTTTTTGTTTTGGAGACCCTCTATAAAAAGGGTCCTTGCCATATGTTGTAAACCATCTTTGAATCATATATGAGATATTGGCATTTTGCTTTCAAGAGGATTCTTGAGTTCTTTCTCTTATCTAACTTGTGTTAGTGGCGAGAGCAACTAGATTTCTTATCACTCACGTTCTTCTTTCTTGAGTGTGGCGAGATCAACCAATTTCTCTTAGTTGTGGCGCCCTTTGGCTTATCAATTGAGTGATTTGGTTTCATTTGTTTGTTTCTTTCAACCTATCCAGAAAATCGATCAAGTGTTTTCCCTCCGGAAATCACATCACACAATGGAGTGAACAGTGTCTCTTTGAGGAGGTGATCCTGATAACTCAGCAAAAACTTTAGGAAATCCGATCAACAGCCTTTCTAATTCCTGCTTCTGTTCAAAGGGTAATTGACTATTTTCATTCACCTTCAATTCACTCTCCATGCTCCAAAATACCCCATCCACCAATCTCGTAGATTTATCCATCACCTCTAAAAGTGAGTCAGCATTCACTACTTGCCCATTGCCTTTATTATGCATCCCTTGAAGCTTAACAGTGGCCCCTGCAGCATTAAATGACATCGTCATGGCACTCCAATCCATTTCTACCTTTCCTAATGTCTCAAGCCAAGCTACACCCAAGATCATATCAACTCCACCCAAATCAAGAACATAAGCATCCACCACAATTTCATTGCCACCCACTTGAAGAGGTAGCCCAGTACACTTTCCCTTGGTAAACACTCTGTGTCCATCTCCTAGTCGAACCCCAAACCGTTTGGAGAAATCAATAGGAATATTCAAGGTTGTCACTACTTGAGGGGCTACAAAATTATGAGTAGCTCCACTATCTACCAAAACCACAATCGGTACCCCTTTTAGGTCTCCTTCTAACTTCATTGTGCTCAAAACCGACACCTCTGGTCCCATGGCTCCCAACAATCCCATCAGTTTGCATTCCAAGTCTTCCCCTTCTGCATTTTGTTCGACCTCTAACGCTAAGATGTCTGTCTGCCCTCCGTCATCTTCTTCACCCAAAATTACCAGCTTCAATGATTTTTCAGGGCATTGATGTAGGGGATGGAACTTTTCCCCACAGCGAAAGCAAAGCCCCTTGTTTCTTCTATCTATAAGCTCTTGGTAAGACAAATGCTTAGTTCCCCTAGCCTTCTCCACAAATGGACGCCTTTCTTGCTCCCATTTCCGAGAGGCGCTGGTCTAGGTCGACGCGGGTGACGCCTTCGCAGTTGGAGAAGAAGACGATGCTGCACTCCCCATGTTGTGCGACGTCGTTCCACTCGCAATACTGATATTGGGCTTAAGTGACCCAGTCGAATGGGTATTTCTGTCCGTGGGCCTTCGATTCACAACTGACCCAGGAACCCGACCCGCTACTGCTCCTCCTTGGTTCATTCTCGCCCGAAACGCTGTGACTTCAGAAGTCAGCACGATTCCTTCAATCTCCCTCTCCATATCCCGTGCGACTTGCATCGCTTGCCGGCGACTCTCTGGATGATGCGAACGCACCCTCTGCCTAATATCCGGTCGTAACCCTCCCATGAAGTACCCTACATATTGCGGTTCAGACAACCGTGGGACTTGCGCAGAAATGAATTCGAAATACTCTATATATTCTTCAACCGTTCCAGCCTGGTGTAACACGGATAATTCCTCAAAGGGGTTATCATAAATAGTCCCTCCAAACCTCAACAGTAAAGACTGTCGAAGCTTCTGCCATGTAAGCTGGTCATCCCCTTCGCGTAATAGTGTGAACCAATGGATGGTGTTGCCTTCCATACACAGGCGCGATAGTTTAACCTTTAAATCATCCGGCGTATTGTGCACTTCGAAGTAAGCCTCAGCCCTTTGAATCCATCCCATAGGGTCAGTCCCCTGAAAACCAGGCAACTCAACCTTCTTCACAGACATTCTGTATTCATCCCAGCCATCTTGCATTATCCCTGTTGTCGGAGGCCTTACATTTTCTCTTACTGCACCTTCAGCTGAAGGAGAAGATTCATCAATAGGGATAGTACTCCCCTGAGCCCCCTCAGTTCTTTTCTCCCCTTGTTTGCTCAATTCTTTCAATAGAGCTTGTTGTTCCATCATTAGCTTCTGCATTTCCACCAATGCTGTTCTGAACTCATTCATGGACCCTTCCACCCCTTCTAGCCGTGGACCCATAGTCTCCAGATTAGCCAAACGTGCCTCCATGGCTTCCCCTTTGTCCGATGGTTTCGGCGGCATCGCATCCGGCAGGTCGGACCAATTGTTAGAGACTCAAATACTGAATATTATTTATTGATAAAAAGGAGAATTACAAGACAGCAATCCCCTCCCAGAGCCACAGCTCCTGCAACAATAACCTCTACCCAGGTAAGTTGCCCCAAACACTACTGACAATCCGTTCCCCAACGTACCTCACCCATACTCCCCTGCTACTACTAATACCTCCACTACAGACCATGCACATAATTACATAACAGCCCTTATACCTCTCCTCTTTCTCTCATAAACCTTCCAGACCTTGGGCCCATTCCCTTGGTCCAACATCTGGCCCAAATCCTCACTTGGTTCATGGTCCCTATCAATATGTGTGTGTGTGTGTGTGTGTGTGTGTATATAAGAATAAAGAGTCAATTAATAAGAATAATGAGACAATTATAGGAATAATGGGGAGTTTCAATAGGAAATAATGGTGGGGGAGTTACATTAGGAAATGATCAAAAAATTTAATTACAATAATTTAAGTTATAAATGGGTAGATCATAACCGACAAGTTTGAGTTTAATATTTCTTTAAAATATTTCAAAGACATTTTCACAACAATTTTAAATATTCTTATTGAAATATCTAATTTTCACAACAGGATGCATAGACCAGTTAGTTTTACACCCATCAGGCTACAGTAACATGTTGTAGGATTATTTTTATAAATCAAACTGTTAAATTGAAAGCCTCATCCTAATCTTATTCCTATAAGGCATAAAACATTTTAGCATAATTAGAGCTAATAAAGGACCACTTACATGATTTCAAAATACCTCAAAAGGAAGATAGTAAACTTAATGCAAGAGTTCTTCAATCATAATTTAGTTGATCAGACGGAAACACACTGAAGAGTTTCAGGACTAATTATAAACCTACTGAGTTACACAAGATGCTGGAGGATATATTCTGCCCAAGAACCTGTACAAAGAGCCAAAGCGAACCATGCATATTCACCACTATGAACATGCGCGCTCAGCACTCGCACATTCATAATTCTTAGTTTCACTAATATGACTATAGTCACTCAAATGAACATATGCACACACATTCATAAATTTTGGTTTCACTGATGACTATAGTTACGGGCAACATTTGTATTGTGAGCAAAACAGTGTGAATCACAAGTCAGCGATTAATTTTTTTTTTTTTTAAGAGGAAAAAAGTTTCTGGTAGCATATATTACTTCTCACCAGATCAAAACGTCCAGGGCGCATAAGTGCAGCATCTATTGCATAAGGGCGATTTGTGGCCGCCAAGACAAGAATTCCCTGGAAACAAATCGACATACAAATCATGGATATCGTCAAAATTAAGAAACAGGAGATCAACTCCATTCTCTAGAATACAGCTTGGACATAACTGAAAGAAAACTATAATTTGTTATAATTAATATGTACTTCTTAATTCCATTGATAAAACTGATATAAGAATCTAGAAGAGACAACGGAGGGACAAGGGAAGTATAAAATATTTCCCCTAAGAGAATATGCATATAGACATAAACACACACATACATATAAAGTCATACTTACTTTAGCTTCTTCTAAGCCATCCATCTCAGTCAGAAGAGTGGATAAAAGCCTCTCTCCAACTGTAACGCTATTGCTTGAAGTATCACCCCTGCCAACATCATTACATCTTATGTACAAACAGAAAAAAGGAGGAAAAAAAAAGGGGGGGGGGGGTTTCTACGCCAATGTGTAAAGTGCAAAGCATGAAAATATTTGCATGAAGGAAGTCAAAACTGGAACAAAGTTTCAGAGCACCAATAAGTTTTTTCCTGGCCGATTTTCTCTTTCATCCTAATCTATTTTCCTGAATTTTTCACTAGAACAATGGCTCAACATTCTTAGAATGAAAGTATACAGAGATTTTCTGAGAGCATTGTTACAATGCATCCATCTGTAATATGAGTGTCTGTCTGACTCTCTGCTTGGATATGTCATATGATCATAATTAAACTAAATATTGGTATTTTATAGTTGAATGGATTATATAGAAACTATTAATGTGGGACAAAAAAAACTTAGGTTACAGGTGGGCACATCAAAATCCTTGCACATATGCATATATTAAAACAAGACATCACATTTAGTTTATTTTTATGTTTTACTTTTTTGAATCATACATGCATGTATTTCAAGCAGTAAACGTAGTATCAAGTTGTTTTGAGAAATGAAACAGTTGGGGAGGGGAGGGTCATGCAAATGGATATATTAACTATTATATTTAGAAGGGCAATTTTTGCTCCAGCTGGGAAATAAGTAATATCAAACGAGAAAATTTTAAACTAATCAATTTACTGTATTTAATCTTTTGATAGTTACATCAATCTCAAAAAAATTATCAAGCAATTACAAAATGCGATTAAGAGGCCCCAAAGAATATGTTTAGCACAGATTGCCATATGCATAGAAATCCTTAGACAGAGAATCAACTCACTGACCGTTTGGCAGCTACCACATCAGCCTCATCAAAAAATATTATGCTGGGAGCTGCAAGGCGTGCTCTCTGAAATGTGTTACGGAGCAAAGCTTCACCTTCACCAACATACATTGAATACAATTCTGCGCCACTAATACATCATTTATTACTTTAATTATTTATAACTTATAAATCAGTTTTATGTAGGAACTTCATTGCAAGAAATAAGCAGTAAAAAGAATTATAATCTTAGGGATCAGAAGAATGCAAAACAAATCAAAGTGTAAGATCATTGCTAGAAAAAAATAAATAAATGAGAGAGAAAGAGAGAGAGAGAGAGAGAACTACCATATTATTCCCTTAAAGATACCACTACCATCAACTTAATCCTTGAAAGTTTACTGCCCCAGGTCAAAATTATGTATTTAAAACATTAGGACTAAATTGATGGTAAAAAACTTTCAAGGATGAAATTGATAGCAGTTTATTAAAGAAGATATTACAAAGTGTCTCTTGTCAATAGAATGGGCAGGAAGATGAATAAAGGACAAACAATTGATATGAAAGAGGTTTCAAGGTAGCAGCAAGCAAGTCACTCTAGATTACAGAAACAACAAATTTTTTTGTAGGATTTAATAGAAAAAGGTTGTCAACTCTTTGGCCAGAAAGACTCTACACGTGAATAAATGTCACCTAGTAGCATCTATTGGTTCCATCCACACAGCATGAACACCAAGTCCTAATTATGCAAACAAAACCCATTATGAAAACATTAAAATTATTCAAACCTCAAGGAAAAGAAAGAAGCTTGGGCAGCATGTGCAGCAGCTTTGGCAAGGGTTGTCTTGGAACATCCCGGAGGTCCATGCAGAAGAATCCCACGTACAGGGGAAATGCCCAATCTTGAAAACGCATCAGAATGCTTGATAGGCCATTCAACAGCTTGCCGGAGCTTTTTCTGTTCGAGGATACAGACAGATACCGTTGATTTCTGTTGACATTCTAAGAGTAATATAAAATGTATGATTTACAAACCTTTAATTCTTTTAATCCCCCAATATCTTCCCAATTTACTTTAGGAATTTCCACTGTAACTCCTCTTGTTATGCTTGGACCAATAATAGATGTTGCATTCTTCCAATCTTCCATCATTAAACTGAAATTACTATCATTTCCATTTGCATCAGAGGACCTTTTAACTGCAAACATGGTAGCCTCTCGACACAAAGCCTCCAAGTCAGCTCCAACATATCCATTGCAAGATGCAGCAATTGTTTTTAAGTCAACACTGGGATCCAAGGGAATCTTCTTCATGTAAAGCTGAAAATAAGTTATAAGACATATCAATTTATCTGACTTGGTCAAATTTCAATCAAGAATTCTATCAAACAGCTAAATGGCAGAAAAACTCAAGGTTGACTTTCGTCACTAAACAATTGACAACAGAAATTCGATCATCATTGTTAAAGGTAATGTGACCTTAAGAATTTGAAAGCGCTCCTCTTCATTTGGGACAGTAACTTCAATTTCAGCATCAAAACGTCCAGACCTTCTAAGGGCAGGGTCAATTGCATCCACTCTGTATGCAGAAACCAGATACATAAAATTTAATGCAGAATTGTTTAAGGAAAAAAAAAAAAAAGGCTGTAGTGAACAGCCTAAAGAAGTTGTAAAAGACACCTGAATTATATTATTAAAGCTACATGTCTCAGACAACCAGTAAGCACCTAACTGAGAAATTTCCAGGTTCGAACATCACTTCCACGAAACCCAAAAAAAAAAAAAAGAAGGTACGACTGATTATTATATGACAGTTCACGACTGTTAAGTAATCCATCAGGAAATGTCAAAAAACTTTAAAACACTGGAACCAGCAAATACAAGATGAAATGCATGCTATGATAATTCCCTAGTTCTCTCAGATTTTATGTATAACATAAAGGTTCAAAAGACCAGATACTGATAATAATTTTAAATGGTGTGGATCAAGATACATTCAGGCCCTATCATTTCCATTTCTAAAAGTTTATATATTATCTTTTTATAACAGAAAAGACAACCTGTTAGTCGATGCAACCACAACAACTCCTGGCATAGATGAGGATGGTTTATTTGAGTCCATTAATGTAAAGAGCTGGGAAGCAACTCGGACATCTTGCTCCCTTCTGCATGCAGAGAAAACGGAGTGATAATGAAGCGCAAAATGACATTAGTAAGCATGCTGCGTGCATAAATAAATTCTTTCTGAATTCACTGAAATCAGCTAGATCCATGTATTTGCTTCATTGGAGATAGTGTACAAATGTATAACAAATGCTTGAACATGTGAAATGAAAAACTGTTAAACTAGATCAAATATTTTGACGAGTAAATAAAATAAAATTAAACTAAGTTTAGCAGGCAAAAAACTGATTTCATTGAAAACCATACAAGTTGAGTTTAGCAGGAAAAAATTGTTGAACACTTGAACTAGATCAAATATAAAATTGAGAAAATGTGTTTACAGGTCATTTTGTCCTAGTGAAAAAACATTTATGAGATAGATAAAGCAAATGCTAAGACAAATTAAATAAACATATA
This sequence comes from Biancaea sappan, assembly GCA_037074585.1. Taxonomy (NCBI): domain Eukaryota; kingdom Viridiplantae; phylum Streptophyta; class Magnoliopsida; order Fabales; family Fabaceae; genus Biancaea; species Biancaea sappan. The sequence goes on along the minus strand of CM073500.1, from coordinate 50,517,494 downwards.
TTGGCACAGTCATTGGTTGCCCCTTGCCTGGAATTACGCCGAGGGCAGAGTGCATCTATTTCATCTATAAAGATAACTGATGGCTTGCCCAAAGTTGAATGAGATGATGCCTCTGAAAAGGCCTCACGGAGAATTTTCTCACTTTCCCCAGCATGTGCTCTATGTACAGAATGAGGACTGCAAAATTCATAAACAGAATAATAATTACAGGCCACTTACTCAGACTAGAGCTCTAGAACACAATATCCACAAACCTAGACATTAAAAAAAAAAAAAAAAACCTGATAATTGCCAAATGTGCTCCACATTCCCGAACAACTGCTCGTACCAGACTTGTCTGCAATAGCAATCAGGCATAAATGTAATATTAAATTAAATCAGCAAAGGAAAATGATCCTTTCAAAACATAGCATAAACAGAATATATTATAAAACCATTCAGTTAACTACTTATCTTATTGATGTTAATAACTCATTGATGTGGAAAGATAAAGGCAACAATCTTGAATTGATTTTAACGTCTAAACCAAGCACTTTCCAACAAAAAGCAACCTTCCATTGCGTACCCTCTAAAGCCATACTCATCAGAAAGCAAGTCAGATAGAACAACGTATCTCATTACTCAAACTAGAACTTTCTGTGGATTGAGCGCGCCAATGTCTGGTATAACAGGTATTTGTATAGGGAGCAATTAATTAAAGGTTCAAAAACAGCTTGATCAGTATGGAAACAGAATAAACATGTTATACACTATCAACACCCAAAAATACCTCACTATTTTTGGGAAGACATGATTAAACCACAGATACAACACTGTTCTGAACTTCATGAATGAAATTACTTTATATCTAACAACCAATGCAATGAAAAAGTAAAGAAGGGTTGCTCCATATCCTTAGTAACACGTTAAATCGAATGGATCACTTGAAGAAATTACCTTTCCGGTGCCTGGAGGACCGTATAGCAGCAACCCTCGCGGCCACTGAAGGCAAACCCAGAAACCAAGTTAGCCAAAAGCGTAAGTATGGTTTAGAAAAAAAAAAAACTGAACTCACATAATCATAATCGGGTAGTTCTTATAATTAAGCAAATATGTGTGTTTGTTCATAGCTTGAACCAAAAATCGTACAGAGACAAAGAAAGAAGATTTACTTTAAGACCGAGCTTCTGAGCTTGGCGTGAGTAGCGAAGTGGGAATATGATGAGTTCTCTAAGAGCTTGAAGAGCTTCCGCGTTCCCACCAATGGCTTCTTCAGCTCTCCAGTGGTCGTTGATATTGCTACTGTGGCTTCCCATTTGAACACAGACAGCAGAGATGAATGGCTCTGAGTTTCGGCGGAGCTTAGTACAATGCGTTTTGCTCCGGGAGGAAAAAAAAAAAATAGAAGGAAGCATTTTTATATATTTTATCTTAAATTTTTTATAAAAATTTATCAATATATATATATATATATATATTTAATTGAAACTTCATCGGTATAATTTAGTGTGAATTGAATTGATAGTTTGATACTGAAATCCTACTGATAGTTACGAAGACTTATATTTTTTGCTGCCAGAACTATGGTTACTTTTTTGTATTTTGATAAGTTATTTTTATTTTAGCCGGTCCGATCTCTGATAATGAATGTAAAGATGATTTCTCCTCTTACCCAAACCAGAAAAAAAAAAACAAAAAGATTTCTCCTCATATGAGTTATGTGTTGTGGAACAGTGTTTTGTTTTGGCAAAAGAATTTTGATGATTTATCTTTATTTCAAATTTTATTTAAATTTTTTTGTGTTTCCCATATTTTTATATTAGTGCTTTATATTACAAATTTATATTATTCCAATCATTGCAATCAAATTGTTAATTACTTTAACAGAATTTGACTTCTAATCATTCTATTGTTGACATAATATATTTAATTGAATGTTAATCGTATACAAAATAAAGTGATAATGTAATTAAAGTGGTTAATAGTTTTGATAAAAAAACAAGATCAAAATAATATAAATTTGTAACATATAAATCTAATATAAAATCTCTAAAATATAAAAAACTAAAATAAAATTTGAGATAGATACAGTATCAAAATATCATTTTTATTTATTTTTAATATGAATTCGTAATATCATTCCAAAAGAGGCCCATACATCTCAAAAGCAAACAGAAGAAAATGGTAGACCACTGCACAACGATATGTTTGAGTTTGAATCTTCAGCTTAGCGTTGTATATCTAACAGTGTTGGGCACCCCAACTCAATTGAATACTGTTGGAGAGCCCAGCAGATGATACTTGTTCACTTTTAAAGGCTGCCGTCCATGGTTGTTTTGAAACCAAGGGCTCCATATTCCCACTCCTCTCTGCAAAGCAAATTAGGGAAAATTTTTGCATGAATCAAAATATCTTAAGAATTGAATGTAATATTCAAAATAATATAATTATCAAGTATAATTTAATTAAATTTCAAAATAATAAAGCATAAATTACCTTTTTAAGCATAGTATCAGGTTTAGGCAACACATACTTTCTAATTTCTAGTGTGAATATGCTTGAATTCTTTGAACTAGTTTTTTTTTTTAAGTATATGACAGAGCAAATGTCTGAAATTATTTGAAAAGTTTTGGAGAAAGAGGATTGCATTGAAATATTTCAAAAATTAAAGGGACTATGAGTGTCTATAGATTTTATTCTCAAATATTATTATAATTTGCGTAGCTAGATAACTAATTTTGGCATTAGAAGGCAGAAGGAAAGCTCTCTAGAGAATAAACGAGGCAATAATAAAAATAAAGATTTTGACTTTTGAGTTTACTATACTATCAATGTTCTAGTCTTGTACCCATATAATATTTAATAATTGACTTAGTAATTAAAAAAATATTTGATTGACTATTGTTAGACTTAATCATCAAGAATACACTCAAATAGCAAAATCAAATTAATTGACTAATCGCAGAAACTTATGCAATTAATTTTAGTTGTGAACCTGGATATCAATAAGTTCTATTGCAAGTACAACCACGTTTGGTTAAATCACCACACTCTAATGAGCCTAGCTCATTTGCTTGACTAGCATCCTGTTTGGCTAAACAATGCTGTTTGATCAAGATTGATAAGTAGAACCTATGTAAAGTCCACCTAATCAAATGATTTTGCTTGACTAAACAAGGTGTTGGCCAAACAGAAAATCTGTAATCATCCACAGGCACCATTATATTAAAGACACTAAATGTCAATCAAACAGAAACAATATTTCAAGAACAAAACTGCTAAAATTTTTAATCAGAATGTATAATTACTGTGCATAAGAATCTATTCAGGTACTTGATAGTAGACTGAAATGCTATAACAGCAGAGTGCTAGCAAGACACATGGTTTCTTGAAGCATATGCAAACAATGTGGTTGACGATGTTAAAGGGCCAAAGAAATGTCAAAAGGACCGTAACTAATAAGGCTGTCAAATTGACTGAGCCAGCCCATCCCCAATTCAACTAAATCCAAGGGCTTAAACAAGTCAGGTTAAAAGTCATTCTTCAAAATAGGTTAATAAATTTTTAGCCCATGACATCCCATTTGCAGGGTTAAAGTGGGCTTGGCCGAATTTAACAACTTTATAACTGAGGATGTAGAAGCTCCGGATTAGGGAGATAAGTGTGTGCCCCAGATGAAACAAGGAGTCAACTCAAGTTGGATTTCTTGTGAATCATTACACTGCCTGCAGATGCCTGATTTGCTGCTCGGTTACTTCCGAAATTCTTCCGGTTAGACTCCCTTGCGATTCTGGAACCAAACTACGGAAATATAATAGACAGACTAATCAGTCACTAAGCCAAGAAATGGTCAAACCAAGGTTTAATAATGCAATGGCAGAAGGACTATACTTCCAACGGTGTAAAGTGAAGATTACGCAGGTTAGGTGAATTTGCATTATGTTCATTTCTTACCTCTGGCATTGCATTTTGTATGTATTCTTCCTTTTTGTTATACAGAGTTTAAAAGGTTTTATTGACATATTAGTGTGAAAAATGTCATCAGACTTCAATATATCCATATTATAATGCATTTAAGTACTTCAACACAGTTCAGTTTTTTTGGTTTTTTTTTTTGTTTTTCTAAGAAAAGCTCCATTGACATGAGATCCTGAAGGGAAAAGACATTATTTGTGTGTCAGGTACAACAGCAGAAAAAAGCAGAATAGGAGACTGAAATAACTAATAAAACGTGATGGAATATTTATATATTGAAAAAGAAAATAACTGACACTAAATTAAAACTAGGCAAAAGTACTTTTTACATCTCTAGCGTTAACTTTTTTTTTTTTGCGTCAGTTACATCCTATATGTTTTATTTTTGTTTTAAATCTATATTTTTTACTAACGCCGTCTATTCCATTAACAGAAAATGATAACTGGGTGATGAATAAAAAGAGTAAATTTGAAACAAAAATAAAACATGTAAGACTCAAACCTACCATTTTTACGTCCCTAATGTATTTTTTTTTCCTTTGCATCAGTTATGTCCTATATGTTTTATTTTTGTTTCAAATCAACCTTTTTTACTAACAAACCAGTCAGCATTTTCTGTTAGTGAAATAGACAACATTGATAAAAATAGTATATTTAAAACAAAAATAAAACATGCAAGACATAACTGACCCAAAAAAAAATATTGAGAGCGAAATTGAAACTTAGTGTAAACATTAGGGACATAAAAAATATTTTTGCCTTAAAACTATCAATTCAAAAACCCAGAAACTTCCATAATATTGAAATTTTGCACGGCATCAAGAAGTGCACATAACTTCCTTTGATGGCTCTGGCCTAAACTTTGGAAACCCATTCCTCATTGTAGCCAAAACAGAATTCAGATAAACTGTACTCGGTTTCAAGGAGGCACACCTGAATAGCTCGTTTGGGCAACACTGCTGCTTCATATAAACCGAGCAATTGTGCAACCTTCAAGGAACATATCACCCTTGATCAGGATTGCTTTACTTATCTCGCATTGAAAAGTTCTCATTCTGGTAAAAATATTGAAGTGCACGTGTAAACTAATTATTGGCATTAATTTTTGCAACAAAGCAGAATTTCAAGTCCTCGTCATTCATAAAGTAATTGAATGCCAATATTCGGACCTTCCAAAGTCAGACTGGGAATTTAAAGAATATTAGATTTGTTAATTGGATAGATTCAAACTCAGACCCATTAGTTATAGAAAGCCAAGAACCTAAAGTATAAACCCTTGAATCCATTACCTATAAGGAGAGAAGAATCCAAGAGATAAGACAGAACGCCACAAGGATTTGAAAACCCTTGAGAAGTTCAGAAGATTTTAGAAGAACCAGAGAGAAATAATTTGGAAGCCCTTGATTAATTATTGCATGTGTTTGTGTTTGTTACAAACCAAAGATCAGAACAGAGTTCGAGTGCAGTTGGGTCTAAACAGGAGCTTGATAGAATGAGGGCTCAATCAATTGTAAACCAAAACCATGCATCACAATTGTAAATCAGGGCAGTATTAGATCATGAAAACTCAGCACAGGAACAGCAATACCTCTCTTAGAATCTTTTTATCACCGATGCCACTTGGTTGATCAAGGTTGGCGACCTCCCACAAAGGAGTGTTGAGCAAAATCAGAACAACATCCTCATCCAAAAACGGAAATCTAGCCTAGAAGGTTAAAAGGAAAAAAAGATTATTATTAAGTAACTGGCAGATTACCTGAGCCAAGACAAATACTGAATTTGAGGTTTTGACCTATTATTTTCACATTACCTCCTTTCCATTATCGGCAATGCATCTATCATCTCTCCCTAAATTTCTTTTCCAAATTCTCTGCATGTCCAATTTCATTTCCTCATTTAGTCCCAGCCAACTGAAAAAGCCATATTATACTGTCAGAATGCATTGAATAAATTAAAAAAAAATGCACACTCTGCAGAGTTCATCAGTGATACCCAGTAACACTTCATAATTTTGTTAGTGTTGCCGCTTTAAGCAGAAGTATACAAAACAAGGTGAGTCCCCCAAACTAATCATCAATGTTTTAGTTAGTTGTAAATATGTATTGTAGAATACCTGTTGATGTGAAAATTTTTACATTTGACAACCTTATTAAAACATTCAGTATAGTATATATGGTATTGGAAAAAGTACTTTTTACGTCCTTAATATTTACACAAAGTTTCAATTTTGTCCCTAAAATTTTTTTACCTCAATCATGTCCTACATGTTTCATTTTTGTTTTAAATCTAACCTTTTTACTAACGCTATTTATTCCACTGACGAAAAATACTGATTAGTTGGTTCGTAAAAATGACAGATTTGAAATAAAAATGAAACATATAGGACTCAAACCTATCATTTTTACGTCCCTTAACATTTTTTTTTCCGTCAGTTATGTTTTACATGTTTCACTTTTGTTTCAAATATATCATTTTTACTAAACCGTCCAGCCAGCATTTTTCGTCAAAGGAATATACAACATTAGTAAAAACTATAGATTTGAAACAAAAATGAAATATGTAAGACATAATTGACGCAAAAAAAAAACGTTAGGAACGAAATTGAAACTTAGTGTAAATATTAGAAACGTAAAAAATACTTTTGCTTATTGTTTTTGTAATTTAAACCCAGTCTTTCTTTCCTGCAGAAAGATCCACGGTCAGGCATATTCTCAACTACTTGTAGTTGATTGATCCACAATTATGTAACTGCTTTAGGTAGTTTTTAGGTAGTAGAGGGGTGGAAAAATTTTGGAGTGTGTCTGGGATATTTAAAGTCCTCGACAGCCGACGTAAAATTTTGTTGAAACTCTCACAAATATGGATCAACGACAACATTATGCTAATGCTAGGACGTTGCTACTGTATGGCTCGAGTACAGTGTCAAGTAAGCTAGAACCACTGCATCGGCGCCCGAATGTAGTATTAAATAAGCAAGGCTCCACTAATACTAAGTCATTACCCGAAAGCAACGCGTTGTATGACTCAAGTATAATGTCAAATGAGCTAGAGCCACTGCATTGTCGATCGAATGTAGTGTCACATGAGCATGTTCCTGGAAGGTTGAGGGTAAAGAAGTTAGTCCAGGAGAGCAAAATCAGGATTGGTACGTGGAATATTGGGACCATGATAGGGAAATCCATGGAGGTTGTGGACACTATGAAGAAGAAAATTAACATCTTGCACCTTCAAGAGACTAAATGGGTTGGAAAAAAGGCTAAGAAGTTTGAATGTTCAGGTTTCAAGTTTCGGTACAAGGGGAAAGTAAGGACAAATAATGGTGTAAATATTATGGTTGACAAGGAATGGACGCCGGGTGTGGTGGAGGTAAAAAGGATTGAGGATAGGATTCTATGCTTAAGAATAATTCTTATAAGAGATACTATCAATATCATAAGTGCCTATGCACCCCAAGTAGGGACGAATGCATATCTTAAAGAAAAGTTTTGGGAAGATTTGGAGGGGTTGGTCAGAAGCATACCTTTAGCAGAGAAGATTTTCATCGGGGGGACCTTAATGGCCACGTAGGGAAAAAAGCAGGACAGTATGAGAGAGTTCATGGTGGTTTTGGTTATTGGGAGCTTAACGAGGAAGGACAGTCTATACTTGATTTCTCAATGGCTTGTAATTTCAAGGTTGTCAACACCTGCTTCAAGAAGCGAGAGGAGTATTTAATCACTTATAAGAGTGGAGCCTCAAGGTCACAAATTGACTTCTTTTTGGTAAGGAATCCAGATAGAAAATTCTATCAAAATTGTAAAGTTATTCCTGGAGAACTCGTGGCAACTCAACATAGGGTTTTGGTCCTTGACGTGCTTATTAAGGGTCGGAAACAAAAGTATCGACAGGTGATGAACCCTAGGATCAAGTGGTGGCAGCTAAAGGGGAGAATCAACAGACTTTTAAGAGAAAACTGTTGGAGGAAGGGTCCTCAAAGTTTCAAGAAAATGCTAACATCATGTGGGATGAGATGGCCAAGAGCATTAGAAAGGTAGCTAAAGCATTTTTAGGAGAATCAAAAAATTTTGGACAAAAAGATAAGGAATCTTGGTGGTGGAATGAGACCGTTCAAAAGAAGATCAAATTTAAAAGAGAATGCTTTAAAGCTGTCCATTTGTGCAATAACTCATAAAATTGGGAAAGCTATCGGAAGGCTAATAAGGAGAATAAAAAAGCAGTAAGTGAAGCACGATCTAAAGCATTTGAAGAGTTTTACAAGGACTTAGAAACAAAAAAAAAGGGAACAAAAGATTTACAAGATTGCAAAGATTAGAAAAAGGAAATCTAGAAATTTGGATCAAGTAAGATGTATTAAGGATGAAGAAGGAAAAGTTTTGGTTACAGATGGAAATATTAAAAACAGATGGCAGGGTTACTTTTACAAGCTCTTTAATGACGGAGCAGGGTCGGCTAGTGATATAGAAGATTTAACAACCCTGGTGAAAGAACAAAATTTGGCATATTATCGCAGGATTAAGGTAGATGAGGTCAAGGAAGCTCTTAGAAGAATGGATAATGGTAAAGCCGTTAGTTCTGATAGTATTCCTATTGAAATTTAGAAGTGTTTAGGGGAGGAGGGTACTATTTGGCTAACTAAACCCTTTAATGAGATTTTAAGGTTCAAGAAAATGCCTGAGGAATGGAGAAGAAACACTTTAGTGCCTATATACAAAAACAAAGAGGACATCCAGAACTACGCAAACTAACGAGGGATTAAACTTATGAGTCACACTCTGAAATTATGGGAAAGAGTGATTGAACGTAGATTAAGAACTGAGACAAGTATTTCTGAAAATCAATTTGGATTCATGCCAGAGGGGTCTACTATGGAAGCTATTTATCTACTAAGAGGGTTGATGAAAATATATCGGAGTAAACAAAAAGACTTGCATATAGTATTTATTGATTTGGAAAAAGCTTATGATCGACTACCAAGAAAGGTGATGTGGAAAGCCTTGGAAAAAAAAGGTGTACGGATTGCGTATATTAGAGCTTTAAAAGATATGTATGAGAGGGCTACAACTAGTGTGAGAACGTCTGGAGGGGAGACAAGAGACTTTCCTATTAAGATTAGTCTCCATCAGGGATCATCTTTGAGCCCTTATTTGTTTGACTTGATTTTAGATGTTCTGATGAAACACATCCAAGAAGAAATTTTTAAATGCATGCTTTTTGCAAATGATATTGTTTTCATAACAAAGTCAAGGGAAAAGATTACTTTTAAAATCGAATTATGGAGAGCTACTTTGGAATCGAAGGGTTTCCATCTAAGCAGGAATAAGACAGAATATATGCATTGTAAGTTTAACAAGCGACAAGCTAGAAACGAGTTGGAGGTTAAAATTGGATATCAAGTTGTATCACAAGTGTCAAAGTTTAGGTATCTAGGATCAGTTATACAAGATGATGGCAAAATTATTGAAGATGTGGCACATAAGATACAAGGTGGGTGGTTGAAGTGGAGAATGACATCAGGAATTGTTTGTGATCGGAAAGTACCTGATAAGCTCGAAGGAAAATTTTATCGTGATGCTATAAGACCAACAATTTTATATTGGAGTGAATGTTGGGCGATGAAAGGACAACAAGAATAAAAAATTGGGGTAGGAAAGATAAGGATGTTGCGATGGATGTGTAGTTATACAATAAGAGATATGATCCATAATGATTGTATACGAAGTAGAGTTGGAGTGACACTAATTGAGAAAAAAATAATTGAAAACCGTTTAAGATGGTTTGGGTATATTCAAAGAAAACCGTTGGAAGCGTCAGTAAGAAGAGTTGAATAGATGGTTTGGAGTCCTTTGAAAAGAGGTCGAGGAAGACCAAGAAGGATACTTAGAGAAGTTATTGAACAAAATCTTCTGGTAAATGAGATACCTAAAGAGTTGGCCATTGATAGAGTTCAATGGCGCCGTGCAATCTATGTAACCGACCCCACCTAGTGGGATAAGGCTTTGTTGTTGTTATTGTCTGGGATATTTAAGGCATCTCAAATAGCTAGAAGGAATTTCTTATTTTACTGTTGTTTGTAAGAACTATACAGTTATATTGAACAAAAAATCTTAGTTCTGTGTTTTGGTTTCCACCATTTGGGTATCAAAGTAGGGACAGTTTGAGGCATGGTGCGTTTCACACTATTTAAGGAGAGAAAAAGAAAAAAAGGATGCTAGCCGTTGGATCTGGGATCTCGCTGATCCAACGGCCAAAAATGAAAAATAGATACACAAGAGTGGTGAGTAGATTTGATGGGTTAGAAATATTTCATCATAAGGAGAAGCCATGGGAAGAGTGAAAAAAGAAATCAATATAAAGGATCTTTTGTCAAATTTAAGAAAGAATCTTTTGTCAATCTAAAGGAACTTTTGGGTAGCTATGGAAGCAGAATTATGCGGTAACTGATTTGGACAGTTTCAGGATAGTTTTAAGGTTTAAAAGGATAAAGAGAGGGGAGGGGATTGAAATATTCTGGATTGTTGCTTGGGAGATTTCTAGTGTCTAAAATAGCTAGAAGGAATTTTCTATTTCACTACTGTTTGTAAGAACCATACTGTTTTGTTTCACATAAATTCCTAATTTAGGTTTCCATCAGTAGCAGAGGTTCACACAGACAAAGCAACGACGAAAGTATCAAGGTGAAAAAAGCATAGAACTCACACAATTATATAAATCCAAGCTATATAAGTAGAAAAAAAAAAAAATTAGCTGCATTCTCTTTAACAGAGAATCAAATGAACATAAGCATAAGTAGCAAAATAAATTGTCATAACAAAGCATGATTTACCATTGTCATATAATTACCTTCCTCGTCTATAACTTGTTCGGTGTCTACCATAGCCAGCACACTGTTCATCAGCACCAGAACCAACAAGTACAATCCTTGCCTTGGACTTGTACTTAATGCGTCCATGATTGCTATCATTATCATCGCTATTTCCACCAGACATCCATCCATCACCACGAGCAGCCATCCATAAAGCTATTCCTATATTCAAGTCCTGTAAGGATAATTGCAAACCGCTTATGCACTGTCTAGTCAGAAATAGTGGTTTTCCATCTGACCTAAAAGGAAATATTCAGAATTTCAAAGAGTACCCATTTTTTTTCTTAAAAAAAATTATAAAGAACTACATTACCCTAAAACATCTTTAAGAGAACATAAAAATTATTATTCAAATGAATTTGAGAAAAGAAGACAGGCATAAGCATCTTGCATGGTATATATTATTACTAACACATTTACACTTTCAATCAGTTAGCTAATCAAAACAACATAAATATAAATAGGAACAATTCATTTATAAAACAAAATACATACAATAAATTACTGGTCCACATAATTAACTCAATTCGTACCATGTAGGTATTGGCAGGTTCTATGAGTGACATAACGTGACCGGTTTCAAAAGCCAAGTCTGACAACTCAGCATCAATCTCCACGAGTTTCCACCTGCCCATCCAATGTATTGCAATTGAATAAATTTAAAACAGGTCAAGCTAATTATTATATAGAAAAAATTTTAAACTTCTCAATAAATACTTGCATGAGATACTAAAATTTATGCATAGACCAAACTTCAACACAAACAAGTAACAGCAATCAACATTTATATTCTAGCAAATTCTTTTTACCCATGCAATAAGAAAAATAGCAAATGGAACAGCCTTATGGAAAACTTTGCAATCAAGTACCTTCTGGAAGGTGCAACTCTTCTTAGTTCTTTTAACCCGGCATTGGCAGATATTCTATCAGGAGCAGACTGACCATCAAAGCTCACATTAAGTAAATCAATTTCATCTGCCAATACAAACAGGATTTGATAATCAGCTAAGCTAAAGTTTCCTAAAATTTAAAATTTGCCAACCATTTATCCTACTTCATGACTCTTAAATTTTTACACCAAACCAGGAACTAATGTCATATTACTTCACAGCATGAAACATCAATGGAAGAGGGGACAGAAAAAAATGGAGCTCAAGTAGCAATACTCACAACAGGGATCTAGGCATTGATCCAATAATGCTGCAAGTATCATGGAATCCAGGCCGCCAGAAAAAAGAACTGCCACGGGAACAAGATTCTCTTGTCTAATATCAGAGATCGCTGCCTATACAATCAAATCCAAAGAGTTCTATCAAGACAACTATAACTAATATTAATAGAAAAGAGAAAACAACAGATCAAGCACAAATTCAAAGGTATTCCATGTCAGCAGCATCATAGAGTACAAGTTCCGTTCTTATCTAAAAGGTAACCATATTAAGAAAACAGACACGCCAAAGCCTACAGAAAATAAAACAGAAGTCCATATTGTCTCATTTAATGCTAGTTTATTGCAATTTTTTAAGCCTGCTAGTAAAAACCATGAATAAACCTTCTGTGTACGAAGATAACTGGGAAAACCTACAACTACCAGTTATGAGCTACTGGAACAGCTCACACACCAAGGAGCTAAATGGTTTCAGTGGTATGCAGTGTGATCCATCCAGAAGAACCTCTCTATTATATAACTCAGGAAACAATATATAAGCTTCAGCTACAGAACGCCAATGACCCAACATTGATAAAAGGCAAGCAGTGTAGTCATAGCTCCATTTTGGAACTAATGATATTAATGCTATTGAATGCATCTTATCAACAACATACAATATAATATTTTATTTTGTGACTCAATTTCACTAAGATTCCAGACCTGATATATAGTATATAATGAAGTACGCCGCAACACAGATTCCTTTAAAGCGTTTAGCAGAGTATGAGCTGGCTTTGGAATTGAGACTTGACTTGAGCCTGCTTGAAAAAAAGAGAGACCTGTCACATCCTAATAAGACATAAAAGCAAAAGCTACAACCTGAAATCAAAGTGCTGCATCTACAACTGAAGTTTCAAATGACCAAATGTAGCAATAGCATTCCAGCCGTATTATAAGGTAATCACCTGATTCACATGGAAATGTTTCCAACAGAGCTGAATGCGCATCATGTTGCCTTCCAGAAAATTTATATTGACTCATATGAAGGTCATCAGATTTGGGTTCAACGAAAGTTCTCTCCCATTTGATAAGTTCCTCTAGCATTGAGTTTGTATATTTATGTCTTCTGACTTCACCAACCAGACCTCCATTAGAACATGATGCATCAAAACATACACGGTATATTCCACATGGTAGCTCTTCCCAGTAACTGAGACAGCCTATTCCATTTTGAGCATCATAGTAATTTAATATTACTTAATATGTCCAACTGTTGCAAACTTTATTTTAAAATTTTAATTAATGACAAAACCAACAACAAATTCAAATAATATTTAAAGGAAGAAAACAACTCTAATAGGAAGACAAATTTGAAAAGAGAGAAATAAAATTTATGACAGTGTTATTAGCATTTCTTTAAGGATACACATAACTACCAATTCAGTATGTTTATCAACCTAAGAAAATGCTTAGCCCAACTAGTTAAAAATATATTAACTTATAGTTCAGATATCAAGTGAAAATGTCAAAGTACCATGAAAACATGAGGAAAAGGAGAGGAAGAACCAGGAAAAGGTATCTAAGTTAGATGTAGATAACCCTTTTTTATGGAAAAAATATATATACGTGTATTGATGACGAGAGAGATGTAAATAACTCTAATTTTGAAATCACACCATTCTTATCTAATTGAAACATCCCACTGACTCTCTCCAAGCCATTTATCTTCACAATTCCTAACAACTAATTCTTTCCCTATAGCAGAAACTAGCTCACACAAGAAAAATTAGAAACTTGCCTGCCAGGTGTTGGCTGATGAAGGCTTTTAAAGTTCCATAGTTATCATATGAATGGTAAATTTTAAAAAAAAAAAAGAAAAACTATTAGAGCCTTATAAATGCAGAGCTGGAAAGAATTTTGGATACTTATAATCACAATCTAGCTATCCCTTCAACCTCTTTTCTTATCAACTTAGACCCTGAAAAGTCTAAAACATGGCCAGCTGGTCCAACTGTCAACAAATAAATAGCACTTGTAATGTCCTATAAACAAAATCCCTAATCTTTATAAGCTCCAGAGGACCAGAACTAATTCGTAGAAACATAGTACAACGATGCTAGAGCGGAAAGCAAAGTATGCTTCTGGTAATCTCATTAGTTGTACAACAAAGATATAACAAGAAGTGAAAGAAAACAAGAGTTGTACCAAGTGGTATATACCAGGAGCCTGCTCAATTGGCGATAGAGGAGATACAGAAGAAAGCAGAAAGTTTGGGTCCTCTTCTGTAGGCCAGTGAACAAGGAGGCTCCGCCTACCAAATGTATCTCGGCCAAACCAAAGGGTTCTCGAACTATCCTATAAATGTCAAAGAAAGTACCACTTCTAACACCATACTAGAAGGAGAAGATGCTGAAATATATTTTGACAGATAGAAACTTACCACTCAGAGTTACCTGCCAATAGATGATAGCCCATGGTCCTTTGATCATAGAAAGAAGGCCAGGAATAGAATTTTGCCCATTGGTAAGACAGTGGTGTAAATTACAATCACATGAGGAGCAATTTCCCAGTGTTTGCATAAGAAATTCAGTGTCATTGCAATCACTTGCAATCTGGAGTCCTCCAAAAATTTCACCTGCAAAGCACAAAAATAAAACAGAATCTAATTTCAATATCAACATACTAACAATAGCATTTAGTATCTCAAATTAATTCCCGATATATGAGAGAGAGAGAGAAGCGCACACAAAAAGACAGACAGGAATATGACATGACACATTCAAGGCATCCTTGACCCATTATCGTAGGTTCATGGTATCACAAGTTTTAAGCTCCATGAAAACATGTTGAGATTGCACAGTAACTTCTAATTAGAAAGAAATATTTCAATTTCCACATTCACTTATGTTGCTTGCCTATCCAATCAAGTCACTATTATGCATGTCATGTACGATATATGTATGTCCATGCTTCAAAACAATGAGAGTTCTACGGGCAAAAAAAAAATAAAAATAAAGATTAATCTAGCAATTACATATCTTCTAAACTACAAACAGGACAGGATGTTGATTAAGCAATAACCAACGGAGACAGTAAAGAGTACCATTGTATACAAGAATATTTCCAGAAGCATCCTCCAAGGGTTGGACAATGGGATTTTTTCCCCTCAGTTGTAAGGTTGCACCAATGAAACGCAGTTCTGCTGCAGGATTTCGGACGCCAACATCGAAATCCAGCGTACTAGGTAGTCCATTATCGAAAGGCAGACAGCCACATTTACTTTCAGAACCTGATATATGCAACTTCTCAATCTCCATCCCCAATTCCAGTGCCTCGTCATCTTCAATGAATGATGAAATCTGATTTTGACCTGACTCGTTGAATTGAAGAAAAATTTTCTTGCTACCTAAGCTATCAGGACCCCTGTTTCGTAGAGCTGCTTTAAGATCATCTACAGAGAACACCAGCTAGAAAGAAAAGCAGTTAGTTTAAAGATATGAAGTCACAACCAATATCAAGCGAAACACCCTTCAAATTCAAGGGAGAAACAAAATTATTCCAAGTTGATTTTTTTTTAAATCGGAAATGCTCAAACTGCAGCCCATTTTGAAGTGTCGAAGCATGAAAACAGCTTACTTTTTCAGTTTTGCAAGGGGGGCTTGTTGAATCCAAGAACAAAGATGAAATGTCAATTCGAATGCCCGAGACAATCAGAGCAATTCCACACATCTCTTCCTCAGTCAATGCTCCACCAAACTGCAGCTACAAAGAATGTGCTTATAGCAGGAACAGCGAGTTTTTCAGGGTTTTGACTCCTGGGTCTGAGACGAAGAGTGCCCCACACTTCCAACTGCTCAAGTAATTTTATTTTAAGGCTTATGACAACTGCTTCCGTAGCATAGTGGTAGTGCGTTCGCTTCGTAAGCGAAAGGTCGCGAGTTCGATCCTCGCCGGGAGCTATTCTTTTGTCTTGAAAGGATTTTTTTTTTGGTTACTTTAACAAGATTTAAAGAAGTATCTACTAGATTTACAGCAATGATGACAAATTACTAGATTTAAAGAAGTATCTACTAGATGTTTCAAAGTGTTTAGAGTTCAAAATAGAAGAAAATAAAACAAAATTTTTCTTTTTATGGAAAATAATAAATTATAATCCTAATCATTTAATATCGAGTAATGGAATTTTATTTATCATTGAATATCACAGCCACTAATATCTGAATTCTCATATGCTAAACAATGATGTCAAATTTTCCGTAACATAGTCTCATAGTCCAAAGCATCCAAAATTCAAACACATAACAATAAAACAAAAATTTTCTTTATGAAAATAGTGAATTATAATACTAATAATTTGGAAAGCAGCTTCCCTCTAGAGTTTAGGAGGAATAATTTTCTCCAAAATTTAGTTCTAGATCATTTGATAAGATCATCTAATTGTCTAAATTAATTTTATATTTTTATTAAATTACATAATTAATTTTTAAAAATAAAAAAATACAAGATTAAATTTACTAAAATTAATTATGTAATTTAAAAAATATAAAACTAGTTTGAATCATTAAATACTCTCATTTAACGGTTCAAATTCAATTCTAAAGAAAAATTATTCCATTCAAACTTAGGAAAAAAGTAGCTTTCAATCATTTGACAATGAATAACGGATTTTTGCTTATCATTAAATTACAACCATTTGATAAGGAATAACGAATTTTTACCATTGAATCACAACTATTAATATCTGAATTTACATATGCTAAGACCATGACGTCATATTATCTGTAACATACAGAGCACAATAAAAACAGAAATTTCCTTTATGGAAATAGTGAATTATAATCCTAATCATTTGACAATCAAATAACATATTTTTGTTTACCATTAAATTACAACCATTAATATCTGAATCTTCATACATTAAATTATCTATAACATGATTTCACGTTTCAAAGCATCTATAGTTCAAAATAGAGGGAAATAAAACAAAATTTTCCTTTTTAATAGAAAACAATAAATTATAATCTAATCATTTGATAATGAATAACGAAATTTTATTTATCATTGAATCACAATTATTAATATCTGAATTCTCATACGCTAAACAATGACGTCATATTATCTGTAACGTAGCCTCATAATCTAAAGCATCCAAAGTTTAAACACAAAACACAATAAAAAAAAATTTCGTTTATGAAAATAGTGAATTATAATCCTAATCATTTGACAATGAATAACGGATTTTTGTTTATCATTAAATCACAACCATTAATATCCGAATCCTCATGCGTTAAAAAATGACATTAAATTATCCATAACATGGTATCACATTCGTAAGCATATAATGTTCAAAACATAGCACTGGAAAACAAAATTTTCCTCTACACATCCATCCCACAAAAAAAAAGAAAGAAAGAAAAAAATTTAAAGTATTTTCTTGATTTTATAATATCACTTAATTTTTTTAATTTACTTTTATTAAAAAATTTATAGTTGAGTTTTTTATAATTTAATAAATTTGATTATGCATCATTTATATTTTAAAAAGTAAAATTGGATAATAAAATGAATTTAACTTATATATACTATATATAGTATGTGGTATAACTTATGTGATAAAAATATAATGATCTGATTATAAGTTTTGAAATTATAAAAATTCAATTAAAAAAATAGTAAAATTGTAAAGATTAAAAGGATGATTTAACCAGAAAAACGCCGTCGTTTTTGAGGTAATATCGAGCTGATCAAGTCAAAACCCAAAACTAGCCCTAAAAATCAAAGCCTTGAGAGAGTTTGAGTTGAAGAGAAAAACTCAACGAAGTACCAACCGCCTCCTCGTTCCCTAACGCCATTTCTGTTTTGGGGTTCTCTTTCTGACCTGCTTTCCCACCTCTCTCTCTCTCTCGGGGATCCTGATCTCTTCGTTTGAGGTACGTGTTCTCTTTTGGTTCCGTTTGCTTTTCCGATTCGTATCATATACGTGATTGTCACGGTTTTGATTTTGGGTTTTTGTAGTTTTGCTTATTTACTCCCTGGTTTGGTCCATTTTTATTGTTCTTTCTCTTTTGGTATTTCATTTACGGTTTCTTAGATTCTTTGACCCCGGATTCTTTATTAGGAATCGGCGAGTCCTCGTTGGATTGTTAGTCTGTGTCGTGATTTGGGGTTTTTGGTAGTGATATTTGGTTTTTGAATAAAAATCTTTAAGTTATAGCTTTATTAGCTGTCGGCTTTCCTCGAGGATTCTAGTGGATTCCTTTTGTTCGTGTTGGAATGCTGATGTAAGACATGGTCTGTTGATTTCAAAAGCATCAAGTCTCTCATCACCAGTCCATAGCCATTGTGGTGGGGCCTATTATGTTTTAAGTTTGTAAGAGGTCTGAACTGCATCGATAGAGCGCTTTGTCTAATTGCGTTATGTTTTGTTTCATTAATTATATTGTTTATAATGGCCTGCATGTGGATTTTGTGAATTAGTATCTGTTTGTATTATACTTATACTTGCATGCTGTGTCTTGTTACAGAGATGGCAGTAGCAGAAGATGCTCCAACTCCACAGATGGTTGGCAATGCTTTTGTGGAGCAGTATTACTCTATTCTTCATCAGCAACCACACCTAGTTCACAGATTTTACCATGAGACTAGTGTGCTAAGTCGACCTGAAGAAGATGGTACCATGACCCCAGTGACCACTATTGATGTAAGTCTTAAGCATTGCGGATAACTAGTTATATGCATAATGCACTACTTCAAAATGTAGAACTGTGTACATGCAGATTTAGCTTAGTTAAAGTAGTTTTAATGAATAATGATAAACTAATATATATATTTTTTAATCTCTTTACAGTTTACACTCATTATTGATTCACAAACTCAAAATCAATTTATACATGCCTTATGTCATCTACTCGAATAGAGGGGAGATGGAATCATATCATGGAAACCCTTCATAGATATTTTCTAAGTTAATTTTATGCAGAGTTCGGGTTAATTGTAACACAAGACATACACACGCATATATCTTGATAGGAGTTAAGGTTAATAGTATAACATTTTCCTGGAAAATCACGTATATCTAGAATGCTAAAGATCAGTGTTATCACAATCATACAAACTTACAGTTGGAATCATAGGATGTGCAAAGATACAAACCTTCAGCGATATGTATCATAGGATGAATTGAGAATCACTTGAACCAGATGGTAATTGAGAAATTAAATGTTGATTATTTTCTTTTTATTAAATTAGTATATATAAATTCGCAATTGTTTTGGTAATATAATTGAGTTCTAATAAATGAATTTTGCATGTAAATTCAACATATAAATTAAATTTATTCAAAATTATATTGATATGAATACATTTTAATTATAATCTGATTTAAGAATATTGTTGAGGTACTTTGAGTTGTATTGCTGGAAAACCTGCTTGTCTCTTTAACCGATTCTCCTTTTTGGACAAATCTTTGCATTTTGTGTTTGTGATAACTTTGACTTTGATGTATTGCAAAAAATGGTTTAGCATCTAGTGACTAAAATTGTCTGCGACTTTTTGGGACAGGGCATTAACAAGAAGATCCTCTCTCTGGATTACACAAGCTTTAGGGTGGAGATTCTGAGTGCTGATGCTCAGCAATCATATAAGGATGGGGTAATGGTTGTGGTGACTGGCTGCTTAACTGGAAATGACAATCTGAAAAGGAAGTTCACTCAGTCATTTTTCCTAGCCCCGCAGGACAAAGGCTACTTTGTTTTGAATGATTTATTTAGATATGTCGATGAGTATAAGTCTGTTGATGTTCATGCTGTGCCTGCAAATGATGCTGTTGAAAGTGCTCCAACAGCTTCTTTTAATCCAGAGCCTGGTAATTCTTATATTTTATTATTTCATCAGCTGGTTCCAATAGATGCCTCCATTCCTGTTGCTTGTTCCCTTTCTGCTTCCTCTGTAACTTGTTAAAAGTTTGGGGCTTAAGATGTTGCTTGTGAATACAGAGCCTACTGTTGTTCCTGAAAACATCCCACCTAGTCAAACTGATGTTGTAGACGCTGACACTAATGTTAGCAAAGAAGTAATTGAACCATTAGACAACGGGAAATTACCTGTAACTGAAAAGGTGGTGGCTTCTAATATTGTGAAAGAGTCAAGTGAGCAGGAAAGTCACCCAAGCACTGAGAAAACTGCTTCTAGTACTCAGGAGGATACTCCAAAGAAGTCCTTTGCATCAATTGTAAGCTTTATTTATATATTTTTATTAATTTATCTGTGTAGTGACTGACCATATGTGACTCAATGTCAGTGACCCCCTTTTTTATTTTTCAAATAATAATTCAGGTGAATGCATTGAAAGATAATGCTGCTCCATTCCATATAAGGACTTCTCCGGCTAAACCAGTAGAACAACCACGTGCAATTAGCATGCCTGTGCCTGAAGCACCAGCTCCTACTACTAACCCTGCAGTTGAAAAGAATAATGATAATGCAGGTGTTCTACCCTTATTTATTTTGTGCATGGCTTAGTAGGTTAAAACGGGGTAATCTCATCTTATTTGATATCATTTTGTTTCATTAAATCCTGTAATTTGCTTTCTATAGGCAAGGCTTATGCGATATTTGTTGCAAATTTGCCTATGAATGCGACAGTAGAACAACTTGAACGTGAATTCAAGAAATTTGGGCCTATTAAACCTGAGGGGATTCAAGTTAGAAGCAATAAGGTTGGCCTCAGTCTCAGATGAGATTTTGTGTGGTCCCATTGATTGGATTTACTTTAACATGTGCTAGTATTCATAAATTATTTTGCTCTTTTTCCAGCAACAGGGATCTTGTTTTGGGTTTGTGGAATTTGAATCTGCTAGCTCAATGCATAGCGCACTTGAGGTATTGACATGTTAATATCTCCCTTTAGGATAGCTAATATTTCCAATTAGACTGCCTATCCTTTTATACTGTTTGTTGCCTTGTTGGTTATTTGATGGTGATGTTAATATTCTTGCTGTCATATGCTTTCCTTTTACCCTAATGAATGTACTATAATTCTTGCTCAGGAAATAGAGCCTTTGATGCCAAATTATTTATGAAAAATCCAATTCAAATGCTAGTAAAGTCTTTATTGCATTCTTTAGTGGTTTGTCGCTTTGTGAAAAGTATGACAATGTTCCAAGTTCTTGATCTGTGTCTAGTATAAATTTTTTGGTGAAATAAATAAAATGGATATTGAAGAACTGCCTGTGGTATTGTATTATGATTTTGTACAAATCAATTATTCGTTTACTTTAATCATTGCAGCTAACACTTACCTGAACATTTGCAGGCTTCTCCTATTATATTGGACAACCGCAGACTTTCCATTGAAGAAAGGCGAGGCAAGTGAACATATTCCTTTTGTCGAACATTTTTAATTTTTTCAATATATTAGTATGCCTGCATAATTTCGCTGACTTCTCATCCTCAACCCTAAAATTAATCAAAATCTGAGGTACAATTGCTTAATTCATTCATGTGGTACATTTGTCCCTATGTTTTTCCAGAACCTGCTCATTGGCTCTTAATGCTTTGCCTTGTACTTTTCATGGTAATAAAATGTCATTCAATATCTACATGTATGGTTGTTGCAGCTAACAATGATAGGGTCAGATATTCATCGGGACGGGGTGGATACCGCAATGACAATTTTCGGGGCCGCGGCAACTTCAGTGGTGGTCGTGGCTATATGAGAAATGATGTTGAGAAGCGGGGTGAGTACTCAGGTCGACCTCGGGGCAATGCAACTTTGCCTAGGGCTTATCAAAATGGAGGAAGAGTTGGCCGTCAGGAAGTAAAAGTGCAGTAGAGAATAAAGTGCTTCTTCCCTTGTCAAATTTTGAGTGACAACAGGATCTTTCTATTGATAGCGGCATTTTCAGGATTTTGGTTCCAGTTGGATTAGGGTTAATTGCCTTTTAAGCTGAGTCATGTTGCTTTTTCTTATTTATTTCATTAGACTACAAAACCCCTCTATTTCCACCCACACTTTTCTTTTCTTTCCAATTTTTTACATTTTTATATTAAATGTTCTGCAACAATTGTTTCGGAATTGGCAACGATTTATATGCTATTTGTCTAGTCTGCTATCAGGTGAATTAGAGCAGAATTTCGTTTATCTGTGGTTGTTTTCTTGCAGTTAGGAAATTAGCTCTTTCCCGAGGTTGTTAATTCAGTTGTAACGCCACTTGTATACCTCGTGTTGAGCTATGGTTTTGGGGCGATACGTAGTCTTGAAATAGGAGAGATTTGAAGTATGTACCATCTATAATTGGAGTTTAATCGTTTATTCAATTTGTCAAAAAGAAAAAAAAAAAAAAGGGGGGGGGGGGACTGTAATATCAAGTGTTTTTGTTAGTGCCTTAAATTTTTGTTTTGGTTAACTAGCCCAATAAAAAACTTAAACGCGGTTTTTTGTTATATCAATAATTATAAGGTGTTTTATTTGATTTGGACAAAGTAAAAGTATTAGAACCAAGGATACCTCTAAAATCATAATAACATTTATAATATTTAAATTGTTGTTTGTTCCGTCTCGCTGTTGGATTCCTGTTGGTTGTGGTGTGGAATTGGTGGTAGCATTGAGATTGACATTCGAACTCTTGTCAAATGAAGCTCAGTAAGCGTCTTTTGGAACTCCGACATCATGTTCAACATCAATGATGTTCCTTCTTTGGAATTGCATGCTTCAGCTGATAGAGTTATTAACTTGCGACTGAGGTTCCTAAATCGATGTGTGGCCTGTAGCATCGGGTCCTTCTCTATCTCTCTTCCAGTAGCCTCATATACGATGCCGATTTTCACCTTATTCATCCATCGAGATAAAATGTATCAGGTAGGGAGTAATTTTATATCATTGACGTTGAAAACCTTCGATGCATAGCAACAAAGAATAGCAAAGGTCTCGAACTTCCGACAAGAACATGTGACTATGTGATTCGATGAATCAAATAACACAGTGTAATCTTTCTCTTTATCAACTACAGAAATGATATATTGTATCATCAACTAACTCTCATCCTTTCTCTTTACACAGATCAATTATCTCATCATATTCTCTTTAGAACAAGTAAAAATGGTGGAAGTATAACTCTTAGACAATTGTTTTAGTATACGCGACCTTATGTAACTTAAGCATGGAATCTTCTCCTTAGCATCATACTCACTCTTTAACTCCTTGTATTGCTTCTCCTCCACAAGCCTTTCAAATTGTTTGAAGAATTGAACAAGGTCTACCTGTGGACTAAGTAACTCCTTAAGGTCTGAGTTGAAACTCTCACTGAGCTGTGTGCTCCGAACACTGTGTGTGAAAGCCCTCTTCATAAAGCAAGCAGCTCATTTTTCCTTCAATTGATATGCCAATGTTATCCAATTATTATCCTTGATATTATGCTCTGCCACAATTTTAGCCCATGTTGCCTCAAATGCATCCTCATCAATGATTTCATACATGCAACTTGAAATTTTGCTCAATATGGTTAGTACATTCAACAACCAAGAAAGATGTTTCATGGCATTCCGCATTAAATGTCAAGTGCAAAGACCGTGAATGGTGTCTAGCATCACCTCAAACAGTGCCCTAGCCATTGCCACATCCTGGTCAATAAAGATGATGAGAGGCCTTTTATGCTCATGAGCCTACAGGAAAGTTTCAAACAGCCATGTAAAAGACTCTGCCTTCTCATCATATAATAATGTGGCTCTATAACCACTATTCCCCTGTGGTGATTTAAACCACAAAACACAACAAGTTTTGCTTATTCGTACCAAAGGTGATGTCAAGTGAGACCACATCACCAAACAGTCCAGAGTCGATCAACATCATTGTATCTGCCTAAAATACATTAGTCATATATTCCTCCACATCCAATTGATATGCGTGGAGGAACAACGGGTTCTCTAATGATTGCCTTTTAAAGTATTTAATTAAGACACCGACTTCCCCATAAGCCATGCTTCTTGCTCTTCTCGACCTCAGATAGGTTTTTATGTCATCCCGAGTGTACCTAATATTTGCTCTTCCGCCCACATGTACACTCATCAAACCAAAAGTGGCCTTCGACCTAAGGCCAACATCTGCCGCTAATTCTATCTTGTGCACCTGAACTTTGGAAATATGTCATTGTGATGGAAGCATGTGGGTTGTATCTGGAGTGTATAGCTCGTGATTATGCTTCCCTATGAATTGTTTCACTGTATACTTCCCATCAACTAGTTGCAAGGCTAAACAAGCCATAAACCCCATTTTAGTCTCTTGACGTGTAATACCCGTTAATTTCAGAATATAATTTGCTTAAGAGTATTTTAGAATTCTACAACGTTACTTTAGTTATTTATTTTGGTCATTTTTAATTTTCATATTTAATTGTTCTCTTTGAATATTATTTATGAAAATTGAGTTAAATGACTGGACTAAATATTTGCACAATGAGGGATATATTCTAAGAATGGTGAAATTCATGGAAAAGTGGTTTCAGAATGGTCAATTAATCCATTTATTGTAAATTGACTGGATGGGTTTGGATGTTGGGTTATGGATACCCATGGGTTATTGAATAACCCATTAGAAATATTTAATATAAAGTTTCAATAGTAACCCTCATTTTTCACTCAGCCGAAGGAAGCAGAAAAGCATTTCTCTCTCAGTTCTTCATTTTCTTCTCAAATCCTTCCCTTGATCTTCAGAGTTTCGATTATTTGTTCGGTTCAAAAGCTTTGTAAGGATCAAAGGTAAGCTTTAATCCGATTATTTTCCTTAAATTTCAGTTTATGTAGAAGATCAGAGGAGGTTTTGTTCTTGAAGATTTTGATGATAATTCATGAATCTCAGTAGTTTTAGAAGTTATATTTGAGTTATAATCGGTTAAAAGAGTTGAAATTCTGGTTTTGAAACAAGAAGGGAGAGGATGAATTTGTTAGAAATTTCTGCAAAAACTTCTGCAAAAACCGAGTTACTGTAGCGACCAGGGATTTCGAAACAAAATCTGGAAAATTTTCTTCGGTTACTGTAGCAGTACTGTAGTGTCGGCAGTCAACGGTACTGTAGCAGTCAACGTTACTGTAGCGAACCGGCACTGTAGCGAACCGATACTGTAGCAAATCGTTACTGTAGCAACCCGTTACTGTAGCAGTCAGAAAATTTTACGTATTTTCGTGATTTTGTTTCCTTTCTTATGATTCCTTGTAATATATTTTACTAGGAAATTTTTCTACACAAATTCTAGTGTGGAACAAGGTAAACTTGGACAAACATCAAGGTGAGTGAATAACCTTGCTCAGTTAATTTGATATTACTAGTCAAAGTACAATATAAGTCCCATTTACAATATTATTTGGATAATAAGCAATTAATTTTTCATATGGGAGTATATGATGATCAGTAGAAATAAGAGTATGAAGAAATTATTTATTTCATGACAATTGTACTATGTGATGAATTCTCACTATTTTATTAATGAGTAAAGATCTACGGGATCTAATACACGAGTGTGAAAGGGTTAAAGTCCCATACTACTCGGTGTATATCTAAGAAATCTAATACACGAGTGTGAAAGGGTTAAAGTCCCATACTACTCGGTGTATATCTAAGAAATCTTATACACGAGTTGGAAAGGGTTAAAGTCCCATACTACTCAGTGCATATCTATGAAATCTATACACGAGTTGAAAGGGTTAAAGTCCCATACTACTCGGTGTATACCGATGAGATCTTATTCACGAGTTTGAAAGGGTTAGAGTCCCATACTACTCGGTGTATATCTATGAAATCTTATTCATGAGTTTGAAAGGGTTAGAGTCCCATACTACTCGATGTATAAGACAATTAATTATATGAGTAAATGTGGTATTTGTACTTTTGATATTTTATATAGTACAGTTATTTACTTACTGAGTTTTTAAATAAACTCACACTCCCTATGATTATTTTTTTCAGATACAGAAAATAAAGAACAAGAGTATCCGTTTGAAGATTAGAAGCCCCTTGGGTTTATTCTCTATTTCTGTCTGGTGGGACACCAGTACTTATTAATGTGGATATTAGAAAAGCTCTGTATTTTCTATAGGTCTCCTAGGCTTGCGATGAAATAGAAATATCAGACTATGTATGTCTATATTTGCTTACCAGATGAATATAATTCTGTAGTGTGGAATGAATGATTAAGGTTGAATGTAAAACCTTACAGAATATATGTATATAACGTATGTTTGAGAATTATATCAAATGAGTAGTATCTTTTCACATGCTCAATTTTTGGGATGTGACAAATTTGGTATCAGAGGAAAGGTTTTATAGGTCCCCTATAGAGTACAGAGCAAAGTGATCTTTGTGGGCCCTTCCCTATTGTCATGAGCCGCGGCATGACCATAGGATTAGGTTCCATAAAAGACCTTGTAGAGTATAACGTCATTTTATAGATAACTTCTCAGTGGGGCTAGTAAGTGATATTTTGTTTATGTCTGAAAATTGTTTGTTATGTGTGTAGATCTGTGACAGATCAATGTCAGAAGGATCTTCTAATAATAATGAGCATATGGGTCCAAGGAGGGCCATAAATCCACCAGTACATGTGCAAGATGATCCTAACCGTGGTGATAGTTTACATGCTCAAAGTACTGAGGGTGCAACTAGTGAGCAAGCAAGAAGAGTCGAACCTGATGCTCACGTCGGTAATGCAACTATTGCACATGTGATTCATTTGATGAATGAACGATTTGACCGATTTGAGGCTGAAATGAGAGGTCGAGCTGCACAAGCTAACCTGCCAGTGGATCCTCCTATTGTTGAAGCTGAAAATGTACCACCAGTTCCGTTAGCGGGAGGAGTTAATGTAAGAGAGGTAAGAATGTCTGAATTCCAGAAAATGAGGCCTCCTACTTTTTCAGGGGAAGATCCCAAAGAGGACCCACAATGTTTCCTTGAAGATTGTGAAGCAATCTGTGATGCTATAGGGTGTTCTCCTACTCAAAAAGTAGAATTCACTTCCTTTCAGTTAAAAGGTAGGGCTGGTAAATGGTGGAGGAACTGGAAGAAAGCTAGAATTCAAGGCGCACCGCCAGTTATGTGGACAGAATTTTACAGATTGGTTATGGATGAATTTCTTCCGGCAAGTGAACGATCATCCAGGGCCAGAGATTTTCTGTATCTACGGCAGGGAACCATGACTGTTGATGAATATTCAGCTCAGTTTGTTAAATTATCTGAATATGCCCCTGAAATCATTCCTTCTGAAAGGAAGAAAATAGAAAAGTTTGTGGAAGGGCTTCGTGATGCCTTATATGATCAAGTGGGTTCTAATATGAACGATTACTCTTCGTACTCAGAGGCTGTTGATGTGGCCCGAAGAATGGAAAAGAGGTCAAAGAATAAAGAAGAAAGCTAGATATAGAAGATCTTTTGATCAAGGGGAAGACTCAGGAACTTTGAAACCCTTTACTGCGTCACAAAATGCTCCAGCCACTCCTACTAAGTCAACTTATTCTACAGCCAGTGTGGCTAAGCCTCGTTCAGAGAACAGGGGTGGTTTTAGCTCTTCTAGTAGAGGAGGTACTCATGGTAGAAGGGAAAAACCTCAATGTCCTGAATGTGGAAAGTTTCACTTCGGAGAATGCAGGTTAAACACTGTTGGTACAGGCTGTTTTCACTGTGGACAAAAAGGACATTTTATAAGGAAGTGCCCTCAGCTCATGACAAGACCAGGTCAAGGGTCTACTTTGCCACCTCGACCACAATCTATTACTCAAACACCAACCCCTTCAATAGGGGGTAGTATGGGAAGAGGTTCTGGAAGAGGCCAAGGTGACCGTGGAAAACAAGCTGCTGGCAGAGGAAATGCAAGAGTATATGCTCTAACCCGACAGGATGCTCAAACATCCAATGCTGTAGTTACAGGTATATTATCTGTTAATACTTTTGCTGCACGTATTTTGTTTGACCCCGGTTCTACTCACTCATATGTGTCGCCCCTATTTGCCAAGAGATTTGCATTTGATTCGATTATTCTTAAAGAACCATTCTTGGTTTCCACACCGATGAGAGAGACTTTGATGGTTAAAACATGTTATCGTTCTTGTAAAATAATCGTTGGAGGCATGAAAACTGAGATAGATCTTATGGTTCTCAATATGTTAGATTTTGATGTGATTTTAGGGATGGATTGGTTATCTTCTTGTCATGCTACTATAAATTGTCGTGACAAAGTTATTTCCTTTAATATGCCGGGGAGGAGTAATTTTGTGTTTCAAGGAGATCGAGGTGATGTACCTTGCAACATGATATCTATGTTAAGTGCCCAGCGTATGTTGCGAAAGGGATGTCAGGGATTTCTAGCTTTTATCAAAGATTTAGAAAAGAAAGAACAGAAGTTAGAAGACATTCATGTGGTTAATGAATTCCCAGATGTGTTCCCAGAAGATTTACCTGGATTACCGCCAGAAAGAGATATTGAGTTCAGTATTGATTTGGTCCCAGACACAAGACCAATTTCTATTCCACCTTATCGTATGGCTCCTGTTGAGCTAAAAGAACTCAAAGAACAATTGGAAGATTTGTTAAACAAAGGGTTCATTCGCCCAAGTTTTTCACCTTGGGGTGCTCCTGTTCTTTTTGTGAAAAAGAAAGATGGTTCTATGAGATTATGTATAGATTATCGTCAGCTGAATAAAGTCACAGTGAAGAATAAGTATCCTTTACCAAGGATAGATGATTTGTTTGATCAGCTTCAAGGAGCAAAATACTTCTCAAAGATTGATCTAAGGTCTGGATATCATCAGTTACGAATTAAGAGTGATGATATACCTAAGACTGCTTTTCGTACACGGTATGGACATTATGAGTTTCTTGTGATGTCTTTTGGGTTGACAAATGCACCAGCAGCATTTATGGATTTAATGAACAGAGTGTTCAAATCATTCCTTGATAAGTTTGTAATTGTGTTTATTGATGATATTTTGGTATATTCAAAGAGTCATGAAGAACATACTGAACATTTGAGAATAGTGCTTCAGACTTTGAGAGAGCATCAGTTGTACGCAAAGCTCTCAAAATGTGAATTCTGGATGAGTCATGTAACATTTTTGGGACATGTTATTTCCCAAGAAGGTATTCATGTAGATCCAAGTAAAATTGAAGCAGTTAAACAGTTGCCTAGACCAACAACTGTGTCTGAAGTACGTAGTTTTCTTAGCTTAGCAGGGTATTACCGTCGCTTTGTCAAAGATTTCTCTAAGACGGCTCTCCCATTAAATAAGTTAACCCGAAAGAATGTTAAATACATTTGGGATGATTCATGTGAGCAAAGTTTCACCCAATTGAAAGAGTGTTTAACTTCTGCACCAGTCTTAATCCTACCATCAGGACTAGGGGGTTATTCTGTATTCTGTGATGCCTCAAAGATAGGCTTAGGATGTGTGTTGATGCAACATGGTAAAGTCATAGCTTATGGCTCACGTCAGCTTAAAAAGCATGAATTGAATTACCCCACTCATGATTTGGAAATGGCAGCTGTAGTGTTTGCCCTAAAGATATAGAGACATTACTTGTATGGGGAAACTTGTAAAATTTTTACAGATCACAAAAGCCTTAAGTACATTTTTGAGCAGAGAGATCTCAATCTAAGGCAACGAAGGTGGATGAAACTTCTGAAAGATTATGATTGTACCATCATTTACCATCCAGGTAAAGCAAATGTAGTGGCTGATGCTCTAAGTCGAAAGTCTATGGGAAGTTTAGCTCACATTGCCACTATAAGGAGGTCTCTAATACATGAACTACAAGAATTGGAAGCTGATGGAGTATTCTTCGAGATCACTGAGTCAGGTACATTTCTGGCTCATTTAACAGTTAGATCATCCCTTGTTGAAAAAGTAAAAGCAACTTTAGAAAATGACATTGATATGGTCAAAATCAGAGATAAGGCAAGGCAAGGTCTAGCACCAAGTTTCTTGGTAGATGAAGAAGGAGTCTTATGGTTTAATGGGAGACTCTGTGTCCCCAACATTGAATCTTTGAAACATGAAATTTTAATGGAAGCTCATGGTTTGCCCTACGTTGTACATCCTGGTGCTGTGAAAATGTATCAGGACTTGAAACAAGTTTACTGGTGGGAGGGCATGAAGCGAGACGTGACTGACTTTGTAGCTCGATGTTTGACTTGTCAGCAAGTTAAAGCTGAACATCGACGACCATCTGGATTGATGCAAAAACTAGATATTCCCGAATGGAAGTGGGAAAGGATCACTATGGATTTTGTAGTAGGTTTACCTCGGTCAACAAAAGGAAATGACTCAATATGGGTCATAGTGGATCGACTTACTAAGTCAGCACATTTTCTTCCTGTTCATACCACTTTCAGTGTAGCAAAACTTGCTCGAATTTATGTTAAAGAGATAGTGAAACTTCATGGTGTACCAATATCCATTATATCAGACCGAGGACCTCAGTTTACTTCTCGGTTCTGGAAAGTCTTTCAAGAGGCTTTGGGTACCAAAGTGAATCTTAGCACAGCATTCCATCCTCAGACTGATGGACAGTCCGAAAGGACAATTCAGACTTTAGAGGATATGCTAAGAGCTTGTGTGATGGATTTCAGTGGAAGTTGGGAAGATCATTTGTCTCTTATTGAATTTGCTTATAATAACAGTTACCAAGCCAGTATTCAGATGGCACCTTTTGAGGCTTTGTATGGGAGACGGTGTCAATCTCCTATAGGTTGGTTTGAACTTGGTGAAACCAAAATATTTGGACCTAAGATGATACAGGAAGATATAAATAAAGTTAAACTGATCAGAGAGAAGTTGTTAACTGCTCAGAGTAGACAGAAGTCTTATGCGGACAACCGACGACGTGACCTTGAATTTGCAATAGGTGATATGGTTTTCTTACGAATCTCACCTATGAAAGGAGTAATGAGATTCGGGAAGAAAGGCAAGCTTAGTCCAAGGTATGTTGGCCTATATGAGGTTGTAGACAGAGTGGGTAATGTGGCATATCGCCTAGACCTACCTTCCAACCTAGAGGGAGTTCATCCAATATTTCATGTGTCCATGCTACGAAAGTATCTTCCTGATCCTTCTCATGTCATTCAACCCCAAGAAGTTCATTTTGATGAAACTCTCACCTACGAAGAGGTACCAGTAGCTATCCTTGATAGAAAAGTCAAGAAATTGCGTACCAAAGAAATTCCTACTGTCAAGGTTCTTTGGAGAAATCATTCTCGCGAGGAAGCTACGTGGGAGGCAGAAGATGAGATGTGGAAAAACTATCCACATTTATTTGAAACTTGAGGTAAGATTTTAATTCGGAGGACCGAATTCTTTTAAGGGGGTAGAATGTAATACCCGTTAATTTCAGAATATAATTTGCTTAAGAGTATTTTAGAATTCTACAACGTTACTTTAGTTATTTATTTTGGTCATTTTTAATTTTCATATTTAATTGTTCTCTTTGAATATTATTTATGAAAATTGAGTTAAATGACTGGACTAAATATTTGCACAATGAGGGATATATTCTAAGAATGGTGAAATTCATGGAAAAGTGGTTTCAGAATGGTCAATTAATCCATTTATTGTAAATTGACTGGATGGGTTTGGATGTTGGGTTATGGATACCCATGGGTTATTGAATAACCCATTAGAAATATTTAATATAAAGTTTCAATAGTAACCCTCATTTTTCACTCAGCCGAAGGAAGCAGAAAAGCATTTCTCTCTCAGTTCTTCATTTTCTTCTCAAATCCTTCCCTTGATCTTCAGAGTTTCGATTATTTGTTCGGTTCAAAAGCTTTGTAAGGATCAAAGGTAAGCTTTAATCCGATTATTTTCCTTAAATTTCAGTTTATGTAGAAGATCAGAGGAGGTTTTGTTCTTGAAGATTTTGATGATAATTCATGAATCTCAGTAGTTTTAGAAGTTATATTTGAGTTATAATCGGTTAAAAGAGTTGAAATTCTGGTTTTGAAACAAGAAGGGAGAGGATGAATTTGTTAGAAATTTCTGCAAAAACTTCTGCAAAAACCGAGTTACTGTAGCGACCAGGGATTTCGAAACAAAATCTGGAAAATTTTCTTCGGTTACTGTAGCAGTACTGTAGTGTCGGCAGTCAACGGTACTGTAGCAGTCAACGTTACTGTAGCGAACCGGCACTGTAGCGAACCGATACTGTAGCAACCCGTTACTGTAGCAGTCAGAAAATTTTACGTATTTTCGTGATTTTGTTTCCTTTCTTATGATTCCTTGTAATATATTTTACTAGGAAATTTTCCTACACAAATTCTAGTGTGGAACAAGGTAAACTTGGACAAACATCAAGGTGAGTGAATAACCTTGCTCAGATAATTTGATATTACTAGTCAAAGTACAATATAAGTCCCATTTACAATATTATTTGGATAATAAGCAATTAATTTTTCATATGGGAGTATATGATGATCAGTAGAAATAAGAGTATGAAGAAATTATTTATTTCATGACAATTGTACTATGTGATGAATTCTCACTATTTTATTAATGAGTAAAGATCTACGGGATCTAATACACGAGTGTGAAAGGGTTAAAGTCCCATACTACTCGGTGTATATCTAAGAAATCTAATACACGAGTGTGAAAGGGTTAAAGTGTAATACCCGTTAATTTCAGAATATAATTCGCTTAAGAGTATTTTAGAATTCTACAACGTTACTTTAGTTATTTATTTTGGTCATTTTTAATTTTCATATTTAATTGTTCTCTTTGAATATTATTTATGAAAATTGAGTTAAATGACTGGACTAAATATTTGCACAATGAGGGATATATTCTAAGAATGGTGAAATTCATGGAAAAGTGGTTTCAGAATGGTCAATTAATCCATTTATTGTAAATTGACTGGATGGGTTTGGATGTTGGGTTATGGATACCCATGGGTTATTGAATAACCCATTAGAAATATTTAATATAAAGTTTCAATAGTAACCCTCATTTTTCACTCAGCCGAAGGAAGCAGAAAAGCATTTCTCTCTCAGTTCTTCATTTTCTTCTCAAATCCTTCCCTTGATCTTCAGAGTTTCGATTATTTGTTCGGTTCAAAAGCTTTGTAAGGATCAAAGGTAAGCTTTAATCCGATTATTTTCCTTAAATTTCAGTTTATGTAGAAGATCAGAGGAGGTTTTGTTCTTGAAGATTTTGATGATAATTCATGAATCTCAGTAGTTTTAGAAGTTATATTTGAGTTATAATCGGTTAAAAGAGTTGAAATTCTGGTTTTGAAACAAGAAAGGAAAGGATGAATTTTTGAAAGATTTTTCTGCAAAAATTCGAGTTACTGTAGCGACCAGAGATTTCGAAAAAATTCTGGAAAATTTTCTTCGGGTTACTGTAGCAGTACTGTAGTGTCGGCAGTCAACGGCACTGTAGCGAACCGACACTGTAGCAAACCGTTACTGTAGCAGTCAGAAAATTTTGCGTATTTTTCGTGATTTTGTTTCCTTTCTTATGTTTCCTTGTAATATATTTTACTAGGAAATTTTCCTACACAAATTCTAGTGTGGAACAAGGTAAACTTGGACAAACATCAAGGTGAGTGAATAACCTTGCTCAGCTAATTTGATATTACTAGTCAAAGTACAATATAAGTCCCATTTACAACATTATTTGGATAATAAGCAGTTAATTTTTCATATGGGAGTATATGATGATCAGTAGAAATAAGAGTATGAAGAAATTATTTATTTCATGACAATTGTACTATGTGATGAATTCTCACTATTTTATTAATGAGTAAAGATCTACGGGATCTAATACATGAGTGTGAAAGACATAAAGTCCCATACTACTCGGTGTATATCTAAGAAATCTTATACACGAGTTGGAAAGGGTTAAAGTCTCATACTACTCAGTGCATATCTATGAAATCTATACACGAGTTGAAAGGGTTAAAGTCCCATACTACTCGGTGTATACCGATGAGATCTTATTCACGAGTTTGAAAGGGTTAGAGTCCCATACTACTCGGTGTATATCTATGAAATCTTATTCATGAGTTTGAAAGGTTTAGAGTCCCATACTACTCGATGTATAAGACAATTAATTATATGAGTAAATGTGGTATTTGTACTTTTGATATTTTATATAGTACAGTTATTTACTTACTGAGTTTTTAAATAAACTCACACTCCCTATGATTATTTTTTTCAGATACAGAAAATAAAGAACAAGAGTATCCGTTTGAAGATTAGAAGCCCCTTGGGTTTATTCTCTATTTCTGTCTGGTGGGACACCAGTACTTATTAATGTGGATATTAGAAAAGCTCTGTATTTTCTATAGGTCTCCTAGGCTTGCGATGAAATAGAAATATCAGACTATGTATGTCTATATTTGCTTACCAGATGAATATAATTCTGTAGTGTGGAATGAATGATTAAGGTTGAATGTAAAACCTTACAGAATATATGTATATAACGTATGTTTGAGAATTATATCAAATGAGTAGTATCTTTTCACATGCTCAATTTTTGGGATGTGACATGACGAGAGATTTTTAACATTTCCACGCCTCTTGTTAAGGCCCCTAAAACTCTTATTCAAACAAATGAATTTCGTCGACGCAATTGTAATATTATCCTTCTTGCTTACATTATGACCATCATTTCTCACTCCAAATCCTTTTTTGCTATCACACATCCTCCAAAAACTCCATGCTGTGTCTATGTCGTCAAACTCTATCCCTACCTCGTGAATCAATTCTCCCTCCATCCCTACCTCGGGATTCAATTTTCCCTTCATCGAGTTTTTAATTGATTGTCTACAATACATACACACATAATTAACAAAACTGACACACACATATAACATAAAGAAAGAGCAATAAAGGCCAAAATAATATAGCAATATACATTATCCATATAATTCAGTTCATATTTAAGGTGTCAGTAAGCTAAATAAAGTCATAATATGACCAACAAAAAACTTAATGTCAAAGAGAAATTAATCAATTATCAACAAAACCATACTCCCATATTAATTACTATGGGGTACACCAAAACCAATTAATCAATTGATGGCCACATTGTCATTTTTCATATAGTGAGAAAGCTAAATATGATAAAAACCAGAGAGCATTTACAACTTATTCAGTATGGACAAGGAGTCTCTCAAGTTAGACTTTAGCAACATGCTCATTATTAGTAAATAACTAATGATTACCCCAAAGTTATCCATATCTTGTGATGAATTCAAAATTACATAGCAAATACTCCTTTAACCAAATTATTCATTCCCTAAACAGTGTGATTTAGTCTGCTAACTCGTGTACATTTGTGATGCAGGCAATTTTGATTTTGGTTACATGAACACTACAATTTGTTCTCTGTTATGAAACCAATGGATATTTAGCATCTTCATGATCATAAGAATATGGCATTATTAATTATATGAGATTGACATTATTAATCATGTGGATAAGTCAGCTTTTTCCCTGAACTAACAAAAGCAACAATATAGCTCTAATATTATTTTATATATACACACTCTGGTTTTATATATATATATATATCAAGAATGGTTGTACAAAGAAAGGGATTCTGGTTGATCTGAGTATATATATATATATACCTTTGAGCAGGTTGCCACAGTGGAGGACAATGGAGGACCCTGGTTGAACAATGCATAGTAGAGAACGAAAAGGCTGAGGAGGATGACAACAACTGAGGATGGAGAACGAAAATGACCACCAATGACAACAACTGATGACCACAAATGCTATGAATGCCGGAGAACGATCGAGGATGATGACAGAGGACAAAGAACACAGCGCGTGGACGCTTCAGTTGGCTAAAGGCAAGTTGAAGACGATGATGGGGAAAATTGTGTTTGGCTGGTGCTTGGAGAGGAAGGAAGAAAAAAGGGGAGTGGGTATATGTCGAACAGGTGGCACTCATCTATTGAGGGTTTTTGAAAATAATTTTTTTTATTAAAAGGAAAACAAGGGAGACAGATTCCCTCACCCGATTAAGGGCAGGTGAGTACTCAGATAAGGACACGTGTCCAGCATTGGAGTGTTTTTTAAAAAGAAAAAGGTAAAACGCTGCATTTCATTAAAGTGGCACGTGCCCGTATTTTCTCACTAAAACTCAATTTGGTTCGTTGTTGTAGCTGATCCAACGACTCTGGATGCGAAGAGCAGCCTCCTCTTCCTCCCGCGAAGAGCAGTGATGCCCGATCCGTGTAACGAGTATAATGAGTGAGAAGAATCGGTCCTCTGGTTTGCAACTACTTTAAATATGGCTAAAATTAGGTAAAGCTTTACAAAGGTTTCTTACTAAATTATTCAATAAGCACGCTATGCACGAATTTTCTTTTTGAATACTTCAATAATCATAATTATATATACATTATGTCTGTATGTTAACAACTGGAAAACGAACCAATCCACGTACAATTTTTATTTACGAGGAATCGATCCACACTTTTTTTTTTCTTTTTTTTTCTTGGTTTAATTCGATTTCGTTCAGTTCAGTTTGATTTGCTTCGAATTTATTTGATGGATAAAAACCGGTTTGGAAATGAGCACAACAACGACGTCGTCTCTTTGATCCGCAAGACAAGGCCGACTTTATTATTCTATACGCGAGGGAGGATGACACGTGGGCGTCGTGACGTAAGCAGTTTGGCCAAAAGCGACCCTCCTTCAAGCGAAGGGTCGCTCTCGCCGCTTGGTAAGCTTGGCGACGCTGATTCATTCATGCACCGTGGTGGCATGGCACCAGCCTGCACTCCTCACCCATCTCGACACGTGGCGCCCTCTTTTGTCCCGTACACGTGTCGCCCCCACGTACACCAGTCTTTTCGCAGAGCTCTTTTCTCTTTTATCATAGAACTACCTCTCCTTCTTTTCTCGCTTTTTTCTTTTTTGGTTAAATATATAAAGTGCAACTTGTTAGGTGGGACCCACCGCCATCATGACCTTCCCTGTCTATGATGCCTGCGGTGTGTGATGTGCCCCTATTGGAGACCACGTGGCATTCTTTTTCTCTCCTATAATTCATGTGTGATCGATTATCAGTCACACAAATTTAATATTCAGATTTTTTTCGTGGAGAAAATAGTCCTCTCCATTATTTTGTAATTAATTCATATTTTTTAAATGTATATATGAGGAAAACAAAAAACAAAAAAAAAAAGAACAAAACCAAGAGGTAGCGATATGAGTCTAAGATTTGGAACGTGATGTGATCCACGTACTGATCAGCTTATTATAAAATATGAACAATTTTAAATTCAAGATTATTAATCGATAATCTTCTAAATCATTAAACAACAAACTAAACAGATCAACAAAGAGATAATAATAAATAAGATACACTGATTCAAAATAATCTATTTATAATTTAAAAAATTAGACATGTTATTAAATCAGTAAAAACATCAATTTAATAATTAATTATTAGATCGCTGTCGAATACTTAAAATATATTAAAATATACAATTAATGTTACAGATGTTAAAATATATTTATATAATATTAAAATATTTAAGATATGTTACAAATATATTAATACCATTTTTAGATAGTATCACAACAGTTTAAATTTTTTGAAATTTTTAAAAAATATATAATAATATTTAATAAAAATAAAAAATAACCAGTTGAACTGATCAGCTTTTTCAGTTGGACTAGTTTCTATCTCTTTAATTACTCACTGATTTTCTGATCCAACCAGAATTTGAGACATAACCAATTCATCGATAATTATCCTGTCCAATTCAGTTTTCTAAATATTGATTTCCATTTCAACTTTAATAATTTCAAGTAAGGAAACAATTAGTTTAATGTGATTAGAAATATTTAGTTTAAAACTTTTCTAGTTTAATATTACTTTTAAGCACTCTGATAAATAAACAATTTTCTTGTTTTACAAAAAATCAACAAACATTTTTAGTACCGTGTATGCTAAACTACCATCTAACAACCTATTTTAGTAATATTATCAATATCACATTGAATTTGAAGATAATGTTTATAGTTTTTCTTTTTTCAATAAGATCATCTTTATCGAAAATATTAATTTATGCTTGTATTTTTTACTTATCTCTAAAAGTAAAGAAAATAAAATGTATTAATATTTCAAAATGTTTTGACATGTTAATCCATTTTCTCAAAATTTATAATCGGCATTATGAACGTTCATACAAATTAGCACTTTTCTATTTCTCTTATTTCACTCATTACCGAAATCTTAAATCAAATTAATCATTGAACTAGTAGAGATATCATTTCAAAAGTTAATGATTAGACCTTAATCAGTTTACTTTAAAATATTTTAAAAAATAACATATATAATTAAATACTATAAATATAAATTTACAATTTCAATGAAAATAAAATTTGATATCAAATTATATAAAACAACATTCAAAATTAAAAGTTTACACTAAAAATTGATCAAATAAAGAGAAAATATCATTAATCAATATAATATTAATTAATATCAAATTTATAAAATATTAATATTTTGGCGTCTATATTAAAATTGGCTGATAAGTAAATTTTTTCATTATCTGATTATAAAATAAATAAAATTTAAATTTAAAAAATGCCCAAAAAAAATTTAAGTGGACCAATTTAACAAATTCATTTAATAATTTTTTTCTAATTTGACCAATTCAAAACTAATAAGATCTCTCAATGATTTTAAAAATTATTTTAAGCTATTTTTTGGCCTTATCAACTGATCTAAATCTAATAATAATGCACAATATACACTAATTGACGAGAAAATTAGGTATTTCATAGTATCAAAACTATTTTCAAGTGGAGTGGAATATTATAGGTTAACGCAATTACATATTTACATGGAAACCCCAAAAAAGAAAAAGTTATGTCATTAATGTACTTTTGGTAATAAGTAGGATAAGTGGATAACTCTTCTAGATTATGCTATTTGAATTTTTGTTGAAAGTGACACACAATCAATATAGAATTGACTCTGATGAATCGATACTTCAGCTTGATTCGCAACTATATATCTTCAAGTTCACTCATTTTTTGTATATATTATATTAAAGTAGTGATTAATATGTATTTAATTATTATATATCTGCAACATGCATAAAAATTGTTATCTCGTATGGTTAAACTTAAAGCAGATGCTTGGCCCAAAAATAAAAACTTAAATCAGATAGAGTCAATATATTCCTAATTTCCTTTGAAAGTTTACTAGACAACATGGTTGTTACACTGCTAACTTTTAATTTGTTCGAGTTTTTGAATTTAAGTTTTCACATGGAGTAAATTTAGTTTTAGAATTAAAATTTAGCTAAATTTCATGCAAACTCGTTCAAATTCGTCGAGTTTACACCAAATTAGTAGCTGTTCAAAATATATTTTTTCTTGTACCCAGCCCAGAAAAATTTGGTCACCCATATTAAAAATCCATAAGAATTTAGTTGATCTTCATTATTGAATATTTGAAAAGTTTATTTTAGTTTGATGCATTTAATTTAGTAATATGATATGTTAGGACATCCTTTGATAACTTTTACAATTTGTATTGTGTGAACATCTCATGACTCAATTGATACTTTTATTTATGTAATTTGATATATTTATAATTTTGAATTGAAACTTTTATGGTTGATTTTATGTTACGTTAAATTTTTTTAATTTTTTATGAATTTATTTGTTACAACGTTATAACATATATATATATATATATATATATATATATATATATATATATTTAGTAGCCTATTGAAGAGGGAGAGATGTATATAAACTCTTATGAGTTTATATTTTGAGATTGTCCTTTCTCAGGAAATTTAAATAAATTATCAAATTTGACAACCTTGCTAGATAGTAGCCACACACACTATCTTTATTTTCATTCATTTTATTGGTTAACTTTCTATGTCTTATATATTATAACTAACTTTTAAGTTAAAATTGTACAATTTTATTAATATATTAATAATAAAGTAAGGCAATTTATTAAATAATAGAGTTCTTTTAATTAAAAAAAAAGGGAAATGGAAGGAACAAATTGAAAAATATGCAACATAAGAGGAAAAACAAAACATTAAGACAAACTATAGAGGGTGGATGTCAAATGGAGTGGGAACAAATGACGAAATAAAAATAAAGGGAAAATACTGCAAAATCTCATCAATCTTAAAATTAAAAGTTAGGTTCATTAGTTTTCGTACTCCAAGAAAATTGAGTTTAGATTCTTTGTTTAGTCAAATAGTATTGTCGGATTAATTTTGACAAATTTGACTCATGTAGACCTCACTTATTTGGATTCTTATTGAATGGCTTAAATGGTCTATTTAGCTAAACAGAGAATCTGTTGACTAAAAAATTATTAGGCATTATGGCAATTAATTTATTATCTTAAAAGATTTTATTGTTGCAATATTATAAAAGAAAATGGTAAAATAATATATTATTTCGTGTTCCTAATACATTAGATGTATTTTACATTGATTTGATTTCTTTAAACTTAAAATGGATAAATGCTGTTAAGAAAAGATTATACTATACAATACTAAAAGTTTTCAAAATAGATTTTGTTCCTAACTTTTTTTTGTGTATCAGTTTTATGCTATATATTTTTTTATTGTTTTAATTTTATTTATAAAGTTAATGTCGTTAACAAAGTTGACAAAAAAATGTTAATATAAAATTCTTTGTGACACGTGGACTACATCAAATGATATATGGATTCTTCCATGTGACATATCAAAAAATTTAACAGTTAATTTGGGACAAATGAGATAAATGTATTATTTGAGAAAAATTTAAAGTTTAGTCAAATGTTTGAAAATAAATCAAACTTAAAATCAATTAATATGATACGTTGGTAGTGGACTAGTCACATGAAGAAGTTTATGTCAATATTTTCCTTAAAGTATTTTAGTAGTGATAGCATTAGAGACAAAATTAAAACAAAAAAAAAACATTTGGCACCAAATTAAAAAAAAATTGTTGAGTGCTTTGAATCATGTGGCAAACTAGATTATGACAAGACTCAGTATTTTTTGGGAGAGCAATCCAAAAGGAGAAAAACTTGAAAATATGTAGGACGAACAAGACGACATAGTTTAGAGCAATTATGTATTTCTTTATATATGTTTATTTTTGGCTTCCATTATACTATATTAAACACTTTACTAGAAAAAAAATAAAAATTGTCTTTGTACATTAATTAAATTATGTAAATCTGTGTGTATTTTTTTGTTTTTATTTATTTTTTACATTAATTGCGTGATAAAATGTTAGGAAGGAAAAAAATATGTTTACCTAAAAATTATTACTAACTTCTAAAATTAATGAGATAATTTGCATAACTCCTAAATTAACCAAAATTATTAGTATTTGGGTGTAAAATATAAAATGAAATAAGAAGGTGATGAAATAAATGATGGAGAAAAAAGGATTGGAAAATATTATTACGTGCCATAACGTGGG
This sequence comes from Biancaea sappan, assembly GCA_037074585.1. Lineage (NCBI taxonomy): Eukaryota > Viridiplantae > Streptophyta > Magnoliopsida > Fabales > Fabaceae > Biancaea > Biancaea sappan. Next base: position 50,476,063 of record CM073500.1, on the reverse strand, counting down.
ATACAGCTAATAAATGAATACCTTTTCACAGCACATGCGGAGTGCGAGAGCGAGACAACTTGACGTATTGCAGAAGGGCAGAACCGTACGCACCTGACAGAACGCTCCTAGTAGTCCTCTCCGGTTCGCCACCAACGCCGCAGCAGCAATACCCAGACACACAAATCATTGTTGCCACGTGTTACCTTTCCGACCCGCGGATCTCTTCCCGACACGTGGAGACCTCAGCCTCTCGACTCTCCGCCTGACACGTGTTTCCCGCTACAGGACAAGTGTTGACAGCGACCCCCGATGAGAGACGACACCGTTTCCTGTGAGAAATCGTGTCAGTTAGACCACGTGTCGACCACCCACACGCCCTGTCTCCACGTGGCGATTCCATGTACTTTTCCTGTCACAGTCCCGAGGGGTATTTTCGGAACACAATAAGTTATTCTTCCTCCTCGCTCCTGCTCCTCTGGCTCTTCTCGCTAAGCCACATAGAGAGAGAGAGAGAGAGAGAGAGATAGGGAGAGAAGAAAATTTAAAAAAATAAAAATAAAAATAAAAATAAAAATCTTTTTCCCAATGCGTCCGTTTCTTTCTTCTTCTACTACTCCTGCTTCTTGATATTCTTCTCCGCCTTCTTCTTCTTCTTCTTCTTTCCTTTGCTTTTGAGGAATTTTTTTTTCTTCTTTTTTTCGTTTCTGTTTTCCTTTTCCGAAGCTATTTCGAACACTGTCCCCCCTGCGTTGAGTTGCTTTTCAAAAGGAAAAAGAGAGAAAAATCAGCGACTTTGTGGGGATTGCTTACTATTTTACTAGAATTCTATTTCGTTCTGATTCAAACATTCCTTGTAATTTTATTCTTTTTTACTTTTTGCGAGGAATAACGTTCCTTCTCACGCGTTTCTCTGCGATTCTGGGCATTATCGGGTGCGAAACATGTTTTCCTTCATGGGCTGCTAATTTGAATCTCGATGAACCTTGTTCTTTTGTATCGGCGAAGGATTAGTAGTAGCTGAAGTGCTATTATACTTATCTCTTCGTTTTCTTTTTTCCTTCTGCTTGTTGAAGCATGGGAGAGACTAACGAAGGTAGAAGAAGCAAGGCTACGGAGAATTTGTCTTTGCAAATGGACAAGTTCCCGAGAGATCTGCTTCAGAGATTCATGTCCTGTAGTAGTAATACACAGCAATCCCAATACTCAGAGCCTTGCGAAGAATCTGAAGAGATTGAGCTAAACCTTGGCCTTTCGTTGGGAGGTCGATTCGGGGTCGACAAGAATGCTAAGAAGCTTATGCGATCGTCGTCTATCGTAGGGATAATGCCTCTCGTCAGAGAGGACGTCGAGTCCATCACTCCGTCGCCGGCGCCGGCGTACCCGACGACCCTCATGAGGACTTCGTCGCTTCCGGCAGAGACCGAGGAGCAGTGGAGGAAGAGGAAGGAGTTGCAGACATTGAGGCGAATGGAGGCAAAGAGAAGGCGGTCAGAGAAGCAGAGAATCTCCAAGGCGGAGAGAGATTATGGCGGCAGCGGTGTAGAGGAAGAAAGACGTGAAACGGTTGTTGGTTCAACGGTGTCATCACCTTATGGGTTGCCTGGTTGGGCTGCAGGTACTAGGCAAGTGGTTCTTGGTGATGTGTTGGCCAAAGGAAAGGTTGGAACCTCTGGTTTTCAAGGATTTAGACAGCCTTCTTCTCAAGGCTCCGCGGATTCTCAAGGTGGAAGCTCGTCGGGAATGTCAGAAATGGAGAGCAAAAATGTTCAAGGTAACTAAATTGCTTCACAAGTTCCCCCCCCCCCCCTTTTTGGTTATTATGGTTCGGATATATTCAGAATTTGTCTGAGCCAGCTAACCTTCGAGTGATCTTAGGCACTCAATCCTCCATGGTTGGTTTGTGCGCATTTATTTGAGATTTCAATCACAAAGAGACTCTAGGTGGGTTAAAGGGAGATACGGATATCTTCTATTTATTATTAGCTTTATTGAGTTAACCCTTTACAAGTTTTCCTTTTTGTTGGTCATTACGTATAGGATAGTCTTATCTTCTTAACTGAACTCAACTCTCCTTTGTTTCGCCTTTATTTAGTCAATTTTCTCACCTTAACTATATATACCTTTTGGTTATGGAATTACTTCTTTATTTCATTAGTTTTCCTGGTATGTTAATCACATTGCCAAGATATAACATCTCGAGCTAGCCCATTTACTAGTTTTCTGTTTTCCTCTGCATTTGGTCAATTTTCTTACCTTGTTAGGTACTTTTGGTTATGGAACTTTTTTTTCCCCCACTAGTTTTCCTTGGATGTTTCATGTTGTTGATAACTGTTTGAAATTATTATGCTTTGCTTTGGCCTGGATGGTGTAATTCTGCGGCAATTGTGGTTGGGTTTTGACGGATTGCATGATGAGGATTGAGGACACATTATCTTGTCTATTTTTAATTTGCTGAGACTTTAATTATTCTTTTCTTTTTATAATTATTCTAAACAGGTTATCTAAATCATTTTCATATTTCAAAGTTCCTGTGGGTTATGTGAATTGGTTGCTAACAAGGCTGATGAGGGGAAGATCAAAAGACTTGATTCTGATGCCATTTTTTCCCAGTTTCTGTACTGAGTTTTCAAAAGTGACAAGGTGATTCTTAACAATCCTACCTTGGTTGGTCAGTGGTCACGATGGTGGATAAGAATGCTTAGATAGTGGTGATTTTTTTATTTGGGTAGTGGTGATTTTCCTTTCCTTTTCTTTTCTTTTTGGATGATATGAAGGATGCACCTCTTTGCTTTTGTAAAAAAGTTGCAGAACTTGGAATAATGCTAACTCTTAATGAATGCTAATTATAGGAATTCCTTTTTTGTTTTTGCGTTATTATACATTAGTCCTTCTATATATTGAACCCAAGCATTTTAAAACTATAGCATGCTGAAACAGATGACATTTGAAATTATAGGGAATTTTTAATCTTCCTAACTCTTCTTATGTCTATATAAGAATAATTCTGATGCTCTCTTAGGAGTTCTCTTGGATATGATTCCCGGATGTCATCAATAGAAGCTCAAACTAGATCTATAGCCCCATAAGGGGGAGTAGAAGATGCCGTTTTTTTTTTTTTTTAATGATAACTCCTGGATTCTCTGTGATTGTTTGACTTGATCACTACAGCTTGAGTTTATCTTGACTTACCTCCAACTCATCTAAATGTGTGATTCAGAACTCCAAATGTATGGGTTCATGAGATGTGTGAGTAAATTCGTATGGATTGATATATTAGTGCCCACTTGAGCAATTGTCTCTTCTTCTTGATATGGTTTGATGAGCAATAATATAAAAAATAATTGGATTATACCTAATTTTAGACTCTGGTAATTTAAGAGGTAAAGCATGATTCAATTCACCTGTGTGAAGTGTGAAGGAAACCATTAATTCTGATATGTACACCAGAATTACAAATTAAATTTCCAATTCTAAGGCCGCATTTCATATACAGTTCAGAACTCAGAAGAAATGGGAATAAATGTATCTTGTTGAAAATTTTATTTAAGTTATGGGTATAGCCATCTGTTGTTTGCTTCTTAGCACCTTCGTCCCTGATGATTACCTTAATACTGGATGCATATGATTGTGCACTCTTTGTATTTTAGCCACATATTGATATGTGCATGTAGGACATGGAGGACTCCAGAATCTGGTTCCTAAATGTATAAACTCCTTCAAATAGTTATTTGATGAAACATGCATTCAATGCTATGGGATACATGATATCAAGTCCTTAGTTCTATATTATCTTCTCTGTTCCTTTCTAAATTGTAGTCTGTACATAGTTTTTTATTCAATAATGGGGGGATATGTCTTGGTTGATTTAATTAACTTCTAATGGAATTTGGTTTTATGCAATAGCTTCATTTAGCAGAGCACTATTAATGTAGTAGTTTGCTTGATCTATGGATCATGTAGGTCTCCCAATATTTTGATGTAGTCAATTTACTTTGTATGTCGGCTAATGGTGTCAGTGTAGCGTAGCTTACCTGTTTATATTGGTTGGCTAAGTGAGCAACTCTTGAACGTTCTGAATTTGGTGAAAATCCTTGTGAATGTTGTTTAGAAGAAACTGATTTATGGCTGAGTAACCACTTCTATTTGTACGAGTGTGGAGGAATACAAGGGTAGCTTTATAGAGGATAATGGTTGAATATATGATGTATCATGTATCTGAGTGGCTACTTTGTATCACATATAAGCATGTAATTTATTATGGAGAATGAGAATGAGAATGAGAATGAAAAGGGGTTGGAATGGAATGATGTTTCCTGTTCCAGTGTTCTATTGAGAATGAAATTGCGTGTCATCTCATTTTTACATTTCCCATAGATCAACATGGAATGGAATTATAACTAAATGAAGACAAGTTAACTCATTCATGGTTTCTGGGAATCATCATTATTATTATTTTTTTCGTACCTAATGTATGCTTGAAAGCGTGATTTTAGTGAGGAAAATATGAATTCAGCAGGTGGTGTGCAATATGTCAATGTTAAAGATTGTTGTGATCTTGAGGGAACCTTGTATTAGACTTGGAAGTTCCTTTTGGACAATTTCTGCATCAGAATTGGGTTCTATGGCTTGACATCGTAATTCTTGTAAATCCATATATACATATGCATGTTAATTTCAGTTCTTTACACCCCCTCTTGCATCTGGAAAGCTATATTGGAGCTTGGAACTACATAATGAAAAATACATGGAAATGATCAAGAGCGAGGACTTGAGGGTAGAAAAATGGTATGTTTGGGAGAAAGGGAAAGAGGGGATCAGTGTTGCAGTTCTAAAATTACTTAGCTTTCCCTCCATTTCCTTACTTTTGGCTTGGGATGTTCACCTTCTCTTTTAGTTTAACATTCTGTCTTAAACTTCTGGTAAAATATAACCAGTTTGACAAGTACATTCATTTTACTTTCATAACTAATACTGATTTTTGTTCAAAACCTGTGATGTTCCCCTGAGGATTCTCATAGTTGGGTACTTATTGGAGAATAAGACAAACGATAAAATTGAAATAAATCAAGGCTGCAAAGGCTAGTAGTACATTTTTGATGCTGCATAATCATATACTCTTTTTGGGAGTTGATTCCTATGTCACTTAGTTTCTGTGCTGAACTTTTCAGTGAAAAGATCAATTATGTTACCTTCAGACACTGGAATCTGTGTCTAGATCTAATTCTATTATTTCTCCTTTGCTGAGGAAAATAGAAATAAAAGGGATTGTAGGCAACAAAAATAAGATATATATATATATATATATACATACATACATACGTATATCTAGTCTCATTTCCTTAACCATTTTACTCTACGTCACAGGATCAAGCAGTTGCGGGGAACCAAGAAGCCCAGCAAGTAATCATCTGTTGCAAGATCAAAGCAATCAGGACCCTGCAGGTTCATCAGGGACAAAGGCAGCTGAGAATATGGTAAGAACTTCCAGAGCTGAGACAGAGAATCTGTCCAAGAAACCCAATCCTGCCCAGAATCGAGGGAAGGAAATTGGGATAAACTCAATGGAGGACATGCCTTGCGTTTATGCAAAAGGGGATGGCCCAAACGGGAAGAGAATCGAGGGAATCTTGTACAGGTATGGTAAAGGTGAGGAAGTGAGGATAATGTGTGTGTGCCATGGGAACTTCCTGTCCCCAGCAGAGTTTGTGAAGCATGCTGGTGGCGGTGATGTTGCTCACCCACTTAGGCATATAGTTGTTAACCCTTCCCCTACTCCCTTCTTGTGATGGGATTGAGTTCCCTCTTATCCTAATTGGACAAAAATGTAATATAGGATAAAATTGAAGGGAAAAGAATTCTAATTTGATAGCCTTTTTTGGTCTTACCTCAATTTTTGCTAAGCTATTGGACAAAAATGTCATGTAAATCTCTGCCTGGCTTCTGGATGAGAATATTAGGTTCATTCTTCACTTGGCATCTTTGTCTGTTGACTGTTGATCATGATGTTCCATTTATTGTTATTCCTCCATGTCACTTAGTGCAAGAAGGATGTGAAAGATATGTGGAAGTAGAAATGGAAATTATATCGCAATCACAAGAAATTCTGTAACAGCCTTTGTCTGCTTAAATAGGTAGATTAAACTAACTAGGAGTAACAATAGCATTGAGAGGAAAGTAAGGTACTTGAGATGTTTATGTAGAAAATTTGTAGGTATATTCGGCCTACAAAAAATTGAGTTATACTAGAAGTTGTGTCTGACATACTTTCATGTGTCCTCATGATTAGTTTGATATACGAATTTTTAATTGTCACGAAAATTACAGAGTAAGAATAGAGAAGAAAAAGAAAAAAAAAAGAAGTCGTAGAACACATAGATTTATATAGTTTGGTCAATATAATTTATATCCACAGAAAAAGAATTGTTACAAGATAATAAAATAAACAACTGCACATAAAATTGTTGCCAAATGATAAAATAAACAATTACAGAACCATATATTTTAAATACATATTGACCCTTGCTTTGCTTGTACTATAGGCTTATAATTTTTTTTCCTTTTGGATTGCACTCTCAATTTTTGAGTCATTTCATAAATCCGGGCAATCAACACTAATATTGGGTCTATCCAATAGTTTTCCTGTTTAATGTTACTATTTTATATTGGTTTAGTCTGACATGCTTCGACTTATAATATGACACTATTTTCAAGAATTAATGTTAGGGCCAACAGTTCTAAATTAAATTGTTAATTTAGTTATCATTTTTATATTAGGCAACTTATTACACTTGTAGCAGAGAAGCATTAGTGACAACCCCTAATATTACTGAAAGAACAATAAGAACATAAAATTGGAGTAGCGGAGATGAGGATGTTGCGTTGGATGTGTGGTCATACAAGAAGAGATAGGATCCGTAATGATCATTTACGAGATAGAGTTGAGGTGGCACCTATTGAGGAAAAAATGGTTGAAAATCGTTTAAAATGGTTTAAGTATGTGCAAAGAAGACCGTTGGAAGCGCCAGTTAGGAGAGTTAAGCAGATGGTTTGGAGCCTTATAAAAAAAGGTCGAGGAAGACCAAAAAAGACACTTAGAGAAATTATTGAACGCGACCTTTTAGTAAATGAGATATCTAAAGAGTTGGTCATTGATATAGCTCAATGGCGTCGTGCGATCCATGTAGCCGACCCCACTTAGTGGGATAAGACTATGTTGTTGTTATTGTTGTTGTTTAGATTAAGGAGGAGAGTTCAATTATATATATATATATATATAAATGTAGTCTACTCTTTGTTAGAAACCAAAAGAATAAAATAACTTTAAAACATGACGATACTATTTTTAAAGAGTTATTATTTATATATTAGAAAATAACAAACAAATACTTTCATTATACTACAAAGTCTTTTTGAAATTTGTTTGAATATTTTTTATTTAAGTTACTCATTATAAAACTTTAATAGAGTATATATATATATATATATATATATAAGGGTCTGAACAATTATGTCTGTTAATTTTTAAGAAATGTATTTATATATTTAATTAACATATTTGTATTTGTTTGGATTTTAAAATGAATTTAAAATTTAATCAATTCATTATTTTAAATTTATAAAAATAATTCAAAAATTAATTAAGGCGTCATTTCGAAAAAATTGATCAAAAAAATATTAATCTAAGTCTCTTAAAAAAATTGCATTCAAAAGTATATTCACATTCAAATCATCTCTTCTTTGGGGGATTTATTTGCACATAACATAATATTCGGAAAAAGTGCAATACTGGTAACGTTGCAATAGTGCGTCCAAAAAAAATTAAGAGAATCAAATCTTTTTCTATTTGAAATAGAATATGCAAAATTGTAAAATAGTTGAAAGTAAAAGTGCATGGAATTTCACACACTGTTTTCAATTATGTCGCAATTTTGCACATTTTGTTCCTCGAAAGAGAGTATGCAAAATTTCACTCTACTTTTTAAAATAGAGTAAAAGTAATTTCTTCGTGCATGATGTTTTCGATCATTTCACAAATTTGTACACTTTGTTCCTCAGAGTTTATGGAATTATGTTCTGCATTTCATAATAGATTGAACAAAATTTTACACACTATTTTTTATTATTTCACAATTCCGCATATTTTGATCCTTAGAATAAAGTGTGTTGAATTCCATTATACTTTTCAAAATAGAGTGCATGCAATTTCGTTACACTCTACTTTTTATTATCTCACAATTTCTGCATATTCTATTATGCACACTCTACTCCAAAAAGCGAAATTTTGCGTCCTCGATCTATTTCAAATAGCATAAACTTATACTAAATCTTTGTTACTAAGTTACATGTCAAGGTTAACGATTGAATATGAGAATAAGACATACGTTTGAATGATATTTTTTTAATTTTAATATATATGAGTCAACAATTCTTTTTTTTTTTAAGAGATAAAAATTTAAATATTTATTGAATCAGCAGACATATCAACAATTTTTAAGTTAACGGTATTTGCAAAAATGATCAAAATAACATATTTTTGAAAGTTAAAGAATCAATATAAAATAAATTAAAGTTCAAAGAACTAATATAAAACAAGGTCAAAATTAAGGGGGGGAGACGATGTTTTTGCCAATTTTTTATCATTAAATCTTTTTGACAATGGGACAATGCTCCACAAATAAATTCTCTATACACTTTTTTAAATGAAGAGAGAGAGAGAGAGAGAGAGAGAGAGAGAGAGAGAGAGAGAGAGAGAGAGAGAGAGAGAGAGAGAGAGTTGAACCTAAGTTTTTTTCCCCATATCATTACCTAAAAGTAAAATCCATGACATTCATAGATTGTGAATTGAGATGGTGATGTGTGTTGTAAGGATATTATTATTATTAAATGGGAAAAGACAGACACAACACTTTATGCTTCGAAGGATATATTTGTGATCTCAAACTTTACGGTGGTGCGGTTAGGATCAAATGTCTGCATGCTTTTCAAAAGCTTTCAAAAGGAAGTGCATGTTGGTTCTTTGAGTTTAATAATCAAATTTTATCCAATATTTCTTTTTTAATATATCACCGTACCATCTTTAAAATCATCTTGCATTCATACTTAATATCTTTTTAATAAAATATTTAAATTATATAATTATGACTAGACCTAATTTTTTGAGAGTACAATTTAAAAAAAAAATTTCACCCTCTCACAATATAAAGCGATTGGTCTGAACAATTATACTTTTGTAATATACATGTTTTTTTTGTACTATACATCGAATATTTTGTCAAAAAAAATATAAAAATTTTCTCTGCTCGTAAATATATATTATATTGTTATAACCACGTTAAATGTGTATTTTTAATTTTTTCTCTGTTTATCTTTTCTGTTGGTGTGATCTTGCTTGACAAACTCTTTTTTATCTTCCAATGACTATTTTTAAATTTGTAATATGGGATGATATTGCTAAAGGGACATCAAGGAATTATTTTAATGATATTTAGCTTATTGAATTTACATCAAGTGCTGTTTCTTCCTGTTTAAGGGCAAAATATATATGTTGTTTAATTTTCATTTTCATGATATTTGTTCTATTTTATGTCTCAAAATAGTTTACACTTTTGGTCCTAAAGCTTCAACGATTTCTAAATTTATTTTACACTAATACACTTTCAAAACTTGAAATTTGACCCCTATAATTTTGAAACTCATGGAAAATAGTCTCTACTATCAAGAATTGGTAGTCATAGCACATGTGACGCTGAATAAAACATCTCAATCAACATTTGAACTTATGTCAATAGTTACATCATACTTAATTAGTGATACATTGTACCCAAGCATAACGTTATTTTTTAATATTATATTTTTATAAATAAAAAAATCATATTCTTAATAAAATGAAAATTACAAAAAGTATTTATTTCTACACTTTCAACATATATTAATTTTTTAAGCATTAAAATTTATATATTATTAATTTCTGGATTTTTTTAAATTAAAAAATGAAGATAAAAATTATTGAACTACATCAAAAACAAAAATAAATCGACGCTTAATAAGTAATTAATTTTCAAATTTGTAAATTTAATATAATACTAATTATTAAAGTAAAATAAAATAGATAGGATTAAAAAAATTATTTCTTTTCTGTATTTGTAACATATATTAATTTTTTAATATTATAATTTATGAATTATAATTTTTTAAATTTAAATATAAATTTAAATTATTGAAATTCATAAAAAAACAAAGTGAACTTTAATAATTTATTAACTTTTAAGATTTTTTTAATTTTAATATATTATTTTTAAAAAAATTAAAAACAGATGAAGTTACAAAAAAAAAATTATAAGGGTGAAAAAGGCATTAATTGTTGCCAATTCTCAATCAATTTATAGTTCGAATGCAGAACTAAAACATCATAGAGAAAAAGATATATAGAAAAGAATGATATATTTGCTGGAATTTACTAGTTTCTCTTAACATAAATGTCACTTCCGAAATAAGAAGAAAATGTGAGGAGTATGACTTCAAAGTGAGGACCTCCCCAGTGCATATCTCCTATTGAGTCTTTTCTTTAGGCATATGTGTAAGAGTGGGAACGGAGTACTTTATATTAGGAAAAAAAAAAAACTATTACCATTTTTCAGATACATATACAATCATAAATAGTTTGTGTAGCAGCAATACACATGATAAAGATAGAACAAATTAGTATAAAAGTTAGAAGTTGTACTCTCGTTAAATTATATAAAATCTACAATCAAAAGTGAAAGAAAAACCTAAAACTTAAGAAAAATTAATTTACAAAGGGATGCTACTTGCCACAACATGTTGTGGAAGTACCAGTACAGTTTCCTCTGATTCATCCAAACTGGGCAGACAGACAGATTAGGGACTGCAAACCACTATTATCATCATCATCATCATCATCTCCATAACCTCTTCTTTTCAAACTAAAGCAGAAAAGTAACAATTCAAGGAAATGGGGAAAAAATTAGTTTCTGAATTACAGGTGACAATGGAACTTTTCTTTTGGCAGAGTCTATAATTGATAATCTCTTGATCTTAAGGTGAATCCTACACCTTTATTCTCAAAATATGTGGATTGGGATCTGATCAAAACCAAATACCCAAAAGGTTTTAGCTAAACTAAAAAAGGTTTATGAATTCTTTAAAAGTCAATCTCTCAACAACAACAACAACGACATTTGCCCCGGAAACAGCAGGACCAAGAGCAGCATTGGAACCAACTGCAACAACTGGTAGTTGAGCTGGAGGTCTTTCCAGAGTCTTTATCACAAAGTTGCTGCAAAGGACTGTCTGTCTGTGAGCAACAAGTGAAGCAAGTACAACAAGACCAAGAGAAGCATTGGCATTGGCACCAATTGCAACAATTGGAAGTTGAGCTGGAATTTACTTCAGAGGATTCGTTAGAAGATTGCTGCTGAGCACTATCTGTCAGTGAGCAACAAGTGAACCAAGTACAACAAGACCAAGAGAAGCAAGACCAAGAGAAGTTTTGGCATTGGCACCAATTGCAACAATTGGAAGTTGAACCGGAAGTCATTTCAGAGGACATATTAGAAGATAGCTGTTGAGGCCTATCTGTCTGAATAGAACTAACTATATCCACTTCTGTTAAACTGAAACACCGTCAAACAAGATAAATCAATGAGTTTGTATAGTTTGAGTTGAAACTAATAGGACTTCTTGGGAATTTCAGGTAAATTGCATCATCAAATATATGTACAAAGATCAAGACAGATAAACACGGACATAATAATGACCAAAGGGAGTAAATATAGACCAAAATACATTTAGAGTGAGATTATATAGCAGAAATAAAAGAGCAATGCTAGAAAGTACTTTTGTTTGATATTTAAATACGTCAAATAGGTAGACAGAAAGAAACATACACTGAAGATGAATGAGAACAGCATCCTTCATAGCTACAGCAGCAGCTTGGGCAAGAATAGTAGCAGCTTAGCAACTTATAGTAACAAAATGCTGTGCTACAATTTGAACAGTAGCACGATGGCCATGTACACTTCTTTTTTCTGCAATGTAAAAAGGTTCGTTGTTGACAAATTACTAGATCTGAGATTTTACACAATTATGCATGCATGTTCTGGTTAGTGGTATTCGAAATAGATGCAAAGGAAATATGCGTATAAATTTAACATGAAGGTCCTAACTACTTTTATGCTCATGGAAGAGTGTAAAAGTATTCTAGGATCTATCAATTAGTGTAAACCACAATTGAACAAGGATGTGTAAGACATAAATGTTGAGAGACATAAGCAGTAGTTCAAAATCGTTTAGTCCGTTTATATTTATAATATATTGTGTTCAAGTGAAATATAAAGAATGTACATAACTTAGAAAATAAAATAGGCTCACATTGGTAAAGCAGAAGAGTTTACATCAGCTCCGTTGCCATGGGAATGACTGGCGACATTGGACGTTTCAGAAGAGTGTGAATCCTGTTTCTCGTTTTTCTTTTTACCAATCCTTTCTTCTGACTTGAAATCTTTATCTAACACTTCTCTTGTTTCCAAATCCTTCATTTCGACACTCTTTCTACCAGTGTCTCTGTCCTCTATTACAACCAAAGGGACTGGCCCAGATGTATTCAACTCACCAGATTTTATCAACTCACCAGAATTTATGAATTCCGTGGACTTGCCTAATTCATAGGGTATATACACAAGGTCTCTGGAGAGACTAGGATTCCCTATTTGAATGCTAAACAAAGAGTCACTAGAATTAATACTCCAATCCACTGAATTCCCTTTACTTGCAAAAACTGAAGATGGAATCCTGTGGGGATCATATTGTGATGACCGATTCATCACTTGGATAGGGGGGCTTACAGTTGGGGACATACCCATATGGCCACGGGTTGAATTGTAAACTTGAGATGTTGATGTGGGAATGAAAAAGCTGTTGCTAGCTTCAGATTTGACAGAGCTCTCACGAGAGACATCACTCTGTTCATCTTTTGATGCAGATTTGGATACTGAAAACTCCGCAAATTTAACTTTTCTAACATGAACGAAATTACTTGATGATGATTCTGATGAAGACAAACTTGAGATTTCAGCTGGAACCAATATGCTTTTAGTCCCGTTGATATCTGATTTAGAGTAGTTATTGTTATGACTGCCTAATATTTCTGGGTTTTCTCTTTTACCTCCAGTGGTAATGTATATTAGTCCTTCTGAGTCCATACTGCTTTTGCTATTGTCAGGTGCCAGGGAGTTTGAATCAGAATGATCACTGGTTTCTTCTCCATCAAGAGTTTCTGAAGATATATTTACATGCTTATTGTTAATATCACTTCCCAGTATATCAGGGTTTTCTCTTTCACCTCCATTTGTAGTATCTACTAGCCCTTCTGAAGATATTTTTACATGCTCATCGTTAACATCACTTCCCAATATATCTGGGTTTTCTCTTATATCTCCAGTGGTAATCTCTATCAGCCCTTCTGAATCCATACTGCTTTCGCTACCATCCAATACTAATAGGTTTGAATCAAAATTACTACTGGTTCCTTCCCCATCAAGAGTTTCTGAAGATATTTTTACATGCTTATTGTTAATATCACTTCCCAATATTTCTGGGTTTTCTCTTTTACCTCCGGGGGCAATGTACAGTAGCCCTTCTGAATCCATACTGCCTTTACTCCCATCAAATACCTCAGGGTTTGAATCAAAATGATTTCTGGTTCCTGTTTCCTCAAGAGTTTCTGATGATATTTTTGCATCCTTATTGTTTATGTTCTGATCAAATGTCTCTGTAAGCATTTCTGATTGCTTTCTTTCCCTTCAATATCTCCTGCATAAGAGCCTGGATGCTTAGAACTTTTATCTACCGTGGCCCGAGTCAAATTAAATTATTTGACTTTAAGGTCATCTGGTTGTCCACATTTTAGTGTAAGGAAAAATGAGATAAACAACTGAAGTTTCCATGTTAATTGAGCCAGGAATAAAGGATCATCTTAAAGAAGGGTAAGAAAAAATAAGTTTATTTTCCATGAAAACAATGAGGCAGAAAAGAATTCTTTACTAAATAAAACACCATGAACTGGAAAGTCATATTAAACCCACCTTTAGAATACAAAAAGAAACACAAGATGTGATGTAATCGGTAATCAACTAAAGAATTTCATTTTTGTGTTGCCAAACGGTAAAGCTTAGCAATTTATGACAACCCGGTATACACTTGCAACATACATTTCACTGCAGGAACGTAAAATTCCATAAGGTTGATTGTTATTCCATTGTTTTGATATTTTTCCCTTCTCTAAGGCAACTTTGTTCAATTTGAAAGACTTTTTTTATTGTTTTTCTTCTCTCCTAGTTGTGATATTGACACATTGGCAACAAAAAAAAAGCTACAAAAAAAAAACCGAAGGTACCAATTATATAGATATCAGAGTAACTTACTGAATATGTCCAGTCGCTAAAACTCCATTTGCCGGAAGCGGCACCAGCCACGCAACAGTCCCTTTATTCCGATTCCGATCTATAATTCACAATATATACAGAAATCAATTAAAAAAATATAAAAAAAAAATCAATAAAAAAAATTGAAGAAAAAATACATGAGTTAGAAGCCCAAAACATACCGACAACTGACTTACTACTGTCTTCTTAGAAGACATACTGGGAGACGAACGGAAGGATGCCCTACTCAACCATTCTATCAAAGACTGGCTACCATATAAGAATAAAGTAAAAGACTGATTAGCCTTGCTGTTTGAACTCCTCTCTCTTAGCTGAACGAGGGGTTATCAACTTAGTAGTTCCCTCTTTCCCGGATGGCTAGCTTGATAGCGGTACAGCCCTTTAGCTCGTTAAGATGGGAGTCTTAGTATTCGCAGCAAGAACTTAATAAACATATCAATCCGCTTAAAATTCCATTCGCTGGAAGCGGCACGGCAAGCAGTCCTTTTATTCCGATTCCGATTTATAATTCGCAATGTAGACATTAATCTCTTTGAGGAACAAAAAACATAAATATTCAATGAACGTAAAAGAGATTGAAAAAAAAAACTTCTAAAAGCCCAAAAACCTACTGTCAAGCCGCTAAAATTTCTTTCGACGGATGCGGCACCGGCCAATCAGCAGTCGCTTTAATCCGCTTCCGGTCTTTAACTCGCAACATTTAGGTCAATTGAAAAAAATAAAAACATGAAACCTCAATGAACGGTCAAAAAATTGAAAACCAAATATCCCATGATCGATTTAGAAGCTCAAAACATATTTGATATAGCACCTGTTGATTGATTATGAAGATAACCAGAAATTGGCAAGCTGAATCAAGGTTTCGAGAAACTAATTGCGGCTGAAAAATCTATTCGGTGCTGGCAATTTGTTTTGCTCAATTGGCTGAATTTCAGCTTCGAAACAAATTCGATATATGTAAATTGGGAATGCCATAGCAATGCCAACTGACAAATTGGGGGTTTGTGGAGGATTCGACGACGAAATCTCTAGCGGCATTTTCAATTCGGTTCTCAGGTTAACAACTTTTCTGTTTCGCGCCATAAGTGTAACAAAGTAACAACGATGTGTTTCTGGTTTCCGTGGAGGAGATAACAAACTAGCTACGTGCCAGGTGTACTATCATATTGACTAATAATCTAACGCCACGTCACAGAGTGAGAAATTCTTCCTATTAACAAAGAGTAAAAAAGGTTTAACCTTTAATTTATTAAAAATTAATAATATATGAGTCAATTTTAATAATTTTATTACATATATTGCTAGAAAATAATTTTATTACATATAAGGCATGTTTGGTTGTGTTTTTATATTTTTCTTTTGAAAATAAGTTTTATAAAATAATTTTGAAAACTTGTTTTGAAAATAAAAAATACGTTTAGATAATTATTTTGAAAACAATTTTTAAATTTAAGAAAATAAAGAGAAAACATTGGAGTTTACTTTTTTAAAAAAATTGTAATGTAAATGGACCTATTTATTTATGATAATGCCATTGACTTTATTTAGAAGACTGTTTTAAAAAAGATGTAAAATATGTTTTTTTAAAAAAAATTCAAAAATAAAAAAATCTTTAAAACAATAAATCAAACAAAATTTTTTATTTTTAAAAAACAAAAAATTACATTTGAAAACAATTACCGGGCCCAATGTATTTTTTTATTAGAAGTAATTGTATAGGTCAAAAGTCAGTCGAAAGTAGTTGTATAGGTCAAAAGTGAGTGAAAAGTAGTTATTGTAGAATTAAAAATTTTATTTGTCAAAGGGAGAATTATAGCCTTCAATGCATATAAAATTAAAAATTAAAGATCATTTCGTTTTTGTTAATGAATTTGATTTTTTACTGGTCACTTTTCCAATTTCTTACTCGCAAAATCTTGTAACTCCTCAATTAACAATAGATTAAAACTCCATTTTGTCTCTCAAAATTTTTTTTTAATTTGATCTCTTATAAATTTTTATTCTTAATTTAGTCATTCACAAATTTAAATATTTTTAATTTAGTCATTTATAAATTTTTATTTTCAATTTGTTCTCTAATAAATGTCTCTTTTTTTGAATTTGATTATTTACATGTTTTCATTCTCAATTTAATCTCTAACAAATGCATCTTTTCTTATTTTTGTTTCTTATAGAATTTTAATTTCGCCTCTCTCATATGCATTTTTTCTTCTTTTAAATTGTTGGTTAAGAGTCCAACAAAAAAAATAGTAATACATGACACTTAATGATCTATTTCAAGAAATTAACTGTCAAATTAATATTTTTTTAAAATCATTTAATAGTAATTGCAAAATAAAATAAATTAAAAATAAAAATTTGTGAAAGACCAATTATAAAAAAAAGACATATGCGAATGATTAAAATAGAATTTTAGTTGTTAATAATAATAATAATAATAACGAATCTATTCGTCCTTGTATTGATTTTTATCATGAGACATATTTCAGTTCGGTTAAATTAATCTGTTAATCTTTATAATTTTTTTCGATTAAGTCTCTAATTTTTTTTCTATCGAGTCCTTATCATTATCAAAATAATATGCAAAAGTTTTCACTTAGCTTTCTTCTTGTTTTAGAAAGATTACCACTTCAATGATTCCTGAGAAAAACTGTTTATGTGAAGTCAAGATCCTCTGTTATATTGTATAGAATTAGACTTTTCAGTACCATTCAATAAATGGTAAAACTCATTTAGAAGCCACTTGCTAGAGCCATTAGATAGTACTAAAAATCTAGCGTCATATTGTTTCATAGTGTAATAATAGAAGATCCCAACTCATTTACGTGCAGACTCTCTTGCTTTGGATGAAGACTCAAGTGACTGGAATTAGCATAGAAGACAAAAACACATTAAAATATGACATATTAGCAATTAGTTTGAGAGTTGTTGAAGTTTCGTTTATATGTTTCTTACTCTTTCTCGCATCATATATTCTGAGAGGAAAAGGATCAGGAAAAAAAAAACGTTGCAAGTTTTATGACATGTTCTGTTTTTTTTTTAGTCATCTTAACTACCTATGAATCAAATAAATTTAAGTAAAAAAAAAATTGAAACTAAAACACAAATGAACTGAGAGAGAGAGAGAGAGAGAGAGAGAGAGAGAGAGAGAGAGAGAGAGAGAGAGAGAGAGAGAGAGAGAGAGAGAGAGAGAGAGAGAGAGAGAGAGAGAGAGAGAGAGAGAGAGAGAGAGAGAGAGAGAAAAAGATTTAGGAGTCAATATAGCAATATTATGAGCAGAAATAAACAAATATTAGTTTGAGATAAATACGTAGTTTGTGATATGCATACGTTTTGAAAGGTTTATCATTTAAGTGTAGTATTGATCTATATGGACTAAAGTTCACTGCCCACATTTAGAGTAGGTTTTGGATATGCTGTAATATTCGTTATATTTTGAAGTTATGAGTACTTATGAATTACGATAAATTTATTTTGGAAAAAATAATTTTTTTATTTATTTAATTTTTGTATGCTTATTTGTGCATATTGTTAAAAATATGAATTTTCACTTATAGATTGTATAAATTGTGAGGTATAATGAATGTTATGATATGGAATTTATTTCATGGGTAAAATATGGTTTGAGCATATGAGGAACCTAAAGAAACTGCGAGAAAAATAACGTTTTATGTGATAAAATCTCCTTAGGGATTAAAATGAAAAAGGACTAAAGTAAAAAAAATTTAAAAATTTAAGAGAAATGATGATTTTTCCTTTAGTTCCCAATAGTAACCAATAATTCAATCGACTCGTGATTGCACAGTAAAGTGCATAGTGCCAGACTGAATTATTAGCTTATAGTAAATTGAATATTTTATTAGCGTATATTACTATAATTTTTCGCCCTTGCATTTCACTTATAAACTCAAATCTTCAGTTTTTCTTTATTCATCTCCTCAAAATTTTCTCACTCTGAAGTTAAGGGCTATGAAATTCTAAGCCTTTCCTCTTCAACCTAGATCCAATGTGAGATACTATACTTCTTTAAATTCTTATAATTATTTAGAGGTTAAATTCTTAGTATGCTCTGTAGTTGTGGCTTTAGCTGATTTCCCACACAGAAAAGAATTATCTTCGATTGCTTGATAATTATTTTATGATTATCGAAATAGAGTATAAAATTATGAAGATACATATTTAAGAAATGTCTGGCTAAGGAAAGACTTGGTACTTGATAGTGTCCATCATAACCCACCTCCCTTTCTTGAAAACTTTTCTGGTGTACTCTTTTACGACTTATGTTCACTATTTTCGGTATAAATATTATCCGCACGTATAAATAATATCTATATGTATGAATAGTATCTATATATATAAATAGTATCTGTATACATAAATAGTGATCATATGTATGAACAGTGATCATACATATGAATAATATTTTGTACAAAAGAAACCATAACTTTTTCTATCTGATCATTAAAATTTTCATAGCAGAACTTGAAATCCAGCTATGTACTCTTCTCTATAACAACTCGGAAAGGTGACTCAGATATGGAATCTATATGAGTAGATGACCTTGCTAACCGAATTTATTTATTTTTATTCCAAATATAATATAAATCCCACCTCATATCGCAATTAAAAATTTTAATTAAATTCCTTATTTAGTGATGATAACTTGATAATGAAATTTATTGTGTGATTTAAGATTATGTTTGTAATACCCATGAAAAATAAAATATAAATATTTGTTTACAAACTACTGTTACTATTTCAGTATACGGTACTATTCACCCATATAATACTATTTACATATACGATACTGTTCATTTATACAATCGAAATGTCAAGTACTAGATGTGGTTTGGTCATAAGAGAAAACTAGGAAGAAGTTCGTAGGAGAAAATGACGTTTTATGGGTGAAAATACCCTCAGGGACTAAAATGAAAGGACTGATTTGAAAAGAAACTTAAAGGTTTAAGGTGAAAGGATAGTTTTCCCTTTAAGTTTCTAATAGTAATAACAGAAAAATTTCCAGTGTACTGTAACTGCATTATTAGAAATGTCATTTTCATGAATAGTAAATTGAATATTTTATTAACGTATAGTGTCAAATAGTACCCTTGACTTTTGCTATAAATAGGCCATTTCATTTCACTTATAAACTCACACCTTCAACTTCTCTTCTTCTCTCCTTAAGTTTCTCTTACTCCAATGCTAGGCCTCTGAGATTTTGGGCCTTTCCTTTTCAGCTTAGGTAAGGATACTATGCCCTTTCTATGTCTTTCAATTTCAGAAGTTATTTTCTTAAGTATGCTCTGTGGTTGCGGCTTTGGCTGATCTTCCACATCAGAAAAACTGTCCTTAGCTGCTTACATATTATTTTGATTTTCTGATTACCGAAATAGTATGTAAACTGTGAATAATACATGTCTAGGAAAGTTCTGGCTAAGGAAAGACCTGGTTTTTAAGTGTGTCCATTGTGACCCTCCACTTTTTCCTGAGAACTTACCTAGTGTACTCTTTTACAGATTGTATTTTCTATTTTTGGTATAAACAGTCTCCGTATATATAAATAGTGACCATACATATGAATAGTAACTGTACATATGAATAGTAACCATATATATGAATAGTGTATGTATGAAAACAATCCTAACTTGTTTTCTCTAATCTTTCATGAAAATATCTGTAGCGGAATACTGAAATTCATCTGTGTACTCTTGTCCGTAACGACTTAGAGAAGAGATACTCGTACGGAATCCAGGTGAGTGAAACGACCTCGTTTTAATAGAGTTTTAGCGTTACTGGTGATAAAAAGTATGTCGTAGGACACTCCCAAGATTCATAGGGGGAAATTAGATTCAGAATGACGAATTTAAGGAGATAATTAATCCAGAAGTACGGATAAGACGAAACAAGTATTTCATGATGATGTGAAGTTTGAATCTTTCAAAAACAGTTTAATGGTTATCTTGATTTGTGGTTTATAAATCTATAATATAGTTATATACTATACCTATTATATGGATGAATATTATATTGTATTTCTAATTATGATATGAAATACTGTACTATTGATTGTGATTAAGCGGGACAGTACCCCCTCTCACGGCAAGGCGGAAAACCCAGTTGAAAGGGTGTCTTGACCAATGAGTGTGGAGACAACGATTCCCTCAGTAGGGATATAGCCCGGATTGGTGATAAATCCGTGAGGCGCCCTAGCTAAGAGGATGAGGTTGTGCGTCATGGCAGAAATATACAGAATTGGTGAGCTGGCCTGTGTGCGCTCTCCGGGATATATTGCCATTGATGAGTACTAGTAACGTTTGTTGAATTGGTTGTGCGTCATGGCGGAAATATACAGAATTGGTGAGCTGGCCTGTGTGCGCTCTCCGGGATATATTGCCATTGACGAGTACTAGTAACGTTTGTTGAATTGGATGAATTTTTATCTTCTTGTATGTAATTTCTAACTATGTCTATTGGTTGAGTATGAGCCTTCTGGTATGCTTGCATGACTGGTAATGTATTTGAATTTTATTAACGCGAGGCCGATTCGCTCACGGAGTTTAAAACCTCACACTCTCTGTACAACATTTTTGTTCAGATCAGGTTGCCGATGAAGAATATCCGCTAGAAGAGTAGATCACTTTGGACCCTCCCGCTATCGGGTAGGCCCCTCTATTGTTGTAGATTATGTTGCTCTGTAATCATCTAGGACATCTAGGTCAGGGGTTTGGTATTTGGCTTGTATTTCAGTACAATAATGTATTTTATGTTGAGAATCTATTATTATATGCAAATAATCTCTATGAATTTCAAATAAGAAAATTTGATATATTTTCTTAAGGAATGATTATTTTGATAATATAGAGATAATGACTAATAATTTAACTCATGGGTAGAATTTATCGAAAGGCTTACAGTGATGGGATATTCATCATTGTGCCGGTCATGTGCCCAGAAAACGGGTCGTGACAATGTTGATGAGAATTATGATTGAGAATGTAATTATACACATATAATAGTTGAAGGCTTGATCTAAGATACTCAATGTATATAATTATACACATGGAATGGTTAAGGGCTTGACTGAAGATATTCAATGCATGTAATTATACACATGGAATGGTTGATAACTTGACCCCTCAAGATACTAATGCATGTAATAATTGTGGACATGAATATAATGGGATTGAATCCCTGAACATAAATCGAATACAGAGAGTATAGAAACCCTAAACATGAATATAATTATTCTTATTGTGATAATGATTATGATATTTGTACTTGTGATATATTTATTATTACACAGTCATTTACTCGCTGAATTTTGATGAACTTGCACTCTATATGATTATTTTTTTAAATACAATGTGTGAGGAAGAAGAAAATCCACAAGAGGATTAGTAATCCTTGAAGATACTTTATATGTTTGTCTGGAGGGTTTATGAATTTAAAAGTTTAAGAAACATTTTATAATCTTTATAGGTCACTTAGGCTCGAAAAGTTTTATAGTACCGTATGTTATTCGACTTGTATTTACTATTTTACTATGTTGAACTTTTTATATGTGTTATGCATTAGTACTGATTATGGGATGCCATGGAGGTACACTCTCGAGTTTATAGAATTACTCATATGTCCATAATTGGAATGTGACACATGCAAAAATAGTTCAACTGATTTTTTAAGAATTGCATCCAACCTGTTTGCCTTGCTTTAGCGATCTAGCCCAAATAGAGAATGGAAGGGAAAAAAAAGAGACTTAATCGTGAATATGACCGCTAATTACACTATTGTCCTAAGTACTAACTAAATCATCTTCGTCTAATACTTTGAATTTTTGATCTCTTGTGTCACGTCTCTCCCAGCTCTCTGATCTCCAACTATCCACTTCTCCCAGATTTCCACTTCGCTCCACCTATCCCTACTCTGGCTCGACTCTCCACCTCTCCCAATCTTGGCCTTATAGCCTCGTCCTCGCACCGTTTGGTTAGCCTCACCCCTGCCTCAGTCCTTGTAACATCCTTTCTTAATTCTCATTTATTTACTCTTCTTTTAGAGTTGTCAATTACATTAACCTTGATCATGAACTAAATTTTTTCCCTAATGTAATTCCCTTTAGGGTCATAAATCCATTTTTCTTTTAACTCATAAGAAATTTGATCATTAATGAATACTGCTTTTGTCTTATAGAAGCTAGCAGTCGACTTTTTGAAATTGCCTGGTCGCCTACCAAGTATGCTAAAATTTTGATCTCTCATCCAAGAGTTGTCGGTCGACTGATTACAAAGTATCAGTTGACTGGTAATTCTCGGATAGGCCAAATAACAACAATTTAGAACTAGTCGGTCAACTTCTTATAATTAACTGGTCGACCGACAAGTCTGAACAGACATGCTTCTGCTTCGCACTCTGATAACTTTTAACAAAAACTTCATACATTCATACATAATGATACATCATATTCTAAAACATATGATTCCACATACATATACACATAATGACTTAAGTATTCACATACAAAGTACTTTAACAACATTAGTACATAACTTTTATCACTCTTCTACATCAACTTATCATTTATATCAATATAGCTTATCCTTTGCTCTTTTCCCCTGAAATGATCAATTTCTAAAAGTGAGAAACAAGGTATTTTAGTAGCTAGTTATTTTCATTTAAAACATATGCATAAAGGATCATTTCATCTAGAAAAGCAATAAAATACATAAATCATTCATAAACATTCATCATTACTCATCCATGGCTTATATTTCATTTATTATTTCTATTCTTATTTTTATCTTTAGAATAAGGTTATAAGAACATAATGTGTCATATCATTCTTGTCCTTAACATTAAAACAAGTCTTTCTTTCTTATTCTCATTCTTATCATAGAGCATTATAAGTTTTGATTATCTCATGAGGGATTGCTCACTCGGCGGAGCATGGCAAGTTCTAATCATTTCATGAGGAATTGCTCACTCAACGAAGCATGACAATTATCTTTCTTTCTTTTCTCTTTACTTCCTTATTCTTTACTATGGAATAATGTTCTTTTTCTCTTATTCTCTTATATGAAATAAGATTACTTATCTGCCTTATTCTCTATTGTGGAATAAAGTTACTTCTTATTCTTTATTGTAGAACAATATCTCTTCTCTTATTCTCTATTGTGGAATAAGTCTCTTCTTATACTCTACTGTGGTATTGTAAGATGCTCTGTTATTCTCTTATTCTCTACAGTGGAATAAGAATCTCTCCTTATACTCTACTATGGTATAAGGTGCTTTATTATTCTTTTATTTTCTACTGTAGAATAAGAGTCTCTCCTTATACTTTATTGTGGTATATGGTACTTAGCTCTTCTCTTATTCTCTACAGTAGAATAAGAGTCTCTCCTTATACTCTACTATGATATAAGATGCTTTGTTATTCTCTTATTCTCTATTGTGGAATAAAAGTCTTCTCTTATATTCTACTGTGATATAAGATATTATGCTCTTCTCTTATTCTCTATTGTGGAATAAGAGTCTTTCCTTATACTCTACTATGGTATAAGGTACTCTATTATTCTCTTATTAGTTATTTCTTAATATGGAATAAGAGTCTCTTCTTATACTTTACTGTGGTCTAAAGTCTTCCTTTATTCTTTTCTATAGAATAAGGCTCACTTCTTGTTTTCTACTGTGAAACAAGCTTACTTCCCTTTTTCTGTTATGTGAAATAAGACTTACTTTCTTTATTCTTTACTATGGAATAAAGAATTTATTGATCATATTATACCTTCTAAAACTCTTTATCTTCTACTATGAGACAAGCCCGTTCTTGCCATATTCTATTTTCTACTATGAAATAGATTAGACTTACTTCATACTTATCTTGTCTTCTTTTATGAGACACGTTCTTGCTAATCATTTTCTATTCTTTACTATAGAATAGAATCTTACTTGCTTTTCATCATATGCATACATGTCAGATTAATCTTTCTTTAGCTCTAGTTCTCTACGACAGAAATAAGAGCTATCATCATCAACATGTAGAATATTTGAAAATACTTAAGTCAAACATACTTCACAAAATCAAACTGAAACATATACCATTCTTACAAATCTTTTCATGGAGATTAAAGCTCATAGTAGGAAACAACATATAGATGAGTTCTAGCACATGGATGAATAACAATTATTAGAAAATACTTCTAAAACATGCTTTTATGAAAAATTAGCTACATTGTATGAAAAACTAGCCTTTAATATGAACTTCTAGCTCTAATCCCTTCTTCTTCTTGCCTCTTTTTGCGATCTCCTTCTCTCTCTCATTTTTAGCTTTGTTTTTCATTTCTCTCTCTTTCCCTTCTATTTTCTTTCTTTTCCTTCATCGAGTCTACATATATACTCATCTAAAGCCTTTGTGAAATTACCTTCTTACCCCTAACATCATTCCTCAAGTGTTCCTGATTAATTGGGGCTATTTTAGTAATTTTCTAGTTGATTATAATTATTTACACCGACTTTGGTAGCAGTTGACTGTCGTATACTAGCCAGTCAACTGTCATATACTAGCCAATCAACTACTTGCTCTTTGTTTCATGTTTTCTGAAACTTTTCAACCTATTGGTCGACTACTCCTTTGTTAGCGGTCGATTGCTTCTTCTCCGTCTCAGATTTATTTTATTTTTAATGCTACCAGTCGACTACTTGCATCAGACTTATTTTTTTGCATTTAGGGTTTTTTCAACCGACTATTAACTTACTGACAGTTGATTGTCAGCCCACTGATATGATTTTTCTTACTTGTAATCATCTTTTCTTTGTCCAAATTTTCTTAAAGACTTTCATAAATTCTTTTTTATTCTCTCTTAGGAGAAAGTAAAAATTTGAAATGTTACAGTCCTTCACTCTCCCTGCCATCATTTGGTTAGTTTTTGGCTTTCTATCTTTCTTATGTACAAAAAATTTTCATTATCAAAGAGACAGAATGTTAGAGACGGTAGAGTTAACTTACTTTTCTTTGAGTCTCCAAATATTGTTTTTAAAATAGAATTTTTTAGCCTAGCCCGTTGGCCCACAAGCTAGGTTGTAGGTGGGTTTGAGCATAAAAAAATTAAACCCATTTAAAGTCAGGCTTGTTTTATCATTTAGGTAACTTTGTGTTTATTTTGGGTTAATTTCTTCCATGAATGGTCCTAAATCCAAAGGAAAGATAGAAAGTTAAAAGACAAAAATTGACTATTTTCTCAACTACATGGACATCAAACGAACTAACATACGATGAAGTCTACTTAAGGACTGCTATACTAAATGGACTAAAGATTTAATTAAAAAAAATTGAGGCAAAAGGTTTAATTAAACCTTTTGGTTAAATTATTAGAAAAAGCTCATGTTGTACAAGTGTATCTACCCGTATCACAGCCCAAACAGTAACAAAAAGGAGATGAAAAAACCCATGATCAACCTCTAGCTGCACCATCTTCGTCCTTTCCTCACTTGCAACTATCAATTATCGAAGTTGTTTTACTATCAGCCATGGCAATGCGAAGCTCCTTTTAACAAGGTAACTGCACTAACTATTTGGTGAGTTTTATTTCCACTTCGAATTTCCGTCTGGGGTTCCCATTGCTTTGCTGGTGTTCATTTTCGCGGTGTTCTGCGTCTTTTGCTCTGCTTCCTTCGACATCTGTATAACTTTTGAATGTATGGTGATATATGCGAGATCATTCTTGATCGGAACGAGTAATACTCAAGGAGGATGGGTATGGAAATTGTGAAATTTGGGTTTTTTTAAGCTTTTGGAAGGTTTACTTCACGATCGAGAATTGAACTTACTTGTTCTGTTTATGACTTGTCGTTAAGTTAAATTGTCACTTCAGGCACAATCAATGACAAAATTAGTGATTGGTTGGTCAGGAAACTAATTATGAGTTCTTTGTCCATGATAGCATAACTTTTTTGTTATGTTTCCGCTATTGCGAGCTTATCCTTATTGACGGAAAAGATATGAACTTCAGCCATTGAAGTCTGGCTTGGATTATAGGCACATAATTTTTTTTGCACTTGAGAAGATGGATATGAGGTACTCTTAATACCGAGTCTTAGTTATCTTTTCCTTCACTCTCGATTTCCTCTCCATCACATTTTTGCTTTCTTTTTGGTTTTTTCATGTCCCCTTTTTAAGAAATTAATTAATTCGGTAAATTTTCTTTAGACTGACCTGTTAATAAACGTATATGATCTAAGTCTACCTCCTTATTAAAAAAATTAAAAAGATCCTCGGTTTCTCCTCTTCATTGTTATTTGGATATACGCTTCTTAAAAAAACTAGCTTATTGGTTTCTCATCTTCATTGTTATTTGGATATACGCTTCTTAAACAAACTAGCTTATTGGTTTCTCATCTTCAGTCCCCAAAAAGAACGGCTTCTTAAACTTACCGGCATATTGGTTCTATCCTGTTTTTCAATTTAGGTTTCAAAATGAGAAATGTACAAGGGATAGGTCACATCAGTTGGTAGACATGCGGGGAAATGAGTTTTGGTACTACTTAGTTTGTCCAGAACATTGATGGACCCAACCCCAGCTACAATCATATCAGATCAGCAGTGAAAGTGATAAAAGGAAAATCCAATGGAAGAAGAAATACAAGTCCAGTTTCATCCTTCCAGTCAACCTGAATCTGCCTTATCTTACGACAATGGTACAAGGTTTAATTCCAGTGGGCATGTGAATCGTGGGTCAAACATAACAGGGCTGAAGAAGAGAGGTCATGGAAGTCGTTCTTGGATAAGAATTTATCAGGATGGAAACTCAAAGACAGTGACCCTTGACAAAGCTACTGTTATGAGATGTTGTTCTTTGCCTTCCAGAGATCTCCGGCTATTGGATCCTATGTTCATTTATCCTTCTACCATATTAGGACGGGAGAAGGCTATTGTAGTCAACCTTGAGCAAATCCGGTGTATAATCACTGCTGATGAGGTTATTCTGATGAATTCCTTGGATGGAAGTGTTGGTCAGTACAGATCAGAATTATGCAATCGGCTTCAGAAAGAAAAATCTGGTAAGGGATGTAGCACTTTCTTCTGCAACTTACTGTCATTTATGTGTGAGGCAGACTAGTGAAAAAAGAAATCGTATTAGTAGTTGACTTGAGATCAATTAAGCTATTGAAGCATATTTGTTGAAGCACTGTTAGGGATAGAAGTAAAAAGATGCAGAAAGACATTGCCTGTTGTGATTACCACTGCATAAAATTGCCGACCATTTATGTTTTTTGATACAGATGATCTGCCTTTTGAGTTCAGGGCGCTGGAGCTGGCTCTGGAATTGACATGCACATCTTTGGATGCTCAGGTGAATTGATCGGTGCCTCTGTTGTAGAGACTCCCTCCATTTTAAATGTGGTAGTATGTTTTGATAGTTTCTAGTTTCTACATTAAAATGGTAGCACTGCGTTGATAGGTTTGCCATTCTTGTGGTTTCAATAGTAAGATACTTATTGGTAGGATTTCATTAACTGTCATAACTCATAACCATTTCCCCAAAAGGTTTAGTGATGGAGAATGAGAAAAGTGTAATTAAGATGATATTGTCAAATGAAGGAAAACCACCATTAAAAACCTATACTAGGCATAATAAATTTCTAGGGACTAGACTTTGAATATTGCTATTGTATTTGGTATTTAGCTACCTATGCATCTTAGCCTACGATTTGACATATTACTATTTAGCTGCATGTGCATTTATTGTCTTAGCCTACAATCTTTGACATTTAGTTTATGCATTTAATCAATTTAGTTAGAGTTTTATTTCTTTTGTCATGGAGACCATATGTTGTAAGCAGATTTGGATTGAATGTATTGAGTCATAATATTTCTCTATCTTCCTCCTCTCTGCATCTCCCTCCTTTCTCTCTATTTCTCCCTCATTTCTTGCTGTTCTCCCTTCTCCCTCTTTCTGTTCTACATCAATTTGGTATCAGAGCCTGATTTTCCCATCCACCCACACTCCTTGCTGCCAACCTACTAATACAAAACACCTCAAAATCACCAGGAAAGAGCTCTATTTCCGTCACTGTCTCACAAACACCTCAAGATTTGTCAGAACAACTCTGTTTTCGTCACTGTTCAGCCATATCCGCCCACTTCCAGCCACCAAACCGAAGAACTACCACCACCAGCTCCTCCGAAAACCGAAACCCGGCCGATCCCATAAGTCCGGTCGCCGGAGACCCACCCACGCGCCTGCAGATTTCGAATTTTCTACCATTTTTCCAGCCAGCTTTCACCCTTCTCAACTCTGACTGCATCCACAACCATCAAGGAACAACTGGGGGTAATATTTACACTTATTTTAGCTTATAATTGTTGAGGTAAGGCATTTAAAACTCTCTTTGAAAACTTGGAATGCCCTGCACGCGCCAGCCTGCAGATTTCGAATTTTCTACCATTTTTCCAGCCAGCTTTCACCCTTCTCAACTCTGACTGCATCCACAACCATCAAGGAACAACTGGGGGTAATATTTACACTTATTTTAGCTTATAATTGTTGAGGTAAGGCATTTAAAACTCTCTTTGAAAACTTGGAATGCCAAGACAGCCATGGAACCAAGCATCCCAGATTTTTATACTAGATTGGACAAAATTTGTGATAGAGTAAACCGTCGTTTTGATGAAGTCCTAAATGCTATTCACTCACTATCAAGGCAAATTAATGGTGAAAATGTGGAAGATTTTCCTCATTACTCTTGCACAAAATTCCAAGAAGAAGCTCAAGCCCCTCCCTATGTTGAACAAGAAAAATGTTGTCAAAATTATGGGGCAATAGAAGTTGACAAAGAAGAGCCAATTGATATCATTGTTGAACCCCTAGATTGCCCATCTGATATTGATGATGATGGTAACATCATAGACTTTGAAGATCATTTGGGAAAATGTGAAGAGCATGAAGACTCCAAAGAACAATTGGAGATTTTTCTTAAAGATGATAAGAATGGGCAAAACAAATTCCAGTGGTAAAAGCTCAATTTCAGCCAATTAATGAGTTATGCCACATTGAATTTGTTATTCAAGAAGATGTGTCCCTAAAATTATTTTTGTCATCCTTTCTTCCATCCCTTCCTTTTGTCTTGCCTAAAACTTCCAGTTGGACTTTTCTACTCCTGTCGCATTTCAAAACTCGAGGACGAGTTTTTTCCAACAAGGGGAGAATGATGGAGAATGAGAAAAGTGTAATTAAGATGATATTGTCAAATGAAGGAAAACCACCATTAAAAACCTATACTAGGCATAATAAATTTCTAGGGACTAGACTTTGAATATTGCTATTGTATTTGGTATTTAGCTACCTATGCATCTTAGCCTACGATTTGACATATTACTATTTAGCTGCATGTGCATTTATTGTCTTAGCCTACAATCTTTGACATTTAGTTTATGCATTTAATCAATTTAGTTAGAGTTTTATTTCTTTTGTCATGGAGACCATATGTTGTAAGCAGATTTGGATTGAATGTATTGAGTCATAATATTTCTCTATCTTCCTCCTCTCTGCGGCTGCACTCTACGACGCTTCACTCGGCCTTTCCGGTCAGCCCCTTCGTAGGTAGCCCTCTCCGGTGCATCGACAACCAGGCTCTGATACCACTGATGAACCCCCCTTACCCAGAAACAGAATCAAGATAGCAGAAATGTAACTGAATAATGCGAATATTATTGATAGATGAATACCCGAAGGTAATATACAAGACTCCTAGCTTTCGAGAGGCTAGGTCTCTCCCCGAGACTGTCCAAAATTCTCTTTCCCCCTAGCACTCAGCCATCATCCACCTTATAAAGGCCACTAGGTCCCATAGTTAGTTATAACCGTAATAGTTAGTTACAAATATCAACCCAACACCTATATGTATCCCTTCTTTTCTTCCTAATTCCCTTATTATAATCCTAAATGACCCATTTACATCAGTCCCATCAGCATCTCCCTCCTTTCTCTCTATTTCTCCCTCATTTCTTGCTGTTCTCCCTTCTCCCTCTTTCTGTTCTACATCATTTAGGTAACACACAAAACCTAATATTGAATACTTTCTACTGTCTGCCTACCTTCTCTTGTTCCGTTCGCTTCATTAAAGATCTTTGCTTTGTGCTATGTCCTTCTATGTTGTGAACTGTATGCCATGTAGGCCAGAAGGGGTAGCCTGATAACACTCCTGGATTCATGCAAAGTTCCCCTGGTTACTATTGCTATGGTTGTAGCCTACTGTCACTGCTCCCATATCTAAATCTTATCATTGGGCCTACACCATAGCGTGTTCAATGGCTTCACTGGATATAACACTATTACTTGGGTTTTGCAACTCGGAATCTAGAATGTAAATCTTGTTGGCTGCCAGCTGTACTGAAGTAATGAAATTGTCATCTCAAACTTCTTACATTAAGAAGATTCTGGATTTGATAGGTGAAGGAACTGGAAATGGAAATATATCCTGTGCTAGATGAGCTAGCCTCATCTATCAGTACTCTGAATCTGGAACGTGTTCGAAGGTTTAAGGGTCACCTCCTTGCTTTGACTCAACGAGTTCAAAAGGTTGATAGAGGATAGTTTTCTCATCCTTGAATATTATTTTGGTTTGCAGTCGCATGTAACAACTAAGTTATATTGAATTCCTAGGTTCGTGATGAAATAGAACATCTCATGGATGACGATGGGGACATGGCTGAGATGTGCCTGACTGAGAAGAAGAGGAGATCAGATACTTACCCTTTAAGTGACCCTTTCCTTCAGACTCATATGTTGGGTACTCAAAAAATGATTTCAAAATCAGCGCCTGCTTCACCAGAGCGGACCATAAGTGGGGTCCAGATGTTGTCAAGGGCCTTCAGCAGCATTGCAAATACAAGTAAACTTGGAAGTTTAACTGGTTCATCTGGTCATGGGGAGAAGATTGAGCCACTGGAAATGTTGCTTGAAGCATACTTTGTAGTCATTGATGACACTCTTAACACCTTACTGTCGGTAAGAAAAATTTGACTTACTGATATAGTTTTTGAGGATTATTTCTGTTGCTTATAAATTACAGTATCTCGTTGCTGGATTGCAATATTTTTGCTAATAAATAAGATACTTATTTCATCTTTAGACTGGTTGAGACGAGGCTTCAGCCAATGAGCTTTTGTGTAAGAAAGCTACTTCTGTGACAATCCTGCTTCTGATGGGTTCTGATTTTTGCCAATGAGTGGCTATTATATCCTTTTTCGCTTAAGTCTTGGTAGATGTAAAAGTAATCTTTCCAAGAGCTGCATATGGTTTGATTATATAGGTACGGTGCTTTGTGTTGATGCTGAGAATATTTTTCTTTTGCTGGTGATGCAGCTCAAAGAATACATTGATGACACTGAAGATTTTATCAGCATAAAATTGGTGAGCCATGACTGACAACATTCAACTGTCCATTCCTTTTTCTTTTTTTTTTTTCATAATATAAATTCCGTACAACGAAGAGTTCACAATCTGTATATATGACAGGGCAATATTCAGAACCATCTTATACGATTTGAGTTGCTTCTCACGGCAGCTACATTGTTAGCTACAATATTTGCCGCTGTGACAGCAGTTTTTGGAATGAACTTTGAGACTACAGTATTTGACTATCCTTCTGGGTTCCATTGGGTTTTGGTAGTTACTGGAATTTTTTGTGCACTATTGTACTTCGCCTTACTTTTCTATTTTAAAAACAAGAATGTGCTTCTAGCATAAACTATAACCTGCTGTAAATTGGATTGTACATGCTAGCAAAGCCAAGTTGGTCTTAGTTTGCTCCAGAAACATCATCCATTGTGCAGGCCAAGACGTCTTCCATCCCTACTCCTTTTGTACTCAAACAATAGATTTGGTTGATTAGATGCAGTGAGTTTTACGAACATATAATCGTAGTCCTTAAAGTTCCCTTGTAGTGTTTCTCTTCATTAGTGCAGCTATTCTTTTTGCACATCTAGTGAGAAGTGAATTGTTAGTAAGAGAATGACAATTCACACTTAAATGATACTATTATAGGAATCTGAAACATTTACCTAATAAAAATGGGATCGCTATTCTCTGATGTAGATCAAGTTCTACATTACGATGATATGGATTTTTGACCATTCGATCTAAGGGAATAGACGGCATTCTACGCGTCTATGTGTGTCTTTATATATATATATATATATTCATACTGTGACTAATCAAAGCGCAACACGTCTAACTATTTAAGAGAAATTTAAGCCAATGTCTTTTGCAAGGCTGAATGGACGATTTTTGCATCTTCTTCTTTTTCTGTGAATTTAAGTTTGAATCTCTGTTATAAGAGTTTGTTCTTAACAATACTTCAAATAAAATTGTTTCTAGTGTGAAAGATACTTGTGAGAAATTAAAAATTTATTTAAAAAGAAAAAGAAAAAAGAGAGTATGGAGGACGACTTTGGTGATTCTGATGTACATACACTAAGTGAATAGAAGACGAATAATTTCCTGTAATATATTTATGCGTTTATTTGGGAAGAGTGCTAGAATTTTTGGGAAGATAAACAATTAATGAATTATATATTTAATATTTGTCATATTATATAATTAAATGATGTAAGAGTATTTTAGTCAAAATAGATACAATTGTAGCACATCTTATATTATGTTATGAGAGGAGAATATGTTTTTCAAGTGAGAATCATTTAATTTAGGTTTTGCTTAAGAAACATATCATAACTTACTCAAAATTCCTATCAGGTATATAAAACTAAAGTTCAGAAAAATCTGACGCACTGGTTCAAGGGTAAATATTGAAATTGTGGTCGAATTATTGGTACTTAAAATATATTAAAATATTAAAATATATAATTAATGTATATGTTACAGATATTAAAATATTAAAATATATAATATATA
Source organism: Biancaea sappan (assembly GCA_037074585.1). Taxonomy (NCBI): domain Eukaryota; kingdom Viridiplantae; phylum Streptophyta; class Magnoliopsida; order Fabales; family Fabaceae; genus Biancaea; species Biancaea sappan. Next base: position 50,442,714 of record CM073500.1, on the reverse strand, counting down.
ATATTTAAGACATAGTACAAATTATACTAGTCATAGATCTTCTTTTAATAGTTTAAATTTTTTAAAATTTCTTTAAAATGTATAATAATATTCAATAAAATTTATAAAAAATAAAAAAAATTCCAAAAAAATGAATCATTTAAACTAGTCAATTTTACTGATTCGAACAGTTTAAACGCTTATCAGTTTTGAGATCTATCTCAAACCAGACACTTGGTTGATCACCGATTTTTTTGATTGAATTGGCTTGTTCAATTTTACAAAATCTGAATCATAGTTATAATTTATAATTATATTTCATAACAACAACTGGAATAGCTCAGTTGGTTAGAGCGTGTGGCTGTTAACCACAAGGTCGGAGGTTCAAGCCCTTCTTCTAGCGATTAGTGCTTTTATCGTTCTGTTTTGTATAAAATTTTGTACGCGTAGCTCATTTGTCATTATCCCTGTTGTGCTTTCTTTTTTTTTTTTTACTGTGAACGACCTCTGTACTACCGCAAATTGCATATTAAGTTTCGCAGATCAGTTCGTTTCAGCATTGGTCATGGAAGTCTTGTGATCATCATCATCTAAAATCGACGAGACTACCATAACTATGGAAAAAAGGAACGGTTCGTCTCCACAAAGCTCTCAAAAACTTGCGACATCAAAGCATATTCTTCTTCATTCTCCATTCAAAGCTTCCGCCTTCATAGATCGCGTTTCTGTTCCCTTTTTTGTATTTATATATCATTCTTTTTACCTCGTTATGCGCAGATCTGCTCTCCCGTTTCAGTTATGTTTGGCGGCGATTTCTTCTAGCATTTGTATATGAGGCAAGTTGCTTTTCTTTATTCATATGCTTTCCTCTCACTACATGCTGGTCCTTTTGGTTCATCATAATTAAATAATATACAGGGTTTGCCAAGCATGTGACCTCAGATTATATTCCTTTTCGAATATGAGATTCGTCGCAGGCAATTAGTCATACCACACTGATATAAGGACCATGCTTTCTACCCAGGTAAGGCGTCGTTTTGATACATGCCCAATCTGTTATGAGTTGTTTGTTATAATTATTGGTTTTGGTTTCGTCTGTTAGTACCAGATGATGACAATGTGAGGGAGGTTATATTCGATGCCTAGTCAGAATGTAAAAGGATGCGAAGAGAGTAACATACTCATCTGTACTCCATCTCTCTCTCTTCTGTCAGTTGTCCAACCAAACGGGGTGTTAGTATCTCGTTTCCTTCCGTGTGTTTCTTGTTGTAAATGTCTGTCTTTCAAAGACCAGAACTGGACATAATTACGTTCCAGGTAAAGTAACTATGTTGTGTTTTTAATTGAATCAATGGCTGATGACAATTTATAAAGTGATGTTTTGGAGAGGCTTTTCTGTGTTTCTTAGACTGCAATATGTTGACAATAGGATATTGAGCGTTAAAAGTTGAAATTATTTCAAGTGGTTTTTGAGGGACCTCACTGGCATGCTTGGAGGTATCTTTTACTCACACTCCTTTAGGTCTGCGTGTCCGATACAATCATGCTCCTACTTTGCTTTTTGGCCAAAAGAATGTCTATACTGCTACAACTTCATATACGAAACCTTTTCAGGTAAAACTGGTTTACAAAGGGTACCACTAAACCAAGTTAATTATGAAGGGAAATGTATGCATGTCAAGCACACTTTTTAGTAAAACTCACCTCTGACACGCACATTTTTATTTATGACTGGTTGGATCTACCATGTTAGCCCTAATGTATTATGGTATAAGTTTTGATGATGACAAATATGTGGGAATTATAGTATGATTTAATCTTCTTGGCCCAAATGAATGATTTAATCTTCTTGGCCCAATGTATGATTTAATCTTTCTTAGCCCAAATAGTATGATTTAATCTTCTTGACCCAAATGAATGATTTAATCTTATTGGCCCAAATGCATGATTCAATTTTTCTTGGCCCAATATATTTAATGCTTTATATATTTATATATAGTAATATAAATTGATTTTTGATAAAATTTATTGGTTGTTTTAATATAATTTGAAAAAGAATGCTTTTTACTGTAGCATGTTTGAAAAAGAAATTTGATTGTTGAAAAAGTATAATAAAGTTTATTGGGTGTTGTAATATAATTTGAAAAAGAATATCTTTCACTGTAGCACTTTTGAAAAAGAAATTTGTTTGTTGAAAAATTATGATAAAGTTTATTGATTGTTGAAAAAGTATGATAAAGTTTATTGGGTGTTGTAATATAATTTGAAAAAGAATATCTTTTACTGTAGCACTTTTGAAAAAGAAATTTGATTGTTGAAAAAGTATAATAAAGTTTATTGGTTGTTGTAATAAACTTTGAAAAAGAACACTTTTTAGTGTAGCAAATTTGAAAAAGAATATTGATTGTTGAAAAAGGTTGATAAAGTTTTTTGGTTGTTGTAGAAAAGTTGAAAAATGATGATAAAGCTTACTGTAGCAATTCTGACTAAAGCAGTCACTGTAGCAGCAAGGTTTCAATATATAAAGGGGACTTCACAACACCATTTGCAATCAAGCTTCAATTATTTATTTCTCATATTATCTTGAGTTCTATTCTCTCTAAATTGCTAGAGAAAAATTCTGACCTTAATTTCTGCGTTATCTACACTTTGAGAGTGTCTACCATTATTTTCCTTAAGCCTTTAAATTTAGTTGCTCAAGGATTGGTTCCTTGAGTTAGTGTTTGAGAGAAAACACGTTGTAAGGGGGAGAGACACCCTTGAGGGAGAAAAGATCTATGTTGTAGTGGTTTGCAAGTACCCGGATTAAACTTGCAATTATAGTGGAAACACTCAAGAAGTTATCTTGAGGGCTGGATGTAGGCTTGATTTAAGCCGAACCAGTATAAATCTCGCTGTTTGATTTTCTCTTCCCTTGCTCTTTAATTATTTATATGTTCTTTACTTTTTTGGACTCTATATTCATTCATCTCTTTAATTGTTTTTGATTAATTGTACTCTATATGTATTCATCTTGATCATACTTATTTTACTTTCATAAAAAGCTTGACATTGTTTTTAAAACTTCTTAAACTTCCATCAAGTTTTCGCAATTTTTTTTAAACCCAATTCACCCCCCTCTTGGGTGCTAGTCATTTCTATCAATTGGTATCAAAGCTTGGGCTCTTGATTTGAGACTTACCCGTCTAAGAGTAAACATGGTTGGATTTAGTGATTGGTTTATGTCTGAAAATTGTTCTTTCACAAAACCTCCAGTCTTTGATGCTAATCATTTTCAATATTGAAAGTATGAAATGAAAATGTTTTTAATTTCAGTAGACCATAAACTCTGGGAAGTTATAGAAAATGGTTCTTGTATTCCTTCCAAGGAAGAACAAGAAAAAATCATTCCAAAACCCAAGAGTGAATGGGATGATGCTGAAAGATATTTAGTGCAACTCAATGCTAAGGAAAAATTGATTATTTCTTGTGCATTGAGTCAAGATGATTTTTTCAGAATTTCCAATTGTGCAACTGCAAAAGAAATGTGGGAAACCTTAGAAGTTGTACATGAGGAAACTCTAAGAGATGAGGAATTAAGATATTGTAATCTCATTAATGATCTTGATATTGCTCAAATGAAAAATAGTGAAATCATTAATGAGATACATCTTGTACTTAATCAATTGCAAGTTCTTGGTGAGGTTTGTACAGAAAAATCTCAAATCACCAAGGGGACAAAGGCAGAAAATGGAGAAGAGACCAAGATAGAAACAAGGAAGGTCCCACTTGTTATGAATGCAAAAAGGTTGGACACATCAAATGAGATTGTCCACAATTCATCAAGAAGCAAGAAGGAAAGAAAAGCTATGACAAAGTGAAAAAGAAAGCATATATTTCTTCTGTATGGGGAGAAAGTGAATCCGATGAAGAAGAAAATGAAGAAGCCAACCTTTGCCTTATGGCAAGAAAAGATGAAGAGGTAAACATTCTTGAACCTTTACACTCTTTTGATGAATTACAAGATGCTTTTGAAGAACTACACAATGAATCTTTAAAGCTTGCTAAAAAGTTAAGTTTTTCAAAGCAAAAAATTTCCTTACTTAAGGATGAAATTTCAAAATTGAAAGATGATCTTATTGCACTTAAAAAGGAAAGGCTTGTTTTTGAAGATCAAAACAAAATTTTGCAAGAAGAAAATGCAAGCTTAAAAGAATTGATTGTCTCTCCAAAAGAAAATTGTCCTTGTTGTAAATGCATTGAATTAGAAAGGGAAAATAAGGATTTAAAAAATACCCTTGCAAAATTTACACTAGGAAGAGACAATTTGAACATATTGCTTGGAAAACAAAGATGTGTATTTGACAAAGCCGGCTTAGGATATAAGCCCAAAGCTAGTAAAAAATACTACAATAATTTCTTTGTTCATGCAACTATGTCAAGTAGTCCCTTCACTACTTGTTTTCATTGTGGTTTAAAAGGACACAATTCCTATTCTTGTTGGTATAGAAAGAATATTTCCTATGGAAATAAAATGAAATGGGTTCCCAAAGGAACATCTAACAAAGAAGGACCCAAAGAAATTTGGGTACCAAAAATAAAAAATTAATTTGTAGATTCGCCTCAAAGCAAGGAGCGGAAATGACATTTTAATGGCTACATCATTCAAACTCCACTTTCTTGCATCAAAAAAAGGCAATGGACAAGTAAACATATAAGCTAGAATGTATTGTAAGAAATTTGATAGATATGTTTAATGTATTTAATGTTTATATCTACTCTCTAGTATGCCTTACATCTATCTTTGATATTCATGCATGCTATGTTTAAAAACAATTCTTAGGTGTGCGGCCTATTGATTCAAGTTTCGTTTTGAGCTCAAAACTTTCTATAAATACAACTCAAACTTCTTTATTCACCACATCACAAAAACTTGCTTCCATTACATACATATTTCCCTTGCTTCCACAACAATAAGATTACTCTTACTTGTAAGTTTATCCTTGTTGTAATCTTATGAAATTTTTTTTTCAATAAAATCAAAACTCTTTACACAAATGCATTATATGGAAGCATGGCATACTTTGAACATAATGTATTGTTTCTCCTGATGGTTGAAGATTTATTTGAACATCACTAATTTGAGAATCAAAGTACTCCACTAAAAGTGTCTTGCAGTTGGTTGGTCGACCAGCTAGCTCATCAGTGGTTGACCAGCAAGGCTTATATATGTCAATCTGTAAACCAACGCCTCACGCCAGATGCCAACGCTAGACGCTAAGTAAAGAGGATGTTGCAAATAATCAATCAATGAAGACTATTAAAATTGCAAGAAGAGAGGATCAAAAGAAGAGCAATGAGGAAAACAAGGATATCAACATTTTAAGGAGGGACTTCAAGAAGTAATAAGTGTTTGCCAAAATTGATGAGTATCTCTATCCTCTACTACTTTATTATTTATGTCACGACCCGTTTTCTGGGCACATGACCGGCACAATGATGAATCTCTCATCACTGTAAGCCTTCCGATAAATATATCAAATTTTCTTATCTGAAAATCATAGAGATGATTTGCATGTAATCATAGATTATCAATTTAAAATACATTATTATACTGACATACAAGCCAAATGTCGAACCCCTGAACTAGATGTCCTAGACGATTACAGAGCAACATAATCTATAACAGAAGAGAGGTCTACCCGACAACGGGAAGGTCCAAAGTGATCTACTCCTCTAGCAGATATTCTTCGATGGCAACCTGATCTGAACAAAAAGGTTGTACAAACAATGTGAGCTTTTAAACTCAATGAGCGAATCGGCCTCGCATTAATAAAATTCAAATACATTACCAGTCATGCAAGCATATCCAAAGGCTCATACTCAACCAATAGACAGAAGATAAAAATTTATCCAATTCAACAAACGTTACTAGTACTCGTCAATGGCAATATATCCCGGAGAGCGCACACAGGCCGGCTCACCAATTATGTATATTTCCGCCATGACGCACAACATCATCCTCTTACATACAAGATAAAAATTCATCCAATTCAACAAACGTTACTAGTACTCGTCAATGGCAATATATCCCGGAGAGCGCACACAGGCCGGCTCACCAATTATGTATATTTCCGCCATGACGCACAACCTCATCCTCTTAGCTAGGGCGCCTCACGGATTTATCACCAATCCGGGCTATATCCCTACTGAGGGAATCGTTGTCTCCACACTCATTGGTCAAGACACCCTGTCAACCGGGTTTTCCGCCTTGCCGTGAGAGGGGGTACTGTCCCGCTCAATCACAATCAATAGCATTTCATATCATAATCAGAAGCTCAATATAATATTCATCCATATAACAGGTATAGTATATAACTATATTATGGATTTATAAACCACATATCAAGATAACAATTAATCCATTTTTGAAAACATTCAAATTTCACATCATCATAAGATACTTATTTCATTTTATCCATACTTATGGATTAATTATCTCATTTAGATTCGTCATTCTGAATCCAATTTCCCCCTATGAATCTTGGGAGTGTCCTACGACATACTTTTTATCACCAGTAATGCTAAAACTCTATTAACACGGGGTCGTTTCACTCACCTGGATTCCGTACGAATATCGCTTCTCTAAGTCATTACAGACAAGAGTGCTCAGGTGAATTTCAGTGTTCTGCTACGGAGATTTTCATGAAAGATTAGAGAAAATACGTTAGGATTGTTTTCGTACAGATACTGTTCATACATACGGTACTATTCATATATACGGTCACTATTCATATATACTGTCACTATTCATACGTACGGATATTATTTATACATACGGATAATATTTGTACATACGGTCACTATTCATACGTATGAATACTATTTTTTATGTATGGATACTATTCATATATACGATTACTATTCATACGGTTACTATTCATACGTACGGGTACTATTCATACCAGAAATAGAGAATACAATCTGTAAAAGAGTACACCAGGTAAGTTCCCAGGAAAGAGTGGAGGGTCACACTGGACACACTTAAAAACCAGGTCTTTCCTTAGCCAGAACTTTCCTAGACATGTATTCTTCACAGTTTACATTCTATTTCGGTAATCAGAGAATCAAAATAACATATAAAAAGCTAAGGACAGTTTTTCTGATGTGGAAGATCAGCCAAGGCCGCAACCACAGAGCATACTTAAGAAAATAACTTCTAAAATTTGAAAGACATAGAAAGGGCATAGTATCCTTACCTAAGCTGAAAAGGAAAGGCCCAAAATCTTATAGGCCTAGCTTTGGAGTAAGAGAAACTTAAGGAGAGAAGAAGAGAAGTTGAAGGTGTGAGTTTAGAAGTGAAATGGAAGGGCCTATTTATAGCAAAAGTCAAGGGTACTATTTGACACTATGCACTAATAAAATATTCAATTTACTATTTATGAAAATGACATTTCTCATAATGCTGCAAATAGACGGCCGAAAATTTTTCTATTATTACTATTGAAAACTTAAAGGAAAAACTATCCTTTTACCTTAAACCTTTAAGTTTCTTTTTCAAATCAGTCCTTTCAATTTAGTCCCTGAGGGTATTTTTACACATAAAACGTCATTTTCTCCTACAAATTTCTTTCTAGTTTTCTCTTATGACCAAACCACATCTAGTACTTGACATTTCGATTGTATAATGAATAGTATCGTATACGTAAATAGTATTATATGGGTGAATAGTACCGTATACTGAAATAGTAACAGTAGTTTGTAAACAAATATTTATATTTTATTTTTTCTTGGGTATTACAATTTAATTGAATGATACTCTTTGATCTTAATTAGCTATACTAGCAAACTGTTATCATTGACATATTTTCATAGCAATGATATACTATTTTACGAAATCTTACATATTCGATAATATCTTTGCATATAAAAATATGTTAAATACTTAAATTATTTTTTAAATATTTAAATACATCATGGTTTGAGCATTATACATGTCATATCTTTTCAAAGCTCTGGTTTATGGGCCATTGGTTATGGATTATAGTTTATATCCAATTATATCTTATGAATCCATATCACCTCAATTTTACTACTACATACTTAGGTTATAATATGTTTTATCTTGAGTAAGTAGTGTAAATCTCATTCATACAATCAACACTTCTTTGTTGTTGATTGCAGAAGCATTGGGTAGACCAATAGAAGAACCTATCTATTCTTGAAGTCAGTGCCGTATTGTTGCGTTTAGCTAACTTCTCTTGGTCCTCTATTATCTTCTTGAGTTTCTTCACCTCCTGCTCCAGACAAGCAATTTTGTCTTCTGGCGTATGGCCTGTACTAATCTCCTCAGCTTCTTCGATCTTCATTTTCTTCTTTCGGTTCTCTTGAGATCCCTCCAAAGGTCTTTTGCCCTTGTCCTTACCTAGACTCAAGTTTAAGTCGAGCTCTTCCTCCCTGGCCTCTACTGTGAGATCAATGAACTTTCTTGCTGCCATGGTTTGGAATATTTAGAAATTTTTGTAGGAGTATGAAGAGAGAGGAATGTCAGGAAGTTATAGGCTCAGAGATGAATACTCTTTGTGGTGTAGTAATTGAGAACTCTGGGGCAGTCTTTATAGAGAGAAAATTATGACTAATAGCCAAAGAAGATATCTCTTCGCCGCACCCCTACACGCTCATCTTATGGATTTTGCAAGCTGGAAGCCAGAAGTCTAGGGTACGCATGCACACCAACAACGCGTCGCATTAATGGCAAAACCTTGAAAGTCAATTTTCGGTGGATTTGCAGTTGATTTAATTTGTTTTGATTAAAAATTTTAAGGATTAATAAAATGGTGATAAACAGAACCGTATTTCTCTGCTTTGTTGTGTTGTTCTTGAGAGCTTTTAGTATAATATACATGATTGATTGCATCATGCTATGATTACATGTATCTAAGAACATATGTTGTGTATGCTATTCATGCATCATGAGCGAAGGCTATGGCTAAGAATAATATGTCATGATTCCACATGCACTCATAGAAAATGAGAAGTCAAAAAAAATTTTTTTTAAATAAAATGAAATGTGTAGAGGATGATACATCTTCATAGTTACACATACTTACATATAATGCTTTTGTGGGCACATGAAAGGCAATGATTTCCTTGCATTATGATAATGCTTGATGCATGTGACAGTAAGCAGTTAATTTTGCCTTTAATCTTTGATTTACATTACTAACTTAAGCATCAGAGTGGTTGTCAAAATTTTTGCAAATGCTCATCCTCAAGATACATATATGAATACATCTTTAAAATTACATTTGTTTAATATGCATTGGTTGAGAAGGAGTCAAATCTGTAATACCCGTTAATTTCGAAATATAATTCGCTTAAGAGTATTTTAGAATTTTACAACGTTACTTTAGTTATTTATTTTGGTCATTTTTAATTTTCATATTTAATTGTTCTCTTTGAATATTATTTATGAAAATTGAGTTAAATGACTGGACTAAATATTTGCACCATGTGGGATATATTCTAAGAATGGTAAAATTCATGAAAAAGTGGTTTAAGAATGGTCAATTAGTCCATTTATTGTAAATTGACTGGATGGGTTTGGATGTTGGGTTATGGATACCCATAGGTTATTCAATAACCCATTAGAAATATTTAATATAAAGTTTCAATAGTACCCCCTCATTTTCTCACTCAGCCGAAGGAAGGCAGAAAAGCGTTTTCTCTCGTTTCTTCACCCTCTTCTCAAATCCTTTCCTTGATCTTCAGAATTTCGATTATCTGTTCGGTTCAAAAGCTTTGTAAGAATCAAAGGTAAGCTTTAATCTCATTATTTTCCTTAAATTTCAGTTTATGTAGAAGATCAGAGGAATTTTTGTTCTTGAAGATTTTGATGACAATTCATAAATCTCAGTTGTTTTAGAAGTTATATTTGAGTTATAATCAGTTAAAAGAGTTGAGATTCTGGTTTTGAATCAAAAGAAAGGAAAGGATGAATTTTTGAAAGATTTTCGGCAAAATTCGAGTTACTGTAGCGACCAGAAATTTCGGGAAAATCTGAAAAATTTTCTTCGAGTTTACTGTAGTAGTACTGTAGTGTCGGAAGTCAACGTTACTGTAGCGAACCGACACTGTAGCGAACCGGCACTGTAGCGAACCGGCACTGTAGCAATCAGAAAATTTTATGTATTTTCGTGATTTTGTTTCCTTTCTTATGTTTCCTTGTAATATATTTTACTAGGAAATTTTCCTACATAAATTCTAGTGTGTAACAAGGTAAACTTGGACAAACATCAAGGTGAGTGAATAACCTTGCTCAGCTAATTTGATATTACTAGTCAAAGTACAATATAAGTCTCATTTACAATATTATTTAGATAATAAGCAATCAATTTTTTATATGGGAGTATATGATGATCGGTAGAAATAAGAGTATGTAGAAATTATTTTATTTCATGACAATTGTACTATGTGATAAATTCTCACTATCTTATTAATGAGTAAAGATCTACGAGATCTAATACACGAGTTGAAAGGGTTAAAGTCCCATACTACTCGGTGTATATCTAAGAAATCTTATACACGAGTTTGAAAGGGTTAAAGTCCCATACTACTCAGTGCATATCTATGAAACCTATACACGAGTTGAAAGGGTTAGAGTCTCATACTACTCGGTGTATACCTATGAGATCTTATTCACGAGTTTGAAAGGGTTAGAGTCCCATACTACTCGGTGTATATCTATGAAATCTTATTCATGAGTTTGAAAGGGTTAGAGTCTCATACTACTCGATGTATAAGACAATTAATTATATGAGTAAATGTGGTATTTGTACTTTTGATATTTTATATAGTACAGTTATTTATTTACTGAGTTTTTAAATAAACTCACACTCCCTATGATTATTTTTTCAGATACAGAAAACAAAGAACAAGAGTATCCGTTTAAAGAATAGAAGCCCCTTGGAATTATCCTCTTTTTCTGTCTGGTGGGATACCAGCACTTATTAAAGTGGATACTAGGAACGCTCTGTACTTTGTATAGGTCTTCTAGGCTTGCGATGAGATAGAAATATCAGACTATGTATGTCTATATTTGCTTATCAGATGAATATAATTCTGTAATGTGGAATGAATGATTAAGGTTGAATGTAAAACCTTACAGAACATATGTAAATAACGTATGTTTGAGAATTTTATCAAATGAGTAGTATCTTTTCACATGTTCAATTTTTGGGATGTGACAAATTTGGTATCAGAGGATAGGTTTTATAGATCCCCTATAGAGTACAGAGCAAAGTGATCTTTGTAGGCCCTTCCCTATTGTCATGAGCCGTGGCATGACCATAGGATTAGGTTCTATAAAAGACCTTGTAGAGTATAACGTCATTTTATAGATAACTTCTCAGTGGGGCTAGTAAGTGATATTTTGTTTATGTCTGAAAATTGTTTGTTATGTGTGTAGATCTGTGACAGTTCAATGTCAGAAGGATCTTCTAATAATAATGAGCATATGGGTCCAAGGACGGCCATAAATCCACCAGTACATGTGCAAGATAATCCTAACCGTGGTGATAGTTTACATGCTCAAAGTACTGAGGGCGCAACTAGTGAGCAAGCAAGGAGAGTCGAACCTGATGCTCACATTGGTAATGCAACTATTGCACATGTGATTAATTTGATGAATGAACGATTCGACCGATTTGAGGCTGAAATGAGAGGTCGAGCTGCACAAGCTAACCTGCCAGTGGATCCTCCTATTGTTGAAGCTGAAATTGTACCACCAGCTCAGTTAGCTGGAGGAGATAACGTAAGGGAGGTAAGAATGTCTGAATTCCAGAAAATGAGGCCTCCTACTTTTTCGGAGGAAGATCCCAAGGAGGACCCACAATGTTTCCTTGAAGATTGTGAAGCAATCTGTGATGCTATAGGGTGTTCTCCTACTCAAAAGGTAGAATTCACTTCCTT